>RWGZ01001043.1:236404-323141 GCA_009725065.1 Utricularia reniformis | reverse complement strand
ATGTGGATTTATAGTCTTCAGTATCTCCTGCAAGGTCACTATCCACATAGCACTCAATAGTCCAAAATTTAAACAATAGTCCAAAATTTAGTATGTTTTTTAAACAATAGTCCAAAATTTAAGGTGCTTCTGATGTATTTTAAGATTTTTAAAGCAGATTCAAAATGGTTTTGGTGAGGTTTGGTCATAAACCTGGAGAGGAGTCCAACTGAGAAGGATATGTCTGGTCTTGTTGCTGATAAATACATGAGTGAGCCAATTATGCTTCGATATGCCTTTTCTTCGGACAAATTGTTTGGATATGCTATTTTGTTCTTTGAGTTTGCATTTATTGAAATTGGTTTGGCATCCGGGGATATAGGAATAGATGTATATTTTCCTTTGTCTAACTTGTATCTTTTGATGAGATCCTTCGAATATTTGGTGTGTGCTAGAAAAATATGATCTTCCTCTTGCATTATTTCCATCCCTAGAAAATATCTCATTTGTCCCAAATCTGACATTTCAAAAGTGTTCATTAGTTTTTCTTTAATCTCCTTTATCAAATCTTCAGCACTTCATGTGATTAAGATGTCGTCCACATAGAGTGATATGATGACTTTACCATTGCTCTCTTTATTTAGAGTGTAGAGAGTAGGGTCATTTTTACTTCTTTCAAAGCCCTGTTCTTGAAAGAATGTATTTATTTTACTGTACCACTCTCTAGGTACTTGTTTTAAACTATAAAGAGCTTTGTGCAATATTAAGACCTTCCCTTCATCATCATTTTTCATAAATCCTGGAGGTTGTTTAATGTAGATTTCTTCGTGCAGGCTGCCATTCAAAAAAGATGATTTTACATCAAGGTGTAGAACCTTCCAATTATTGCAGGCTGCTAGTACAAGGAACAATTTGATAGTATCCAACCTTGCTACAGGTGCGAAAGTTTCTGTAAAATCTATTCCTTCCCTTTGTGAGTATCCTTTGGCAACTAATTTAGCTTTCAATTTATTTACAGAGCCGTCGGAGTTAAGTTTTGTTCTGAACACCCATTTTGTACCAATTGCCTTTTTTCCTTTTGGTAAATCAATAAGGCTCCAAGTCTGATTTTTTTCGATCATTTTTAGTTCATCAGTCATTGCTTGGAACCATCCTGGATGTTGTAGTGCTTTCATAAGAGAGTCAGGTTCTCTAATAGTCATAGATCTTTCATACACATCTTTTAGTGATTTATATTTTTGAGCTGAGTTTTCTTCTTCACTGTTATTGTCTTCAGTCATAATTAGTTCAGAAAATGTCTATGTTCTTTCTGTTCTGTTGTACTCTGGGCTTTCTTTCCTTGGAACCCCTGATTCTGGTTCAATACTCTCCTCCTGAATTGATTTATTTTCAGAATATCGTATGTGTGGTTCTGGTTCTGCGGAATTATTAAATGGGGGTTGTAACTGATTCTGTTTCGATGAGTTTTCATGTATGTTGTTCAGATTGCATGCCCCTGTCATAAAATCATTTATTGAATATTGATCATCCATTTGATTTTCAGAATTTTCAGATTCCGAGTTTTAAGGTGGTGAGATTGCAACATTTTCCGAGGAGCTGAAGACATTGTAGGGTAATTTATGTGTTTCTGCATTTTCTCCCATGTGACTTTCCATACTTGAGAACATGTCTTATATAGTTGACTTAGGGTATTTCTTTCTTTTCGTCCCAATTCCACTCTTTTTCTTCATCCACAACAACATCTCTACTTATTGTGATTTTTCCTCTTTCAATATCTAGGATTCTATAAGCTTTAGTGGTGTCACTGTATCCCATAAAAACTCCTTGTTGGCTTCTATTGTCCAATTTTATTCTTTTTTCTTTGGGTATGTACATATAGCAAGGGCTGCCAAAAATTCTGAGGTGTTGTACATCTGGAATTCGGTTGTGCCATAGTTCGAAAGGGGTATTTAATTCATCTATTCCCCTTGTAAGAAGTCTGTTGATTAGATATACAGCTGTATTAACAGCTTCTCCCAAAAATCTGATAGGTATGTTTTTTTCATGCATCAAACATCTTGTCATATCTATAATCGTCCTATTTCTTCTCTCGCTTACACCATTTTGTTGAGGTGTATAGGGGGCAGTGAACTGATGAATGATTCCTTCTTGATCACAAAAATCTGTTAGCTCTAGCGGAGTGTATTCTCCTCCATTATCCGATCTAATGATTTTAATTTTTTCTTTACTTTGATTTTCTGTGAGAGCTTTAAATTTTCTGAAGCAGTTAGTGACTTCAGACCTGTTTGCTAAGAAAAACACCCAACAATATTTAGTAAAATCATCAATGAATGTTAGGAAATACCTGTTTCCTCCCGGTGTTAACGTTTTCATTGGTCCGCATTCATCACTGTGTATTAATTCTAGTTTTGTCTTCGATTTCCAGGTATCTGTTCCGAAAGGTAATCTGCGCTGCTTTCCCGTATGACAGACTTTGCATAGGTAATTATCATCAGTGATTTTCTCTGTAAGTCCTCCAACTAAGTACTGTTTTTGTAGTTTCTGTAAGGATACATAGTTGTGGTGACCAAATATTTTGTGCCATAGTGTAGAGTTATCGTTTGAGCTCATGCATATTGACTGATCTGCTTCTACTGATAATTCATTTCTAAATGAGAATACTTTATTTTCCATTTGAATTTTCAGTATGTTTCTGCCTTCTGCAATGGCTATTTCACACTTCCAGTCCGAGAATGTAATCTTCAATCCTTTTTCCATTAGTTGACCAACACTTAGTAAGTTGTGAGAGGCTTCAGACACATAGTAAACTCTTGCAATATTGAGTACCTTATTTCCAGTTTCAATTTGAATTGTTCCAATTCCTTGAATCTTTATGTGATTTCCATCTGCAATTTCGATCTTTTTTCCATAGCTTGGTGTATATGATGTAAATAAGGAGAAGTCATTGGTTAGATGGTTGTTGCAACCACTATCTATTAGCCAAATTTAATTTTTCTTTAGATCAGTTGTTGATGCTACTATAGTGTCTAGACACAGGGAATAAATATCAAACTCTTCTTTTTCATTGATTTCAAAACATACAGTGCTCATTGCTTTTCCAGAATTTCCTACAGGATTAAATGTTCCTTCAGCAGCTTGTTTGTCTCTCTTTTTGTTACAAACTCTCTCAATATTACCCTTCTCTTGACAGTAGGAGCATACTTTATCAGGGTGCCAGAAACAATTGATGCCAATGTCGTTCTTTTGCTTGCAGTAGGGGCATGCCGGGTAGGGACCTATAAATTTGTCACTCTTGTCTAAAAATTTTCTGTCATTAAAGTTTGCCTTGAATGCTCCATCATTACTTTCATTGTCAGCTCGCGTTTTATCTCTAAGTTCAAAATTGTAGAGGGCATCCAGGATCTGATTTGGTGTATAGCTTTTCATGCAGCCAGTTGTTTCCAATGAGGTGATTGCCGGATAAAATGAGTTTGGTAAGGCCGATATGATTCTTTCTTTTATTCTTCTGTCATCCACAGTTTCTCCTAGTTTAGTAAGTTGTTTTAGTATGCTGTGAAGGCCATCAGACAGATTGGAGATTGATTCACCATACTTTAACTTCAAGTTATCAAGAAGGCGCCATTGGTAAGTTATTTCTTGCTCCAATTTATATCCTGTAATAGTGTATGCTTTAGCTAGGGCATCCCAAGCTTCTACTGCTGTCTTCCCAATTATAAGGTTATATGGATCACCCACAACAGCATTTGCTAGGACATTTAATACACTGAGCTCCTTGCATGTTTTATCAGTATCCGTTTCAACTTTTCCAACTTCAACTATTCCTGTATTAGTGGTTGTTTGAAGAACGCCCCATAGCTTGTGATTTTGCAGATAAATTTGCATTTTACTTGCCCACAAACGGTAATCTTTGCCATCGAACGTGGGAGGTGGTAATGAGTTGACTGACATCTTTCCTGTATGGTTAAGGCAAGTGATTTATCAATGTAATGGAGAATTTCTTACAGTGTTGTTTTTGCAGCTTGAAATTCTGTCTTTTTCTTATCCCACAGCTGTCACCATGAAGAGATGATATGTAGCCAACACACCAGAGGCCTGATCTTCCTTGACAACTTCCGAACTTGAAGTTGGATATAAGTTGTGGTATAGGTATGAATATAAAGGCATAAACTTGATTGATTTTCTCTAAAGAACGTAAGTTATTTGTACAGTTTTGGACATTATTTATAAACAGTTTTTTTCTAGCCGTTACATAATATTATGACCGTTGATGTGTGGAAAATTGTGCTGGTCAGTTGGGCTCTTGATTCTGGGCTTGCTTTCTTTGGGTCTTGATTTGTGAATATTANATCATCGGGGAGCTCCAGCAGCCACAGGCCAGAGCCTCGATCAATGGACGAGGTGGATGAGGTTATCTCTAAGAAGATACGCTCATTAGGCCTTCCTGCCATATACAGAATCGGGAATAATTCCCCTCTGGATCTTAACGTCGTGCGGTTATTGCTGCAGGGGTCAATGCGGGTGGAAGACGTCCGCCCCTCATCCATTTTAGGAGATAGGGCGCAGAGACCTTCAGTCTCTGCGTCAACGAGCAAGCGGGGACCCGAAGAGGAAGCCCCGAAGCAGTATAAGAGGCTGCGGTCAACTGTGAGCAGGCCCGCAGTCCCATTCCCGACGAAAGGGGTCACAATCGGGGAGAAACCAGCCCATCCTCGTCTAACCCCGAGGCTATTCGGGGGCTATCCAGGAGATGGTAGTCTCCGTTTTTAAGGCCCGGGGACCGAAAAGAGTCCCCCCTTCATGGAAGGATGACGCCCTCGAAGAATACCGGCTCTTGGGGAAGAAAAACCTGCCCGGTATTGATGGCGCGCTGCCCAACTTGGTGTCAGCATATCTGGAGTCACAAGCTGTGGTAAGTTGTATTCAGCTCATGCTGCCCCGTTCGGGTATACATTCTTAATCCATTCTGACTCTTGCAGGCTCATAGAAGAGCCTTAGACCTCGCATCCGCCGTCCAGCTCAGCCGAAGCATCTCCTCTGCATCTGAAGAGCTGGAAGGTCAACTTGCCTTAGCTTAGCGGTAAGTTGAGATCAAACAGAAAGAACTGGAATCGGTTAGAGCTGATCAGGACCGCCTGAATGGAGAGCTGCTTGGAGCGGGCACTGAGTTATCCTAAGCTGGTTCTAAGGCGGGAGAGGCCCAAGCAGCAGCAAACTCCGCCACGGCCCTAGTTTTGGAATTGGAGCGTCAGATACAAGAGATATCTGACGAAAGCAACAGACTTCTCCTGCAGTCCTAGGAGGAAAAGAATGCCTTGAAGGAAGAGAGGGAAGCGCTTAAAGAAGACTTGGTTAGGGTCCAAGGATCAACTGAGGGTGCGGTTTGAGAAGCCCTTTTGGGTTTTGCCCGATCGCCCCCTGATGTTTGCCTTAGCGGCAAACGTTTACGGACCGAACGTCTCCCAATATATACACAATATGAAGGACCAAATAGTCAGCAAGTTTGGTCTGGATCCCGAAGATGATCGTTGGGAGACGCTTGACCCTTTAACCAAGATGAGCCCCCGTTGGAGAATGATCCTAACTGTCCTCTCTTTGACCTGATGGAGAGATCGGTCAACGAAATAGTTGAGGAAATGGGAAAGAAAGTGGAGGATCTCAAGGCATGGATTACAGAGAAGTCCGGCGCGGCAGATAAGGAAGAATGACAAATAGATTATGATTTAATTTCCCAGTCCTTTCCTTTCTGCATTTGTAAACTCCATTTTGAATAAGATTTCATCTTTTTGCAATACCTTCATATGCTAACTCTAAGTATAAGGTCGGGGCTTAAGCCAAATCTGGACCGAACGGTCTTCACCAAGTAACTTTGAATCCTGCTAAGTTTAGTAAGTTAGGGAATCCCAACTATACCAAGAGATCACACTTGAATCCGTCCAATAAAATATCATGACTTTGGTGGCGTTGCCATGGTTCTCCATGAGTCCCATGACAAATTTTTAGCCGAAGCCACGATTCTTAAAATAGTCCCATGGCGGTACCGGCCCTAAAAACCCGTACCGGCCAGTATTTTAGCAAAAACATGTATTAAACTAATATACTTGAGCCCCATAAATCAATATGCCAATTAATGGTTTGGCTGTATGGTAAACTAATTCTAAGGGCTTGTGCTTGTAAGATTAGCCCATCCCATGGGGTAATTCTTTTACAATATATTTTTCGGCCCAATAATGTTCGCATTTCGGCCCGTTTCTCCCACTAACGAATTTTAATTTTTAACTGCCTTATTTGATAATTTAATGGATTTTCCACCATGGAAAATATGCCATCTGGAATATTATTATTATTATTATTATTATTCAATATCTTTTATTTATATGCGGTACATAAAATAGTTCTTTTGGTTAAATTTGTTTAACGTGAAATGTGCTAATGTACTCTACACTATGGTCATGTATGTAATATGGGCGTTTTTTATGGGCCTACATTATAAACTCTTACTAGGCTTCGCTTCTTATACCGACATGTTTTAAAGCTTTCTGCTACTGGACCTAAGGTGAGCCCACGGTATTTAAATAATGTATGATTATTTAATTTATATGTTAAATAAATATATCCAATAATATGCTGAAATAGGTAGGATAATAATAATTATTCAATACAATACTCGAAACAAAATTCACCCTAAGAGATTAATTGAGATATAATGTATTTGAAATATTTTTGTAAAATGTCAACCTATTGAAGGGTGAATTAGATTTATAATTCATTTGATTAACTTGAGTTAGGCGGACGAATGTGATTGATAGGTCGATAGATTTAACCCTAAACGCGTTGTGTCGAATCGTGCATACCCATACTTTGGTCTAACTAGTAATAATCATTTAGTGATAGGATAAATTATATTTCATTTAAGTTTATTAGAGTTATATAAAATATAATATTACTTCCTTCATGTAGAAATAATACATATTAAGAACATTAGTTAGTTAAGCTGACAATTTTGATTCTTATGGAATTAAGTTTACATATTTTATATAATGTGTTCCATATCTATCATATTAGTTAATCAAAATAGAATAAAATGCATATTTTTTATTTTTATATTTCAAAATTTATCATTTTGCTACTATGTTAAATGGACACTGCCACAGCGTAATAGGGATTCGGGATTCAGATTTGTTAAAAAATACGACTCGCTAATATTATTAATTATATTTTTTTATTTAAAATTTTTAAAAATATGTATGGTTAACATAGTTTATAATTAATAATAATAATATTATAATTTATCTAATTATATTATACAAAAGAATAAATTACGACCACATATTGTTATGGTCCCTTTTTAGGGGTACCAACAGTCGTCTGGTTCGTTAAGAAATGAACTCGGTTATGATTTGTTTTTGGTGGGAAGACGATTTAAAAATGTAAATAATAACGAGGCAATGCAATTTAGAGTGGAAATCCAAGGAATTTGAGAAAAAACCACTTGACTAATAGTGAGATAAGCTCTTAGCTTGTTCACTAATTGAATAATTCATTACAGAATGCAACAAAGGCTTTAAGAAGATAACAGGGTATAAGAAAGTAATAAGAACTCCGGCAGAGTAACGGTTTGTTTTTACGCATTCAAAAGGTCCTGCTTTTTCCGTCGTTGTGCTATGTATTTATAGAGTTAAGGGCGTGTGTAATCCACGCTTTGTAGTTGCCTCTGACAGGTTTGTTCGAGGTTGTTGTTGCGCGATGTAAAACGAGGTCGGGACCGAAGCGTGATCTGCGTGATCTGGCTCGAGGCGTGGTAAACGTGTGGAGGTCCGAAGCGTGGAACGCGTGAGTTTGTAACCGTTTGGATCGAACCATGGGGCCAGCTGTCAGAAACCGTTTTATTTCGCCAAGGTTATCTTCGGTCACATCGTGGAACATCGAACCATTTTATCTTAAGTAAACTACTGGGCTGCGCAAGTTCGCTTTTACCACATGGGTCGACCCAATCGTTATTGGGCGTCATCCATTGCAGGGTACCTGATCCTAGAGTTCTCACCAGATATGTATATATGATAATTAATGTTTAAAATCGATAAAATACCGAAATAGTTATATATACTATATTATATCCCAATAATATCGATATACCACTAATTTTTTAAATATTAACGAAATTATATTAATATATAAATAATAATAAATTTAAATGATAATTATTTTAAAATAAATAATAATAAATTTAAATATAAAAATAGACTCGTGTTCAACAAGTGTTCAATGAGAGTTGTTGTCTGAGAAAAGTCTGACTCGGATTCGACGTCTCCGGAGAATAGTCCTTTTAACATAGTTTTGCTAATATATAAACATGATTCCATCATGATATTAACTTTAAGTACTTTATTTGTATTGTTTTCATATAAAAGACGTAAATTGAAAATTCTAAAAATCTGAATGAACTAAATAGTAAATAACAATGTTTCCGTATTTGCCCATAATTCTGTACATCCTTGGGCCATAAGCCTAATTTAACTGATGATACATTTGTTGGTATAAAAATATAGGAGTTTTGTGCAAAATACCACTGATTCCGAACTGTTGCGGAAATTTACCACCATTCGCGTTAGACTGAATAAAATTAAAAAAAATCAATTTTTTTTTACTCGCGATAGCCTAAATCGACCGTCAAAAGGAGGTCGATTTAGGCTATCGCGAATTGAGGCTTGCGAAACTGCATCAGCCCTTATTTCTTACTCACGATAGCCTAAATTGACTCGCGTTAGCCTAACGCGAGCAGAAAGACGGTCGCTTTAGGCTAACGCGAATTCAGTCTTATTAATCTGCCCCTTTCTTTCTTTCTTTTCCTTCTCGCGATTTGGGGTTTAGGTTTCGGGTTTCAGACGAAAAGCTCTCGCGATTTCTTCGAATTTTTTCCAATCCCGACATTCCTCCTTTCGTAGTTGTCGTATTGTTGTTGGTAATCAAATCGAAAGATCTTGAACCCGCTTTTTTTGCCTCCTCGATTTGTGTTGGTACTTATTTTAAACTTGTATAACTTTATTTGCTAAATTGATTAGTTACGATTGATTAGTTGTAGTTATTTGATTTTTTACGATATTATTTGTGACAAATGGATTAGTTATTATATTATTTGTGACTAATTATTTCTCGTATTGATGTATTTTTTTTACTTGAAGGTTATGGATCCGTTTTGGAATTATAACATGTATCAGAATTATGATCCATCTCAAATGGCAGAATCATCTTCTTTCATGGAGTTATTGTTGAGTCAAGGGAATCCAGGTTTTTTATAATAAAATGTTATGTTATTATTCATTACACTTTTAGTATACAATATTTATTTGTTGTAGGTATGCCACCAGAATTCAACACAAATGTTGAAAATCATGACGATGCTCCAGTAATAGATTCAGATATTGATGAATCTGAAGCTGAACCTCCGCTACCTCGAGCTGACAGTAGAATGGAGGATGATCCATTGCCTCACACTGTTGTCGATGTTTCTAGGCTAGCACGCCTATTGTCTGGAGTTTCTCCCGGTATTCGTTCAAATACTTATTCCTTAGGAGACGATGTGGTAGCTGATGACTTTGCATATGCAAAACCACGGCGAGTTTATTCTTCATACAACCTAGGCAATCCAAATCTTGTTGTTGGAATGGGTTTCAAAGATAAATCAGATGTCCAGTTCGCTGTTTGCCACTTTCATATCGTCCGCCGATATCAGTTTAGGGTTGTAGATAGCACACCACAGTACTGGATGCTTGAGTGTTTTTTAAAAGAACAAACAAACTGTGAATTTCATCTTCGAGCAAGGTGTGATGCTAGGGATAAGGTCTGGCAATTTTCGAGAGGTTATATTCCTCATTCTTGTGGTGCCGGTAATGTGAGCGGTAAACACCGCAACATGACAATGAATTTTATCGCTCGTGATATGGTGGAATACATTTGGAACAAAAAAGAAGGTATGTATTATAGATATTTGTACATGTTATAGGAGTTCTAATTTTATTTTTTTTACAGGATTGAAAGGTCAAGATGCTATAAAACAAATACACGATAGATATGCATTCAATGTTGGGTATGATAAAGCTTGGCATGGGGTCCAACGTGCATATGAGTTAGTGCATGGTTCATGGGAATCGTCTATGGAGAGACTTCCGACACATTTGGCAGCTATACATATGAGTAATCCCGGTACCGCAGTTGAATGGAGTCTTTATGACACTGATAAGGGTCCGAACGACAAAGTGATTCGTTATGTTTATTGGTCTTTTCGACCTTGTACAGACGCTTATGAACAGTGTATTCCCGTTATCTCCATTGATGCTACACACCTTTATGTACGGTACAATCACAAACTCTTGATAGCCGTTTGCAAGGATTTTGGAGGTCATGTTATTCCCTTGGCGTATGCTCTTGTTGATCAGGAAAGCAAAGATTCATATTCTTGGTTCATTCAGTTGTTGGACATTCATATTATTCGGGGACAGTTGGCTTGTATAGTGTCAGATAGACATGCTGGTATTACAGGGGCGGTTGAGTCGTTGGAAGCATTTCCGACCGGTCGGTTACATCACCGATGGTGTTTGAGACACCTTACATCGAATTTGAATACACACATAAAAAATCGTCCGGTGAAGAAGCTTGCTTATCGTGCTGGGGCAACCCCATTGGAATCAAAATGGAGATCACTAATGGAAGAAATCAGGGAAAAGTGTAGTCGTGCGTACGTATGGCTTACTCGACAGGAGATGGAAAGCAATTTGCACAAGTGGGCACTTGCTTTCGATGGTGGACACCGACATGGTACGTTAACTACTAATCAGGTGGAATGCGTAAATGGAATGATGAAAAATGTCCGCCGTTATCCGATTTCCAGTTTGGTGGATTCAACATTCTACACGACACAAAAATTGTTCATAAAACGACGTGATGAACTTGCGATCATGACAAGGAATATGCAGGTTAACATGAATTATGCTTTTATAAATTGATGTGTTATCTCATTGTGTTTTATCGTTTTCAGACCTTCACCCAAGAAACGCAAACGTGGTATGAAAAACAACGAATGAAAGTCGACTCATATGAGATGCACTACTGGGACCCGTATAGGCAAGTCGGAGAAGTGCAACGCATAAAACGTGGGAGTGGTCCGAGTACACGTAAAACAGTCGACTTGGTTAGAAAGACTTGCTCTTGTGGTAGATGGATTGTGCATTTGCTTCCATGTGCACATGCTCTACGGTGTGCCAGTATAAACCATGTACCGACAACAGAACTCATTATAGGGATCCCGACTTTGGAACATTTGAAGAACCAATATGCAGATCTACATCTTATCCCATTGGGTCCCGAGAGCGAGTGGGAAGTACCTGGTTGGAGACTTTGGCACGATAAAGATCGCCTGAAGAAATCACGTACTGGGGGGCGGCCTCGAACAACTAGAATACCGAATGAGATGGACACACAGAATGATGATTGATTGTTTGTGAATTGTTACATTATTTATTTTTAAATTTTTAATTATATTAGATACTTGTTAATTATATTAGATACTTGTTAATTATGTTAGACACTTGTTAATTAATAAAATGGAGATAAAAAAATTTAATTATATTAGATACTTGTTAATTATATTAGATACTTGTTAATTATGTTAGATACTTGTTAATTAATAAAATGGAGATAAAAAAAATTTAATTATATTAGATACTTGTTAATTATTTATTTATATAATAGATACACAAAATGGAGATCACTAAAATTTAACTCTATTAAATCCTTAAAAAAAATACATAATAGATACATAATCATCGTCGTCTACGACCGGCACTACCATGCTGCCCGAGATGTCCACCGGTGCCACACGCACAACTGACACGAGTACGCCTTCCCCGTCGTTCGCCTACCACCTGCTCTGGTGACTCGTCTCGGAGTCTAGTCACCGGCTCTTCTTCTTCACCTTCTGGCTCCATAGGCGTATCTCTAGGACCGATCGGGGATATATCGGTGTGCTCGCGTGTCTGCTGTGAGGAGCTCGCTCCATGTGTAGGTGCGAAACCAACACCAGGTGTCGGGGTCTGCTGCATAGACTGGTAGAATGACCACATCATAGTCATTTGTTCCGGGGTGAGGGAGGGAGGCGGTGTCTGAAACGAAGGTACCTGAACACCAAATGTAGAGGGCACATGGGGACTATCGGTGGTCAGATCTGGAGCACCTGTATCACTCCTAGGTTGCCCACCGTATAAATACCCATATAAGTTCCTCGAATCAGTGGTCATCTGAACCGCTGCTGAACGAGGATCACGCTCTACAGTCTGAGACAGTACTTCGAGCTGAGCTGCCTGTTAATTTATAAAAAAATGAAATTAGAAGTATTTAAATAAACACTTATACTAGACCCTAATACCTCATATAACACTGGCTGTGCAACCCCTCCACGCCAACCTGAAGATTCTGAACTACTTGTACCGAGGATTAGCACTGCTATCCTATGGTACCAAGTGAAATATTCATCTTCCGATGATTGGTCGTTTCGGGGATCGTAAAGAGAATCGAATCGTGATGTCCACTGATTCACCTCTTCACAATTAATTATCTCCCAAACTTGTCCCGTTTCTTTCCAATGTTTATGCGTGGCATCATAACGACAATCGACCGGTCGTGGAATGCAGAACGAATAGCCAAGATGCTTTCGAACACGATCGATATTATGAGGTTCCACAACCCCAAAAAATATCATCGGCCCGGTGTAGATCCACAAAGCCTGCGTTTCTTGACTAAAGTCCTCCATTGGGAACTCCGTGTATGGATTCCAATTAAACTAAGAATATCGAAATTAGTGTTAGTAATGATATTTTGTTAACCCAATAAAATAAACAAAGTGTTACCCCATCGCGACGTATTAAATCCAGCGAATCACGACATATTAGCAGTTGATGGCTTGGTGCTCGAGTCCGTATCATCGTCGTTACATAACTACGAAATAAAAACGGTAAATATGCCAAATATCAACAACCTATTAGCAAAGGAAATACATTATTTCGCACCTGTAGCCAAAGACCATCCTGCATGTCTGATCGTAGCCATGATTAAGAAATCTATGTCCTCGTTCAGGACATATACTTGGTATTCGACTATAAGCCCAAATCTATAAATAACGAAATAATGTAATCTACGCCATAGAATGCAAAACTATAACAAAAAAAGAAATAACTTCAAATACCATTAGAAAACGCATCGGGCCTCCAAGCGATCGACGTCCCATAGCCCCTTCACAGAGACATTGATACAACTACGCCAAGACAGCTGATCCCCAACTTAATTGGGGGATTTCATCATCATCCGCCAAAAGATCTAGCAACATTAACTTACCCTGATCTCCGTGCGTGTCTGGAAATAACACTCCGCATACTAATAAAGCGACAATCGCACGAGCACAACTGCGACAAATAATGTATTATTCCAACCTAATATATCAAAACCGTAAATATAATATGAACTTTACCGCAATACTTCATCGTCAGTAGAATCCATATTGACTGCATGTGCAGCTTCAACCACATAGTCCCCTAATTTACCTAAGACGAAACACCTCCCCTTTATCTCGTGTGAAGTGGCGGTCCATCCCAATCTATCCCTCATGAACCCTAACCATTCAGAATCTGTCCTAACCCGTCTACGACTGACAATGGGAGTACCATCAATGGGCAGCCCCCAAATGATAGAAACGTCTTGTAGGGTAACAGCCGCCTGCAAAGTCGTATAAGTAATATAACAAATTCATTAATTGTGAACGGTATACAAAACAAAATGAAACTTACTTCACCAGAAGGTAGGAAAAAAGTATGCGTTTCTGGCCGCCATCACTCAATCAACGCAGTCAATAAATGTTGGTCCAATTGTAGTTTTGTTGTCTTAAATACACCGTAAAAGCCCCATCGATCTAAAACTTGGGCAACATTACGTGTAACTTGTAAATCTCTTAAGGTTCCATCCCAATGCTTGAATATTAAATGTCGGAGCGTTTTATCACCGCTTAAAACGCGATGACTTAAATGTCTCTCTTGAAGGGTCAACACACTCGAATCGATGGGTTGTTGGGTATGGTGTGCCATTTTAAAACTATACAAAAATCATATATAATCAAATCATCACAACAAATATGAAGAAATAATCAAATCACCGCAACTATCGAAAAAAATCATATTTTCACAATAAACATCACAACTAATCAATTAGTCGAAACTAAAATCATATATAATCAAATCACCACAACAATTATCAATAAATAATTAAATCACCGCAACTACTATTGAAAAAAATCATATTTTCACAATAAACATCAAAACTATCGTAAATACTATCGTAACAAATAATCATAACAAATAATCAAATTATCTCAAAAACTATCGTAACTAATAATCGAATCATAACAAATTATCTTAACAAAATCAAAACTTTGCTCTAAACAAAAACCCGAAATATGGCCAAAATACATACCTTCGACAGTACGATGCGTTAAATCGAAAACTCCGAAGTTGTTTGGTCGAATGCCCGTGCGGGAGTAACCGGAAAACGTTTGTCGGGAGGAAGTCGCGTTTGGGGCTTACGATTCGCGATTCGGTGAAGAGATTAGGTTTTGCGCGCAGGAGAAAAGAAAGAAAGAAAGGGGCAGATTAATAAGGTTCAATTCGCGTTAGCCTAACGCGACCTTCCTTCTGCTCGCGTTAGGCTATCGCGAGTAAGAAATAAGGACCGAGGCAGTTTCGCAAGCCTCAATTCGCAATAGCCTAAATCGACCTTCTTTTGGCGGTCGATTTAGGCTATCGCGATTACAAAAAAAAAAATTTTTGTTTATATTTTATTCAGGCTTACGCCAATCGCGAATTACGAAAAAAATACAATTCACGATTGGCTAACGCGAATGGTGGTAAATTTTCGGCACTGTTTAGAATCGATGGTATTTTGTGCAAAAGTCTCAAATATTCTGCCAACAAATTCCATGTATCCTAATATGGTACCCAATTTTCTTCTTCCTAATCCCATTCCCACCTCGATGTGATCAATCGTACTATCTTATGACTTGTTCAACGCGTTCTCATTTTGTCTTGAACGCGAAACAAGGAAGAAGCTAAGCTAAGGAAACTCTGCTCTGCATTCCTCCAACAGACCCAACGTTTTTAGTTATGGGGATTTGCTTCAGTTCACACCCTGCTGATCGGAACCCATCTGCTTCACTGTCCGATGATCGGAACCCATCTGCTGCTTTGTCTAATCCCAATTTTACAGCGGCGCCATCGCAGACGATAGCCACGTCCTCGTCAAGCGACAGTAGCAGCAAGGCTTCTGGTAGTAGCAATTATTCGATTATGAATGGAATCGACGAGTCTAGGTCTAGCCCCATATCCCATTTGTTACCCCATCCAAGTCTAAGGAATTTCTCATTTTCTGAGCTCAGGACTGCCACTAGGAACTTTAAAACAGATTCAGTTCTTGGTGAAGGTGGATTTGGGAAAGTTTACAAGGGTTGGCTCGATTCTAAAAATGGAACTTCTTCTACACCTGTTGCCATAAAGAAATTACGCCAAGAGAGCATGCAGGGCCTTCAGGAATGGCAGGTATTTAGTAATACACTACACATATAACGCTAAGGATCCAATATTATATTGATTACTCTCTATCCACCGTGCAGTCTGAAGTGAATTTCCTTGGAAAACTGTCTCATCCTCATCTTGTTAATCTCTTGGGCTACTGTTTGGAAGACGAAGAGCTGCTTCTTGTTTATGAATTCATGCCCAAAGGAAGCTTGGAGAACCATTTGTTTGGGAGTAAGGGCCTCCACTTCTCTTCTCTTCTATTCATGCAGATTAACTCTTGGGAAAAAACCATCCTTCCTGGAGAAAAAAAGAATTCCCGGAGAAGAAAAGAATTCCCGTTATCCGGGTCTCCCGTTATCCGGGGTCGAATCGAATTAATATAATGAGAACTGAATATAAATGAAGAAAGATAAAAGACACAAGATTTACCGTGGAAACCCAAAACTGAGAAAACCACGTGACCAATAAACCTCGGCTGTGAACTCACTATCACAAGAAGAATAGAATTGATTGATTACAATTGTCTTCATGAGATTTCTATTTATAGAATCCAACTATGATCTAATCTATGAAATATTCTACAATATTCTCTTTTCATATTTTTGATCGCATCTTCCATATATATATAACAAGATATATTTGCATATGTTCTTCCATATATATCTCCAGAATATATCTTCTTCCATATATATCGCCAACATAATATATCTTCATATCTTCTTCTATATATATATAACCAACAAGATATATCTCAATATCTTCTTCCATATATGCAACCAATAAGATATATCTCAATATCTTATTCCATATATTGAATACGTCAATTAAGGAAAGATATTTCCCCTTGATACTCTCGAATCTCGATCCAAGTCTAATCCGACCTCTATCAAATAGACTCATCACAATCGTCCGATCGATATCCTTAATAGATCCGAGATCCATTAAGTCGATCACCATCGCCGCTTCATGTTAGGTTTTCCCCGATCGGTCTTTCACCATCGAGCCATTCGACTATCACCCGACCTCCATTCCTAACAATCTCCCACTTGGAATTGGGTGATCCTTCATTCTTCTTAGGTAGTTCGCCCGGCACTTATGCATCGACATGATGCCCTTTGAGAGTTGAACAACTCTCGCCTCCGACTTTTGAGGTTAGTGCCCACCCTCGACAGCCCCCGTTCGCCAATTTACCTGGTGAACCAAGTTAGGGCATGCTCCAACCCTAATTTAACCGAAGTGACAAAACCTGTAAACTTCCCCAAAACCGAAGTCTTGGCTTCCAAGAACACTTCCTCGTCCTTCAGGGCAAACTTTCACTCCTCGGAAACTTTCCTCGCCCTCCATTGTCTAACCGCAGAAGCTAACGATTCCCCTGTATTCCGATTTGCCGTCTGATCGACCATACCCGGATCCGTTTTCGACCGATCAAACTTGCTATCACCGATCTCCTCATCGATTGATTTTCCCGAAGGCCTCTCCGACCGATCCACCTTTACCGGTATTCCACTCCCACTTGACAATGCCGGTTCCACCGCATCTTCACCCTTGTGTCGATTTCGAACGTGTCATTGTTTAGTATTGTGTTTTGTGATACCCGGTCGGTCTGCCATGGTGCCGATCCCCACATACACACTTCTAGGCTTAACTCCCCTAACCACGATCATCGATCCCTTCAACACTTTGCAGCATCCGCCTCCAAAAGTAGTTCGATACCCCTTTGTGTCAAGCTGGCCAATCGAAATCAAATTCTTCTTAAGACCGAGAATATACATTACATCCTCTAACAACCAACTGTGACCGTTCGAATTGATCGGTATGTCTCCCCGACCTGTAATTTTCAGCGCCTTCCAGTCCGCCAAGTAGACTTTTCCATGATTTCCGCCCGTAAAATTAACGAATATACTTTTATCGGATGAAATGTGAAACGATGCTATCGAGTCAAATACCCATGACTCTATCGGACTCTCAATGCACACAACTAGTGCATCGTCCGTCTCGGCAACCGACGCCGATAAATCCCTTCTTTTCTCCTTGCACTCTCGCTTCAAGTGCCCCATCTTTCCTCAATTCCAACACTCCGGTTCGCCACGTGACATAGACTTCACCCGAGTCTTTCCCTTTGACCAATCATCCCGATCGTCATCGCCATCACGTCCTCCCTTGCCCCATCGGTTATTATACCGACCCGACCGTTGCCAAAGCAGCAGGGTCACTGCATTCCTGACTGGATCTCCGCACTTCCTCACTGATCAATCGATCTCGCACGTCGATAAACTATAACTTACCCAGTTGGATACTGATCACGTCGACCATGGTCCCCCAACTTTCCGGCAATGTTCCAAGTAAAAGGACTGTCAATTGATCATCGTTGATTTCGTGCTAGATCGATACAAGTTGTCAGGCAAGATTATTGAACTCGTTCAAGTGTTTGGAAACTGAACCACCTTCGGCCATCTTCAAGGTGTAAAGTTTCTTTGAAAGGTGCACTAAATTTGTTGATGTCGGTTTTGCGTATATATCCTCAATTGCCTTCATCATCCCGTACGTAGTGCTTTTATCGAAAATGTTAAAGGCAACGTTTCTCGTTAAAGTCTCCACCACGAAACCGAGAGCCTTTTCATCGATTCTCGACCACTCGGCATCCTCCATCTCTTTCGGTTTATCCTTCTTCAGAGCCGCTCCGAAATCATGCCGTCGTAGAGTTCCTTCAATCTGCATCTTCCAATACCGATAGTCATCTCCATCAAACATCTTCGAGATAACTCGGTATTCCCCCATCGCCACGATCCGTAACAACCTACCCCACGGACAACCCCACAGCCACCACCAATTGTTGGGAAAGAAACCCTCCTTCCCGGAGAAGAAAAGAATTCCCGTTATCCGGGGTCGGATCGAATTAATATGATGAGAATCGAATGTAAATGAAGAAAGGTAAAAGACACAAGATTTACCGTGGTAACCCAAAACCGGGAAAACCACGTGACCGATAAGCCTCGGCGTGAACTCACTATCACAAGAAGAATAGAATTGATTGATTATAATTTTCTTCATGAGGCCTCTATTTATAGAGTTCAACTATGATCTAATCTAAGAAATATTCTACATTATATTCTACAATATTTTTTTTTCATATCTTTGACCGCATCTTCCATATATATATAACAAGATATATTGCATATATTCTTCCATATATATATCCAGAATATATCTTAATATCTTATTCTATATATATCTCCAGAATATATCTTCATATCTTATTCTATATATATAACCAACAAGATATATCTCAATATCTTCTTCTATATATGCAACCAATAAGTTATATTTCAATATTTTATTTCATATTTTTAATGCGTCAATTAAGGAAAGATATTTCCCCTCGATACTCTCGAATCCCGATCCAAGTCTAATCCGACCTCTATCAAATAGTCTCATCACAATCGTCCGATCGATATCCTTAATAGATCCGAGATCCATTAAGTCAATCAACATCACCGCTTCATGTTAGGTTTCCTCCGATCGGTCTTTCACCATCGAGCCCTTCGATTATCACCCGATCTCCATTCCTAACATTAACAATTCTAAGTTTGCTTTTCCTTTTAGGGGGTTCTGCTGTTCAACCACTTCTATGGGATGCAAGGCTTAAAATATTGATCGGAGCAGCACGTGGACTTGCATTCTTACATTCATTACAAAGAAAAATTATATACAGAGACTTCAAAGCATCCAACATATTGCTAGATGGGGTAAGTTGGTGCTTATAAGTTGTGTGACTCTTATTTTGTTTGTGTTGTTCATTTCATTTGATCTGTTTTCAGTCATATAATGCAAAGTTATCAGACTTTGGTCTAGCAAAAATGGGTCCAACTGCTAGTAAATCTCATGTAACAACTGAAGTTATGGGAACTTATGGTTATGCTGCACCAGAGTATGTAGCAACAGGTCACTTGTATGTGAAGAGTGATGTGTATGGATTTGGTGTGGTATTGGTTGAAATGCTCACTGGTTTACGTGCACTCGATACAAACAGACCTGCGGGACAACATTTTCTTACGGAATGGGTTAAGCCTCGTCTTCGTGATCGTAGGAAGCTGAAGAGGATTATGGATCCACGTTTGGAAGGCAAATACTCATCAAAATCTGCATTGCAAATTGCTCATCTTGCTCTTAATTGCCTTGAAACTGAGCCTAAGAACAGGCCAGGGATGCAAGGCATCGTGGAGACACTAGAGAAATTAGCTTCTGGACAAAGCAATACAGAAATTGCTGCTAATACATAACATTCCCAACGACACTCAATAACAAGATTATTAATTAATCCTCTCTGTGTGCAGAATGCGTTTTCTTGTAAGATTGTTATGTATGGAATGGAAAGAAATTATTTTTGCGAATTAGTTCTGCTAATTTGGTAAGTCAACTGGTATAGTATTTAATACATTGTCTTGTGTTGCTTTGCTTTGATTTATTCAAAGTCCTAAGCCTAATCTTAACGTGATCCCTCCGAGTGAACTGCAAGAACCGCCGTCGCTGTTCTCGGCGTCGGCCTCCAGGTTCAGATCAAACCCACCAACCAGAGACGGCGGCTTCTCTCTTACGTGATCTTCTTGGCTAAACCTTAAACAAACTCCACATTTATTTTCGATGTTGTTATCATCTACTATTTTTACAGCCGCCGCGTCACCGGAGAAGGAACCACAGTCACCGACGCCGGTTTGGTTGTCTCCGTCGTTTTTGGTGATTGCGTAGCAGCCCTTGACGTTCTTATGACTGGCTCTGTGCCCCCCTAGAGCTTGGTGTGAAGCGAAAACTTTCTTGCAAGTAGAGCACTCAAACCGCCCAGCCGCACTAAATCCCACCATATTCTCCTCTTCACGGCTATCCTCATCGGTGCAGTAGTTTTCATACGACGAGTGACCGTTGGCCATCATCAACAAACACGTCGCTACTTCATGATCCTCCTCCGACAAGGAAAACAACTCCTCGTTGTCATCAACAGCCCGCCGCTGCAAGTTGGTCGGAGGATTTATACCCCTCCATTGCCGCTCTGGGTGGCAACGCATGTGACCAAAGAGGGCCTTCCACGACCAGAATTTCTTCCCACATTCGGTACAAGGACGTGTGATCTTGGAAGAAGCATCATTTCTCTGCCTCGGAGTCTCAATCACAACCCCAGCATCAGAATTCCCCACGCCGCCGATTCTTAGTAACTTTGTACGCTTCTTTCTGGGTTCCGGAACTGAAGGCAAAGACAAGGAGGGATTGAAATCTTGAGAAAGAAAGTTGTTGTTCATATGAAAATCCATGAGCAATCAGAAAGAATGTGGTTGGCGATGAGTTCATTGTTGTTTATATATTGGAGCAGTTTCCAACTTTGTTTATTCTCATTCTGATCCATTAGCAGTTATGTCTTCAGTTATCAGCCTCTATCCAATCCCATTCTTGTCCTCTATTCATGTAAAAAGTAAAAACACATACAATCCCTATATCATGTATAAGGGGTGTTTATTATGATCATTTGTGTTTGGGAAATACGAACGTTGAATATTGCGTTGATTCGTGTATTCTAAATATGATTACTAATTATTGGGAAAAAATTGATCAATTGCATTTGCCAAACACTAGTTGCTTTTGAAATGATTGACTATTTTAATAGTTTTTTAATAATTAGTTTGTGTGATTTGTATATGTAACTTAAATCATATCTACACTTTCAACTCATATATTCTATACAAGTGTAAATAATACAAATTCATATAATTTCGTAAGAAACATATTCTTATTATACAACATATTATTGCGTCATTGACATAATTCGGATATCTAAATAAATAATAACATACAAAAAAATGAAAAACTTTTGATGTATGTTTTTGTAGTATGCTTTACAAACCTAATACATATCATTCCTATCATATAAATATATAACACAATCAATCTACTTCGCCGTTCTCACATTTTTTTGGTATGTTATTATTATAAATTTGTATTTCCATTACATTATTTTAGTTTTTAACATTTTTTTGTATATAATTATTTGTTTTGATATTCAAGTTATATTAATGAAACAATAATATGTTATATAATATGAATATGTTTATTGCTAAAATATATGCATCTACATTATTTATACTCGTATAGAATACATTTAATTATGAGTTGAATGTGAAAATATGATATAAACTAAAAACCACATAAAAAAATTATATAAATAGCCAATCGCGCTTGGAAAAAACGACTTGCTTGCATTTTAATTATTTAAATACTTTTTCCCAAAAATTATAAATCGTGTTTGGGAAACACAAACTGTTGTGGTCAAGAAGAACCTAGGTACCAATCGTCAATCGGTTCGCAATAAAACGAACATGTTTTTAATTTGTTTAGATTGGGGGAACGATTACGAAATGAAGAATAAACAATAAACACAACGATTTATCGTGGAAAAACCCTTGGAGAAGGGGGAAAAACCACATGACTAAGAGCTAGAAATGCTCTTAGTCGATATATTAATCAAACAGTTCACAATACAAACGAAGAAGGTTTATGAAAATGACTAACACAATAAGAAAGCGCGAGGAATGAAATCGGCAGAGCAACAGTCTATTTTGCGCATCCAAATAATCCTCTCAAGTTTGCTTTCAAGCCATGTATTTATAGAGGAGAAACGTGTGTGGAAAACGCTCCTTAACTGCCTCTGACAAAGTTGTTTTCCCTTGACAAAAAACGTGGATGAACCCAAAGTGCAGACAACGTGTGCACGTCCGAAGCCAACTGTAACCGTTTGGACCGATCCGGGAGATCGGTTAGTTACGACTGTAAAAAGTTCTCGATTCCGGCTCATTATTCAATTTGGAGGTGGAAGGAGGACGTTCTTTGTTTCCTTCCTGCGGAAATGAACGTTCCTGCCAGCGCCCTCCTTGTTAGTTATACGTCCTTGAAGTGCGGTTTGTGTTTTCCGCTACATCCGTTTGTAGCAGCCGTACTTCAAGAGATTCATTGCCCTACCTATGCCTTGTTTCCAGGTAGTTAATTGTATATAGTGACGTTCATTTTCTATTGTCATAAACAGGGCATAGCCCAGACTCTAGAACATTTTTTCAGTTTGTTCTTAGTCGGGTTCCGAAAGGGCAAGAGGTTATTAGGGTGTCGTATGTTATAATATATAGTAGTCCGCACCGTTGAGTGCACTATAGTCGATAATGAGGACTCTCTTCATGAGTGGGAGTCCTGTTATGTATGGTTAGCAGTCCCGAAGAGGACATGCTCAGGGTGTGGTCGATTATTACCCACCCACACATAGGCAGGTTGGACCGAACCCAGTTCAAGCCTTCCCATCAGGACATCGCGGATACTTTGGCGATGTTTCTTCCTCCCGAAGCACGCCTCAAGCGTATAGATATACTTCGGGAGGATAGGTTGATAGAAATAGGGGGTAGTAGGTAGGACCGGAGCCCCAACTCCAAAGGGGATATTTTCAAGCTCCGATTCGTCCGAATGGTCGGATACAAAATGAAACATAATTAGATTCATATATCGTGATCCTTATAAATTTCTTTTGCAGGTTCTACGGAAACAATACCTAGCTCCCGATTTAAGTGTTTGGTAGTAGCTTTAGCTCGCCTTACTGAGGATCATCAGGACGCATTAGATGCTGCTCAACATTCGGGATCTACCACTGCAGTCACGCTGATCCCTTCGGGGTCATTGTCAGCAGAGCCCCGTCCCACGCGCTCCACTAGTGCGGGCACATTGACCTTTCGCTGCACAGGGGAACCCTCTACCGATAAAGGGCCCGCTTTGCAAGTTATGGGAGTAGTTGAGGAGGTGATAACGGCCAAACTCCGCTCTATGAGCTTAATCAGCTTGTACATGATTGGGAATTGCTCCCCTATCAGTCTTAACATAGTACACTTATTGCTGCAGTGAGCCGTTCGGGCGGAAGAGGTCCTCCCGAGCCCGAATCTTGAAGAAAACGTCTCTATGTTGCAAGTTCCCTTAGGTAAGGGAAAGAGGACTACCGAAGCTGAGGCGCTGAAGCAGCAGAAAAGGCTGAAAAAAATTAGGGGAGCACCGGTCCGTGCCCCGAACAAGGGGATTGTGCTTAAGGACCCTTCCCCGAGCCCTATGACAAACTCAGATATGGAGTTTGCCTTCGACTTGGTGGACAGAGTCAAGAAAGGCATGAAAATGGCATCCTGGTGGGACGTTTTTTTGGAGAACTTCGTCTTTACGGAAAGAAGAACTCTGATAATGTTCAGCCAGACATGTCGGGGAAGTAAATGATTGGGGCATTCCTCAACCTTGCAACAATGGTAATTTTTCCCCTTTGAAATACTCGGGAGTTCAAGTTTTCATGTTACTCTTGTACAGATGTTGCAAAAAGGATTTACGGTCGTGGTCACTGTTCACAAGGCCCGAAGTGACCCGTCGGTCCCCCAAGCAGTCCAAGATCAACTTGTCATAGCTAAAAGGCAAGTTGAAATAAAACAAGAAGAACTGGTATCGGTCCGGGAGGAGAGGTACAGACTTAACAACGAGTTGCTAGGAGCGGAGACACAAATCTCCCTTCTAGAATCATAAGTTTCTGAGCTGGATGGGAAATACAAAACAACTCAGACAGAAATAGATTCCGCGAAGCCCTGGATCGTGGAGTCGGATGCAAAGGCGCGGGAAATGGCTGAGGAGATGAACCAAGTCCAAGTTCAGGCCCAGGAAAAGAGAAATAAGTTAAATGAATTTCTCCTTCATACCAAAGAATAAAAGGAGACCTTGGAGGAAGATCTTGCTCAAGCCCACGGCGCCATGGAAGGTTCGGTCCGGGAAAATCTTCTTTGTTTGCCCGATCCTCGTTGTTATTTACATTGGCAGATAGCATCCACGGAGCTTATATTGCCAAGTACCTGGACAACATCCGGGACCAGGTTACTAAACAATTCGGGCTCTCACCCAATGATGAGAAATGGAAACATATCGATCATTTGGAAAATGATAGAGATTTCAAAGTGATTCCCACCTTGGAGGAACATGTTTTAGAGGATGATCTCTTCTTCCATCTTTTTGAAGGGAAGGAAAAATCAGTCAACCAAAAGGTGGATGATCGGGAAGAAGAGCTGAAACAGCTCGCGGCCCGGACCGAGCCGAAGGATCAAGAAGAGAATAAGACCGAAGAGGGGCAAATAAATTGAGGATGCTTTTACATCATTATACCCATGTTTCATGTTTTCCTTCTCTTTATAAATGAAAAGACCAGTTTTCTTCTTCGTTTCTCTTTTCAGAGTTAAAATAATGTTAAACGAACTGGGTTTGGGTTTATCATAAGTGTTCAAGCTTGTTGGGTGTAAGCCTTTTCACTTCTTTGGATTTTCACTAAGTATAAGTTTGGGGCAAGCTATTAAGCTTAAGCCCTCCGTTCACCTCTTTCAACTTTGGTTGGAATTTTACTAAGGTCAATAAGTTAGGAATACTTAGATGTATATATGGATCACTCTTATTCCGTCTATGTGATCATGATATTGTCGAACAGTGTAGCTCCGGTTCTTTATGAGTCATATGGTGAGCTTTGTCCGAGCCTCAGTTCTATATAAGTCTCATGTCAGGCTTCGGTCAAGCAACAGTTCGACATAAGTCCCAAGATAGGTTTGAGTTTGTACATTAATTGACTAATTCCGTCCCTGTTATCTCTTCCTATGGCAGAATACAAGAACACAAGGGTCTCTCCGAAGGGTGAGGACCGTTGAAGGGGATGTTTAGTTCGTAGTGAGTTATGTGAGTTTTGCAACCCATCCTAACCACTCAAAAAGCACAGGAGCATCTGACTCGTCAGAACGGCCAATGCTACTGGGGAGCCTTAGAGATGAACCACTACGGTCACCAATCCATACTCGTCCAAAATATCCAACTCCAGGATTGGTCAATCACCTAGCTATAAATAATTTATATTACGCTCATTTGTATGCCTTCCATAATTTGAGAAAACATATTTTTGGTTCAGAATTGTCATTAATTATCAAAGATTTACAAGAAATACCATCACAAATTCATGACATTCCAGGTTCGGGGGATCTCTTCGCCATCCAAAGTTTCTAGCTTATAGCCATAGCTTCCAATTTCTTAAGAATTCGATAGGGTCCCTCCCAATTTCTACCCAGTTTCCGACGTTCCTCTGAAGTCCTACATTTCTGAAGATGATGTCGCTTCAGAGAATTCCCTGGGTAGCACACGTTTATCATGGGCATGTTTCATAGTCGTTGATAAGAACACATGCACGCATAAACCGCATTCATTTTTTCTTCAATTATTTCGAGGTACAACAATCTCCTTTTATCGTTCATATGCTCGTCATATTGGTTAATTCGAGGTGATCGGATGGCCACCTTCACCGGACTAACTGCTTCCGACCCGTATACCAGAGAGAATGGAGATCCAAGGGTCGTACAGTTGGGTGAAGTCCTGAAGGCCCACAAGACCTCGTAAATATGATTAGACCACTTTCCTCCCAAATCTTCCAACTTAGCCTTTAATCCCTTCAGTATGAATTTATTGGATACCTCCGTGAGTCCACTGGTTTGAGGATGAGCCACTGAAGAGAAATGTTGGGTAATACCCAGCTTAAAACAGAAATCCCGAATTGTTTTTCCACGGAATTGGAGCCCGTTATTTGATACCAATGCTTGGGGCACTCCAAAGCGGCTAACAATGTTTCTCCATAAGAAATTTTTCACAACTCGCTCTGAATTTATGGCCACAGCCTTTGCCTCAATCCCCTTGGTATAATACTCAACTGCTACAATGCAAAATTTTCGTTGCCCTACCGATTTAGGGAACGGTCCTAGAATGTCAATTCATCCTCTGTCAAAGGGACGGGAGAGGGGGGTCACCGATAGGGGAGCCCCTGGTTGTTGTGGGACTGGAGCATGATACTGACAAACAGCACAGCGTTTAGTGTACTTCTTGGTATCTTCGATCAAAGTTGGCCAAAAGTATCCTGCACTGATAATGCGATTATACAAGGATCGAGCCCCAGAATGGATACCATATATTCCTTCATGAACATAAATCATGACAGCTTTAGCCTCAATCGAGGACAAACACCGCAAGAGATTTCAATCGAAACTCTTCTTAAACAATCGCCCATTGTTTAAGACATATCTTTTGGCCTGGAATTCAATCTTTCTGGCTTCCGATGTGTTCTCATGGAGATAGCCATTAGTCAAATACTTGACGAAAGGATCCATCCAAGTGGGTTCTCCCGGAGTATCAGTAACATCAATGTTCAAGCCTTGAAGTTCATGACATAAAGCCCTGATTTATTCAATTGACTATTTGGTCACTGGGATATTGACCGAAAGGCGAACTTGAATGTGGACCGACATGGTACATGGTCCTATGTTTGGTATACTTGCGGCCAATCTGGCCAATGCATCAACAATCTTATTATGTTCTTGTGGTACATGGTCAAGTGAAAATTTACTGAACTTCTTAGATAGATCCAAGACTATGGCATGATACAATTTCATCATGGGCTCATGAGTGTCGAATCTTCCTGCATATTGTTCCACAACTAGCTTAGAATCTGAGAACATTCGTACTTTAGCAACTCCCATAGTTCGGGCTAGGTTTATTCCCAATAATACGGCCTCATATTCCACCATACTATTTGTTCCTGAGTATAAGAATTTAACTGCGGAATGAATAACATCACCTTGTAACGTAGTGAGAGTAATGTCAGCCCCTTTCCCTCCGAAGGTTGATTCATCAACATAAATAATTCATCGATCATCCTCTTGGTTCAAGAACGGGTCATTTCAACCACGAAGTCAGCAAGAACCTGAGCTTTGATCGCCCTTTGGGGTACGAATTCCATGTACATGAAACTGATTTTGATAACCCATTTAGGCAATCTCCCGTTCAGATCTGCCTGATTCAGAACTGTCTTTAACGGCTGATCGGTATAAACATAAACCTTTCGGCCTACAAAATAATGTCTTAGCTTAGATATAGCTTTCTTTAGTGTCAGCATGAATTTTTCCAAGTTGTGTATCTGGTCTCTGTCGATACCAGAGAATGACTCACGTAATAGATAGGTCTGTGAACATCATCTCTAATTGTAACCAGAGATGCGCTCACTGCGACTTCAGATACATCCAAATATAATCCTAGAGGTTCATCGCTGCTTGGACTCACTATCACAGGGGGACTGCTCAAATAAGTTTTCAGTTCTAAGAAAACCCGATCACATTCTTCGGTCCATTCCAAATAACTTGCTTTCCTTAATACATTGAAGAATGACAAGGTCCGATCCGTAGATCTAGAAATAAATAATATTCTAAAACATAATATTCAAAAGGACAAGGACAAGACTTCGATACCTTTTTCAAAAACATTATATTCTAAGAACTTTCAACTTCGCATTCTGAAGCAGCACTTGTTTGAGCTTATATTCGTGGCATACTTCAAAACAACGAGCCAAATAAGAAATATAGTCTTCATCATTCATGGATTTGACAATCATATCATCAACATACACTTCCATCATGTGACCTATCGAATCTCTAAATATTTTGTTAACCAACATCTGGTATGTTGCCTCAGCATTCTTTAAGCCGAAAGGCATTACCACGTAGCAATAGACACAGTCTTCGGTTATGAAAGCCGACTTCTTTTGATCTTCTTTAGCAACGAAGATCTAATGGTACACGGAGTAAGCGCCCATAGTACTCAACATTGTGCTACAAGCAACAACATCCTCCAAGCGATCGATATGTGGCAGGGGGAACGGGTCAGATTCGCAGCTCTTATTACATCGGTGAAATCGATGCACATTCTCCATTTTCCATCTGCCTTAGAAACCACCACAGGGTTTGCGATCCATTCCGTATAGTAGATTTCTCTAATAATTCCAGCACGCAGCAGCTTATTTACTTCCGAACGAATTACTTCAATCTTTTCAAGAGAATAGCGTCTCCTCTTTTGCCGAATAGGATTTGCTTCAGGCGTAGTGTTGATCCGATGCTCACTCTTAGACCGGTCAATCCCTGAGACATTGTCCGGGGTCCAAGCAAATATGTCCACGTGACATCTCGACAAGTGGACAAGTTCTTCTTCAAAAGAATGGGTCATATGTGCCCCGATGCGAGTAGTTTTGGTCTATGCGGCACCGACTAGTCCGACCGATTCAGTGCGACTCGACTCGGCAAGAGTATAAGAATCGGATTTTCGACTCGCCTCGAATTATTAAATAAAATAATATTAATTAAAAATTAATTAAAAAAAGTAATTGTTAGAATTTGTAGAAAGTTGCATATACTCCAAGTTTAAAACTACAAATATTTATCAATTTATTATATAAGCAGATTTAACTTATAAAAAATGAATATCGTTGGTCAATTCTACCATCTCCCAAAAAACAACCACTTTTCGGTCCATCGTCGGTTGCACGAATAATTCACAAGTAGATCGACAACATAAGAATGTCGTGAAAGCATATAAGATACGTTTCCGATGAAGAAAAAAATCAAATTAATGAAGAAATCAAAAACAACGTTGTTTTGTGTCAAGTGTCAAGAGTCGGAGAGTCCGACTGATTCTGATACGTGAAAAATTGAAGAGTCGGTGCCGTTGAGGTTTTGGTTGAGTCCCCCTCAACCAAATTGATCAATTTGAACCCGATAGGTTCCATTGCTTGCCTCGTGTGTGGTGGCTCTTCCAGAAAATCCACCCGGGCCCTCTTTACTGGTGCCAAAGTTCGACACGAGCTCATATAGCATTGTCTTGCTACGGTCTAATCCCCATTTACGGATATAACTCCATTCGTAGATGGCAATTTGAGCATCATATGATAAGTGGAAAAGACCGTTTCAAACTTGCTCAGCTCGGTCCGTCCGATGATGGCATTGTAAGCCAAGTCAACTTCCACGACAATAAATTCATGGGTCTCCGTTCAGTCCTTGAATTGATCTCCCACAGTGATCGGGAATAAAATCTTCTCGCATGGAATGACACTCCTCTGATCGAAAGCCTAGAGGGTGATGTTAGAAATGGGGAGACATGACCTAGAGCACCCATCATTTCAGCCACTTCGTGCTTTATTAGGTTGCACGAAGCCCCGGTATCTACCAAGATCCTGTGGACCCGACGGTTGGCAATTATTCCCATGATGATAAGAGGATCATCACATGGATCAGTAACATCTTCACTATCGGTAGCGGTGAAGGTAATAGTGTACTCGTAAGAAGGGGACCGTTCAGTAGCATCATACTTAATCATCGCGACAGATTCGATATTCTCTTCAGAATTCCCGCACACCGATCTCTTTCGGTCCCGAACCAATTCGTTGATCCGAATTCCGCCGGAGATAACATAGATATCTATGGCAACCGCACTCTCCTGAGGAACAACCTCATTCTGTGGAGGCCTATTTTCCATTGCAATGAGGGGAGGACGATTCTCCTACCTCCCTCCTTAATTTTGCTAGGCTTGGCCACCCCGGCCTCGGAAGCATCTTCTTCGGTCCTGCCATGATTCTCTCGACCGTGAGGGCCTTTTTCATATTCTCGTGGAGGGGACCTCCGGTCATTCGCTCGGTCATTATAATTTCGAGGTTGCCCCCATTTGTCTCTACCCCACGGCCAATGACGATTGTCACCTTGATGGCCTCTTCGGGGAGATTCCGCGCGTTTGCCCTTAGAATCATCCATATTGGGCTTTTCTTTCATCATTAGCGGTACTGTCTCCTGCAGTAGCCGACATTTCAGTGTTGGGTTATCTTGATTATAATGCAACTCACAATGCACCCGTTTGTCTTCCCTCTTCGGGGGAACATTCTTCTCGATTACAGCCCCTACTTCTCGGGGTTGTCTCTTAGGGTACGTAACCCTATGATCACCTACGGGCTAAGTATTCCTGTTAGACTTCCTGTAGTTCGGTCCCATCGATTCATCCACCTTAATATATTTATTAATCTTCTGCAGAAGCTTTCCCATGGTGGATGGGGGACTTTTCACCAGACTGACCGAAAGGCCACAGAGTCCTAAAACTTGCTGTAGAATATCGATCTTATCTCTAAGTTCTAGTTTGATACAGCAGGCAGTTCTATTAAATTTATCCATGAAGGACCGGAGACTCATCTTTGCCGGGATATATTTCAGCAAGTATAGTTCCTACCTGCTTCGAGGAGGTCCTACATTCGGCGCAAACTGCTCAAAGAAGGTAGGAATAAATCTTCCATACAACTGTATGGATCGAGCTGGCAAGTTTTTAAACCAGATTCAGGCGTCGCCTTGCAAACTTGCCGCGAAAATGCAACACTTGATTTGAGGCCTGGACCGTTGTCATCCTTAATTCGAAGTCTGCGATGTGATCGATAGGGTTCCCGTCGCCTCTAAATGTTGGCAACCCTTCGTGGTTGCGGTAATACCGATCTAGGACTGCCGCCCAGATCTCCTCAAAAAAAGGAGTATCAAATCTCCCAATGCATCATAGACGCTGCTAGATTGTTGGGACGATGTTTGGGCAGAGTGCAAGTTATGCCACCAATCATCGTTCTTACTCCGTTTAATCGGCGCCTCCATGGCCTTATAGAATAATCTAGGATTCCGCCCAAGATCGGCCTCAAAATCCCTCTTCGTAAGTAATGTTTCCAACTCCCTAGTGAGCTCGTTAATACGCTACTGCATGCGTTCCAGATCAATCTTAGGAACGGGAGTTGGAGCTTTAACTGAAGGAGGTGGGGTAGATAGATATCTACGCCTTCTCATGGTCACTCTGCGCTTAATAATCTCCTCTTCATCGAAGCTGCGCATTTCAGGGTTACTCTCATGCCTTCTGTTTGTAGGAACATGGCTAGTAACAGCAAGTGGCTCTGTTCCACTTCTTGCCGACGTAATCTTTAATACCACCTTCCGAATAACAACCTCCAGGTCTTATAAACAGAATGCATGAGCTTGAAGGTTTGGGAAGCATGTCACTGTCATTCGTGGAGTTTCCAGTCGCCATGTCTTTGCTTGTCCTTCCCAGGGAGAGACCTCGAATGGGAATCAGAAAATTGTCCCCACGGACGGCGCCAAAAATTTGTAGTCAACAAGACCTAGGTACCAATAGTCAATCGGTTCGCAATAAAACGAACATTTTTTTAATATATTTAGATTGGGGGAACGATTGCAAAATGAAAAATAAGCAATAAACACAACGATTTACCCTAGACAAACCCCTGGAAAAGGGGAAAAAACCATTTGACTAAAAGCTAGAAATGCTCTTAGTCGATATATTAATTAAACAGTTCACAATACAAATGAAAAAGGCATATGAAATTGACTAAGGCAATAAGAAAGCGCGATGAATGAAATCTGCAGAGTAACAACCTATTTCGCTCATCCAAAAGATCTTCTTGAGCTTGTCTTCAATCCATGTATTTATAGAGGAGAAACGTGCGTTAAAAACGCTCTGTAACTGCCTCTGACAAAGTCGTTTTACCTTGAAAGAAAACGTGGATGAACCCAAAGTGCAGACAATGTGAGCAGGTCCGAAGCGCATGCAACGTGTGCACGTCCGAAGCCAGCTGTAATGGTTTGGACCGATCCGGGAGATCGGTCCCCGAAGCGATGAGCGTTGTCCAACCCTAACCTTCGGTCCTGCAAGTTAAATGGCCTTTGGGACTCATTAGTTACGCAATCCTTTGGACTGGTTAACTCGGATGAGCCAAGCTTAGGATCTTGGGTTGCATAGATTCGTTTCTTGTCATATGGATTGGTCCGGTATGCTTGGGTCTATATCAATTCGTGGTACCGGTCCCCGAAGCCCTCATCACAAACTGTAAGGCTTCGGGTTTTATGTGATATCTTAATACACGATTTAAATTATTAAGCACTAACTTAAGATATGAAATGAGTATTGAGACTAATTATATTAAGAAATACAAGTAAGAAAAGTCTATGTTCATTAATTAGTGTTGTCATGATATGATTGGAGTCATTTGATGTATTTTTTCTTGTCTACCACATGGTTTTGGCGGTGTATACGGATAATTATGTATGTTAAGTGTTATTTGGTGAAAGAAATAGGAAGAAACATCATAAGAAACGCAAGGAAATCAGCAGTCAAACTACAAGCCACAATTTTGGGAGTAAGTGAAAGAAAATGAGTCTAAATTCTTTAATAAGTGTTCATAATGCTAAAGAGTTATTTTACAGTAGATATAAGACATATTTCTATGATTTGGCAATAACACATCTTTCGTTAATAAGCCTAGGTTCTTTAATTGACTTTATTTGAAAGATTCATGTCCATGATTTCCGAATGACACATATAAGATTGCAAATATGAGCAGAGATAAGTTAACGCGAATTTGACATATTTCTCACGTGCACAAGTATTATGTGTAGCATGATTCCTCATATTTTTTAAAAAATAGAAATACAATCTCTTCTTTTTTTCATCTTCTGATTTGTGTATCAATTTCCGGTGTTGAGAGACCGATCGACTATGGAATGGTCTATAGCATTTAGAATTTAGAATAGAGAAAGATTAGATTGAGATAGGATAGGCTAGAATAGAATAGAAGCAAAATTCACTATTTATTGTGTAGTCGACCAATCTCAAATTGCCGATGTGGATACCGAGTCAAAATATTTTCAAAATTTGGTGAATTCTCTTGTTGGCAACAAGATGCGCTTTTTGTATACATATACTGCTAGGATTCTGATATGATAATGATGTTTGGCGCACTTGGATAGGCCTGTGAAAGTGAAATGAGGATGGGTGCTTGGTGAGATGTATGAAAAGACATCTGTCTCCTCCGTGACCATTAAGATCACATGTAAAATTGGTGAAACCATTACACGCGAGGATGTATTTCTGTTTAGGTTAGAGTAAAAAATTTACGCCAATCTAAGAATTGCAAATTGAATCTGACGTTACTTTCATCTAGACAACGGTACACTTCTACGCTTATTTTGAAGGAGAATAAGAAAGATCAAAGTGATATAATTATGGGTGCTTAGTGAGGCTCATCAAAGTTACATTATGATGGGTGTTTGGTGAGACCCATGAATATGAGATGATGTTGGGTGTTTGGTTATGCCTATGAAAGTAAAATGATGATGGTGCTGGGTCTAAACCCTAAACCCTAGACACATGAAAAGACATTCATACTTCATTGATCCATTAAGTCACATGTTAAATGGGTAGTACCATTTAATGTGAGGGTGTATTTCTATTTATGTAAGAGTGAAAATTTTATAATAGTCTAAAAATTATACCATGAACCTAACGCTAATTTCATTTATACATCAGTACACTTCTACGCTATTTTGGATGAGAATGGAAAATGTCAAATTATAAAAGTGAGAGAATGTTGGATGCTTGAATAGTAGATTTTATTATTGATTATCATTATTATTTTTTATTTATCTTTATTAAGACACTATCTAAAGAAAGTTAATGGTTGTCGCTTGGACCACATTTTGTAAGAGTTTATATGGAGAGAAATTATTAGTAAATGCAAGTATTAAAGTTTGGGTGGAATGCATTTTTAGCCAAATATTTTCGACGTTTTGGCTATTTTGGTCCCCCAAACTTTATACATTTAGCCAAAATCAATTTTCAAAGTTTGATGTTGACAAAACTAATTTTCAAATTATTTTTTTTAGCAAAATATGTTCTCAAACTTTTGTGTGTTTGTTATAATTGGTCCCCAAAGTATTAATGTTTTGCAATTAAGGTCACCGAACTAAAATTAAGCAAATATGGTTCTCAAGGTTTCTTGATTTTTGCAAATTTAGTCTCTAACGGTGTTAATGATCCCAAAATTTGTAAAACATGTCAATTTTAGTACTAATGCTTTTAAATAGCTAATTTGATCCATAAAATTTACATAATTTGGTAAATTTAATGTCTAGCGAAAGAACATAATACTTTTGAAAACCGATGTATGAGAATGATTTTCACAATACATTTCACTGTTTATAAATTTAATTATTATTAGTTCCAAATTTGATTTGTAATTTTAGATCAAACATATTTCAACAATACTGATATCACCCTAAGATATTTATTATTTGAGGTCACATATATTTCTATATAGTCATTCCCAAGTTGAGAAATGAAGCATATCGAGATATTTTGATGATTGACATTGTTTATAGCTTATCGTGTTATTTGGATCGGGTTACTTATTTACTGGACCCATATGCCTAATTTAGATATTAATGGGTCATTATATATTACACTCAATTATTGGTGGACCTAGTGAGTTATAATTGGGCTGGACAAATCACCTATATAAATATGGTTAAAGTGTTAATGAGGAGAGCTGTGATTCTTGACCTAAGGAGGAGACCGCTATTCTTTTCTTTTTCGCCCGGGAAACCTACGACTACGGCCATCAAAACATGATCTTTTTTCTTTGGTTTTCTACATCATGTTCTCCTATTGTAAATCTACGAACTTGACGTTTATAGTGGATTCAAAGGCTACGGCCGGGGTGGTTTTTTATCATTTCTTTTACAGAAAGGTTTTCCACCTACAAAAATCGTGTNCATTTCGTCATATTTGGCTTTTTGGAGTATATTTGATCGTTTCTCGGGTCGATTTCATTCGGATTATCGTTATTACATCGTTGTATTCGTTTCTCATTTATTATTATAGTGGAAACCAAGGTAGAGCTTCGCTCTCCCGAGGAAGTAAGCCCACACATTGTGGGCCCAACCTCGTACATCGCTCGTGTCCCCACAACAATATAATTTACGAATTAATCATAAATTGACTGATCTAAAAATAAATATCCAAAATATTTTTAGACTAGATCAGCGCCGTCTGTGGGGACGTTTTTAATCCCATTGAGTTTTTATCCGGAGTTTAGGATGGAAAACGCGAATATATTTTCGATTCAGCGCAGCTTCGGTATTAAGTTTGTTTCTGATTATTGAACCATTGGATCGGTCTGAAATTTTGGTATATAGTTATAAACATATTTATNTCATGTTCTCCTATTGTAAATCTACGAACTTGACGTTTATAGTGGATTCAAAGGCTACGGCCGGGGTGGTTTTTTATCCTTTCTTTTACAGAAAGGTTTTCCACCAACAAAAATCGTGTCTTTTTACTTCTTGCTTTCGTATTACTTTTTCGTTCGACCCCTATCCGTAAAAGGGGGTCTAAATTTTGTTATTGCTATTTTTTAGCAACGATAACATTGGCGCCGTCTGTGGGGACGTTTTTAATCCCATTGAGTTTTTATCCGGAGTTTAGGATGGAAAACGCGAATATATTTTCGATTCAGCGCAGCTTCGGTATTAAGTTTGTTTCTGATTATTGAACCATTGGATCGGTCTGAAATTTTGGTATATAGTTATAAACATATTTATCTTGGTTCTGAACAGTAAAGATCGAATTTTATGGTCTTTTAGATTTTTCAATTAACGTTGGTTTACAAGTGACTGTTTCTGATTTTTCAAGTATACAAAAGTTGGTTTTTCGATTAGAATCTCATAATTGTAACATCGGATTGTTCTGAAATTTTTAGCATGGTTTGATACATATCTTTCGGTCTTCTGATTGGTGAAAAGCAGTTTTTATGGTACTTTCATATTTCGGTTTACTATCCGAATATATGGTTATTATATCTAATCCTATATTAATGCGATGTTCGGGTATTCTATTTAGTTTGCATAATTGGACCGTTGGATGTTTCTGAAATTTATTTATATTAGTCTAGACGTATTGTTTAATGTTCGAGACGGTGGAGATTGATTTTGAATTCTCTTTCGGTTTTAAATTCACGACGAACTTTCAAAGTTTCAATCTGCGTTTTCTGATATATTGAGTTGTGATATTCTATATGTAGTGCTTAATTTTACCGTTGGATTATTCTGAAATTTACGTATATTAGTAATGACACATTGTTCTACGTTGTCAACGGTGAAGATCAGTTTCTGTAATTATTTCAAATTTCGAACTATCAACAAAAATATGACAATATTTCTTTTGATTTTTCAGAATCCGTTATTTAAGAATTCTGATATGGATTTAATTATTTTACTATTGGATCACTTTGAGATTTAGTCATATTGATCAAGAAAAATTATTCAATATTCTGAACAGATTTCCCTGTGGAAAGTGTATATCGATAGATCTTATTTATTGTGAATTTAAATTGTGTAGTCCAAAGAAGATGGATTTCATTATCTTATGGATTGTGATGATGTGACTCTTATGATAATATGATAATATCTTCAGTCTGGTATTCTCCCTATTATATTCATAATAATTTACTAGATGACTCGTGTGTATTATCATCCTAATTTGGTTGTCGGTTATCACCGCCTTAACAACGTGTTATTTAACTAATAAAAAATCTTATGGATATCAAGAAAATCTTAGAAAAGTTAACAAAGCGACATATGAAATGATGTTGTTTTGGATGTGTAGAAAGATATTTGTCTTCTTCGAGACACGCAAGTTTCAGAGTTAACGTTTTTATTTATGATCATAATATTCAAGATATTCTCGTCGGGATGACACGGATTTTTTCATTTGTTATTGGAGTTGTCATAATTTCATGAATGTTAGAGATTTTCTTATCTATAATCGTCATTGTCGATTATTACCATAATTAGAGCAATCAAGATCGAGTTTGATCAAGTTATATTATGTGAGATTCTATGATATACAAAATGTTGAGCAAATACAACAATTAAGGGTTCGAGAAATTGGAGATTTACTTCATTATTGGAAACGCAAGGGAAATCAATATTACAAACAGGAAGTATAAAAGTTCTTGGTTTTTTATGGGGAAATTTATGGTCTTGCTCATAATTATAGGTCGTTTTTTGAAATATTACATCATGACTCTCGGTTTTCTTTTCTTTTAACAAGGGGGGAGAATTTAGCCGACACTTGCCGGTACGAAGATTATATTAGTTTCCTATCGGTTTTCTTTTCTTATATCACAACTATTAATAATTTAAACGCTTTTACAGCGGGATTATGGTTCATGGCTTTGTGTTCAATGCACTCATAAAAATCCCAAGTTTGAAGCACGTTTGTTCTTTCTAATTTGATTCGTGGAGTCGGAGTTGAGTCTTCAGACTGAAGACACTTGAGTTTATTAGAGCGGATTTTTATTTGATTTCTCAGTATGTCAATGGCACTACAAAAAATGCGAAGTTGTTGGTTTGATATTCTACCAAAGTGACTAATTAAAAAGGGTTGAATCTTATTGCGATGAACTATGAAGATTACTATTGATATTGCTCGGGGATTTTTTTTTTGTAATTTAGATACCCGAATATCTTATGGCCTACCTTAAAATGTATTCTGAATATTTTGAGATAAAATGACTTCGGAAGTCGAGGGTCGATAACGGAGCTTAAACCCTCGGATAATTGGAAGAAACGAGGGCGATGTATTACCGGGGACTCAATCAATACTTTTAGAAGAACCCCCAGTCGCCAAAATCATTACTCAGCCTTCTCGGAGCGGGAATTCATCCGGGAGGGCATCTATTAGCTATCTACTTCCTATTATTTATCAAAATGTTTTGAATTCGAAAAAGCGGCTAAGTATTTGCCTAAGGAATGTTCATCTCCCACCATAGTATATTCACAAAGAGCGGCTGATCATAATGATGACGAGGAGAACCTAGAGGAGCATATGCGCTCTATTCATGCTCAGTTAGATGATGTGAAAACCTTTAAGGAGGTTTCGAAAAAGTAATGTTGTCTAATATCTTTTTAATGATGAAGTTGCTACGGAAGCGAGAGATCTTATGTGAAGCTTCCGAGCACCTTCNGGGAATTTAGCCGACACTTGCCGGGACGAAGATTATATTCGTTTCCTATCGGTTTTCTTTTCTTATATCACAACTATTAATAATTTAAACGCTTTTACAGCGGGATTATGGTTCATGGCTTTGTGTTCAATGCACTTATAAAAATCACAAATTTGGAGCACGATGGTTCTTTTCTAATTGATTGGTGGAATCGGAGTTGAGTCTTCAGACTGAAGACATTTGAGTTGATTAGAGTTCATTTCTATTTGATTTCACAGTATTGCAAAGGCATCACAAAAAATGTGAAGTTGTTGGTTTGATATTCTGCCACAACGACGAATTAAAAAGGGATGATTATTTTCGCAATGAACTATGAAGATCACTATTGATATTGCACGGGGATATTTTTGTAATTTAGATACCCCGATAATCTTATGGAGCGCCTTCGAATGTATTCTGAATATTTTGAGATAAAGTAACTTTGGAGGTATTTTATATTTCTGACACCCCGGGGATATTGTGTTTTCGTAATTTATAGGCCCTGGAATCGCATATAAAAGTTCCTAATGACATTATCAATATTTTTGGAAGATTCTTGGATAAATTGATGTTAGGGTCATTTTCATAATTTGGGTGCCTTGAAGTTGTTACGGCAAATATTTAGTGGTAGATTGGATAAATTTTGAATATTTCTTAGACTAAATCATGTAGAGAGTATTTTACAATATTTTCACTGTCGAGGGTCGATAACAATGCCGAACCCTCTGATAATTGGAAGAAACGAGGGCGATGTATTACAGGGGACTCAATCAATACTATCGGAAGAACTCCTGGTCGGCGAAATCATTGCTCATCCTTCTCGGAGCTGGAATTCATCCGAGATGGCATTTATTTGACATGTTATCTATGGCTTCGGTGGTTTAAATTTCGATACTCAGAGTCTAGCGAAGGTTAATGCATCCTTAATGGTAATACGAACTATCTGAGGCTTTTGCACATCATTCAAGGAGATTTGAGCATTTTGTGAAGTGGTCGTTTCACTCTGGTTTCCATGTTGTTTGAGAAATATTGCATGCCTTCATCGATTAAAGCTCCTTATTTTGATCGTGTGGGTTTGCTTTAATGAGGTACCATACAATTAACATAATAGCGATTATAACGAAAACCAATAGAGTTTTGCAACCCTCGGAATTTTATTTGAGGATTTGCAGTTAAAAAGCATTATTAGATTAAAGAAATTGGATTAAACTCTATTTGATTGTCATATTATTGATAGCAGTGAGCATATCGTGAATGATGTATCTAATTGTTGTTCTTAATCATCCGAAATGATATTCATTCAGAATAGTCCTAATCATCCGAAATGGTATTCGTTCAGAATAGTCTTAATTATCCTGAATGGTATTCGTCTGGAATAATATTTATAAGGACTTCAAGTAATTGGTTATTAGTCGTAGCATCACTGTATCTGCCATTGGTGATTAATTGATCATTCTAAATTCTTTTATGGAGTTATCTATCAAGGTTACTTGTTTGGAGTTATATATCGTGAAGGGGACATTGAATTTATATATTTTGTTAATTGCCCATAATGGTATTCGTTCGGAATAGTCTTAATTATCCTGAATGGTATTCGTCCGGAATAATATTTATAAGGACTTCAAGTAATTGGTTATTAGTCGTAGCATCACTGTATCTGCCATTGGTGATTAATTGATCATTCTAAATTCTTTTATGGAGTTATCTATCAAGGTTACTTGTTTGGAGTTATATATCGTGAAGGGGACATTGAATTTATATATTTTGTTAATTGCCCATAATGGTATTCGTTCGGAAATTTATTTTTATGGAACTTCCCTTCTTCAAATTTATTTTAATGATCGTTTGGAATAGTATTTTTCCGGAAATATATATTTATGGGACTTGCCTTCTTAATTCACCTACGACATTATTGAGTTGAACTATTAAACTCGGCCATTACATTTTATGTTAGTCGGATTTAAAAACAGTTGTTGCTCCCGAAGGATCTAATTTCTCCTAATATCTTTGGAAGATAAAAAAAAATATTGAGTAATTTACTGGTGGTATTCGTAGTGGTGGATTTTCTTATCATCTCTTATAATGATATTCTAAAGTATTGCTTTATATTTCTTCGAGCCGATTGTATCCAAGCTTCATTTGATGATGAAGTTTCCTATCTCATCATGTATCGGAAAGATGAAAGGGAACCGGGAGTTATCACCATATTCTTGTTGTAATATCATGTGCCAAATCGCTATAGAAGGCTCTAGTGCGAAGAAATCAGTTTGGATTGTGGATGTTCTATCAGAAAACATGAGTGGATTCAAATGATGAGGTCTTCTCGGAAGTATAAAAAAACGATAAGCAGATGAAACATGTTGTTATTAAAGCAGTTTTATATGGAGATGTCACAAGAGATTGAAAATGATTCATTAAAAGAAGTAGAAGTTCTCACCTAAAAATGAAATGACAATTGATCAATAGGTTGGAAGTTTGTTGCAAGCATGACTCATCGAGCTTGTAAGATACGTATATTGGATCACAAACCCATTGGCTGTCCCAAAGCTGAATAATACATGGAGAGTTGGCATGATGATAGATTCGAGGTGCGATTTTGAGTTTCTTAATTATGCCTTTTGTATTTGAAGAATGAGGGAAGCACGTATCAACCTAGGTGGATTAATATTTAAGGATACGATCGATGAATGTTTGGAAGTCTACATCAAGGAATACGTATAAAGAGTCGACAATGCGGAAATCATGTTAAGCATATGAACGAATGTTTTAGTATCTTTTGGAAGTATGATATGATGTTCAGCCCTCCTAGATGTGGGTTTATGATAAATGGGAGGAATGTTCTTGGTCTTATGTATCTGCATGACGAAAATAAATTAATATTATCCAATGTCGATCAGCTTGTGAAAGTTTGAGGAGTATTATAGTAAAGAATCGTTTATGTCACCACCTTTTCCTAGGAAGCCGTTGGTTTTATAGTTTGTACTGTCAAGAGAAGTTTTGAGAAAACAAACTTGGTTAGACACAATAACAAATAGCATCGGCCAATAAATTATGTTAGTAAGAAACTATCAAGGGTCAAATCTTGATACACCGATATTAGTTCTATTCAGAGAGGAGCATTAAAATCTTTTGAATGTGAACCTTATACAAATGATGGTATATGCAGAATAATTAACTAGCAATGAGAGACTGATTAATTAGTTTCTTTCAAGGAAGCGTTCTAAACAATTCAGATGTGATGTCGTAATATTACCGATGAACATTGGAGACTTATGAATACAAACACCTGGCCAATATGGAAGGACATGAAGTTGTTATGAGAGTTTTGAATTGAAGTGATAATGTTATGATTGTGATATGTTAACCAGTAATAGTGACGAAAAGAATACAAGGATTTTCGAGTCTATTCCACTTGGAAATTTATAGAAGGGAGTGAAATATAATATTATGAGAATTCTTCATACATATTCTGGAGGATCAGAACGTCGTGCCTATCTATTCAAGGAATTCATTTATCTATTGCACTTATTAATTCCTATTTATCAGAAATTGAATTGGTGTCAACATTTTGCCTATCGGAATATGGGGGATCGGTATATTAATTCCCCTCACTATCAAGAAAGTTGAGATGAGTAAGCATGTTGGCAAGTTGTACTTTGCATGGGATATTTCGTAACGGATTACGGCGGTGGTANGTATATACAACAAAATTCGTGAGTTTAGGCCTTATTTAGTTTGAATACACTTGGTTTTACCAAATTTACAATGTTATTTGTATGAATATCATTTGACTCATTTCTCACATAGTTCCACATGTTCTAGTTGTGCAGATTTTGATTTCAATTAAACTTGAATTGATGTTAATAAAACATGAATACATGTTAGAACCTAGTATAACTTGGTTATACCATGATTTATGTGATTAAACTGTAGTTTAAATGCTATAACATGAAGACGTGTTGTTATGACTTGCACGATCATTCCGTTTTCGAACTTACCTTTTTTTGTATATACAACAAGTATTATTGATGTAAGGCTATATTTAGATTGAATACACTTGGTTTTTCCAAATTTACAATGTGATTTGTATGAATATCATTTGGCTCATTTTTAACATAGTTCCACTTGCTTTAGGTGTGATGACTTTGATTTCAATAAAACTTGAATTGATGTTGTTAAAACATGAATACATGTTGTTAGAACCAAGAATAACTTGGTTATACACGATTTATGTGATAAAAATATAGTTTAAATGCAATGATATGAAGTCGTGTTGTTATGACTTGCATGATCATTCCGTTTTTTAACTTATTTTTTTTGTATATACTACAAATATTCGTCATATTTGGCTTTATTTAGTTTTAATACACTTGGTTTTTCCAAATTTACAATGTGATTTGTATGAATATCATTTGACTCATTTTTAACATAGTTCCACTTGCTTTAGGTGTGATGACTTTGATTTCAATAAAACTTGAATTGATGTTGTTAAAACATGAATGCATGTTGCTAGAACCAAGAATAACTTGGTTATACCATGATTTATGTGATTAAACTATATTTTAACTGCTATGACATGAAGGCATGAAGTTATGACATGAACTTACTTTTTTTGTATTTAAAACAAGTATTCATGATGTTAGACTTCATTTAGATTGAGTACACTTGGTTTTACCAAATTTACAATGTGATTTGTATTAATATCATTTGACTATTTTTTCACATAGTTCCACATGTTCAAGATGTGCAGACCTTGATTTCAATTAAACTTGAATTGATGTTGTTAAAACATGAATACATGTTGTTAACCTAGTATAACTTGGTTATACACGATATATGTGATTAAAATATAGTTTAAATGCAATGACATGAAGTCGTGTTGTTATAACTTGAATGATCATTCCGTTTTTTAACTTACTTTTTTTCTATAAACAACAAGTATTCTTCATATTTGGCTTTATTTAGTTTGAATACAATTGGTTTTTCCAAATTAACAATGTAATTTGTATGAATATAATTTGGCTCAATTTTCACATAGTTCCACATGTTTTAGGTGTGATGACATTTATTTCAATTAAACATGAATTGATGTTGTTAAAACATGAATACATGTTGTTAGAACCAAGAATAACTTGGTTATATCATGATTTATATGATTAAACTATATTTTAACTGCTATGACATGAAGGCATGAAGTTATGACATGAACTTACTTTTTTTGTATTTAAAACAAGTATTCATGATGTTAGACTTCATTTAGTTTGAATACACTTGGTTTTACCAAATTTACAACGTGATTTGTATGAATATCATTTGGCTCATTTTTCACATAATTCCACATGTTCTAGATGTGCAGATTTTGATTTCAATTAAACTTGAATTGATGTTATTAAAACATGAATACATGTTGTTAGAACCAAGAATAACTTGGTTATATCATGATTTATGTGATTAAACTATATTTTAAATGCTATGACATAAAGTCGTGTTGTTATAACTTTCACGATCATTCCCTTTTCGAACTTAATTTTTTTGTATATAGAACAGGTTTTCATGATATCGAATTTTAATTAGTTTGAATACACTTGGTTTTACCAAATTTACAACGTGATTTGTATGAATATCATTTGGCTCATTTTTCACATAATTCCACATGTTCTAGATGTGCAGATTTTGATTTCAATTAAACTTGAATTGATGTTATTAAAACATGAATACATGTTGTTAGAACCAAGAATAACTTGGTTATATCATGATTTATGTGATTAAACTATATTTTAAATGCTATGACATGAAGTCGTATTGTTATGACTTTCACGATCATTCCCTTTTCGAACTTACATTTTTTGTATATAGAACAGGTTTTCATGATATCGAATTTTAATTAGTTTGAATACACTTGGTTTTACCAAATTTACAACGTGATTTGTATGAATATCATTTGGCTCATTTTTCACATAATTCCACATGTTCTAGATGTGCAGATTTTGATTTCAATTAAACTTGAATTGATGTTATTAAAACATGAATACATGTTGTTAGAACCAAGAATAACTTGCTTATACCATGATTTATGTGATTAAACTACAGATTAAATGCTATTACATGAAGTCGTAGTGTTATGACTTGCACAATCATTCCGTTTTCGAACTTAATTTTCTTGTATATACAACAAGTATTATTGATGTTATGACTTGGAATGATCATTCCGTTTTTGAACTCACATTCCGTTTTTAAAATATGAAGTCAATATTTTCATATTTTATCACAAGGCATTCCATGGGGTATTCTCGTAATTCAAGCTCGATGGGCCCCGTATAAAGTTTTTGTAGGCATTTTGAGATGTTTTGATTTATCCCGGCCCCGGACAGGGCCAGGGGTATTTTCATAATTTGCCACCCGGGAGCACATCGGTCGGGTGCAACGATGTTATGTGGCTGTGTGTTCACTGCTTGGAGGCAAAGAACTAATTTTCGAGGTTTTCCGGTATTTTCTCATCGTATTTCCGACTAATATCTCGACCGGGATAGGTTCCGGAAACTTCGGGATCAGCATGGCATTTATTATATTATACTTGGAGGTTATTTAAGTGTTTTGTGCTAAGTGAAGTAAACTGGACTTATGGGCTCAAGTAAGTTAAGTTGGACTGGATTTCTCTATAAATACAAGTCTCAATGCATTCGCACGGGTTCAGACTGTTATCACACTTTCCAAGGAAAAGTACTATTCTGCATACTGTTGAGTCGCGACATCGTCCGTAGCCGCGACTTGTTGCCTGCCTCCTAGCCTGAGTCGCGACTTATTGATCTTCATCCCCCATCCGCGACTTGTTGCTGGAATACTATATTTCGCGAGTTATTGCTCTGCTGCACGCAGTCGCGACTTGTTGCAACCCAGCATGTCTCGCGAGTTGTTGCTGATACAGTGTATTTGGCGAGTTGTTGACCACAACTCGCGGCTGGCAGCCTTTCGAGCTCGACTGAGTGTTTTTGATCATTTTTCGAGCCATTTTTGCCCGTGTTATTATTATCACCTCATTGTAGGATACCGGTCAGGTTCCGGAACCGCGAGCAAATACTGCAGCAACCGTAGAGCAGAACGATACTCTGCAAAAGATTGGAGAGTTGATCGAGTTAAAGTTTAAGGAGATGAGTGGGAAGATGGAACAAAACAAGGCCATCAATTGGAGGCCAACCTGGCTCTTGGCCAGGAAAGGAGACGAGTGTACGGGGAGCATACCCGAGATACTCATCAGACCTCAGCTTATCAGGGAGATTATACTGAGAATGAGAGGGCTAATGAGCCCACTGGCAGTCGAGGAAAAATTCTGCCGTCAAGGGAAGTTTTGCAAAGTCCGTGGAACACATCAAATGCTTTATCTCCGTTTTCCACAACAATTATTAGTGCCACCCGATATGAGTTTATTGAAATGCCCAAGGATCTTCCGCAGTATTGCGGGTCGACTGACCCACATGCTCATACATCGAATTTGGAGATTCATGTAAGTTTGATGAATTTCAGTGATGCGGCCATGTGCTTCGTTTTTGCCGCTTCTCTTATGGAATCAGCCCTCCGATGGTTTAATCGGTTACCGAGGCGCTCGATTGTTTCATACAAGGACTTTTAGGATCAATTCTATTCAGCTTTCACGCCTTTCAATGCACCAATAAAGTCTATTACTTCTTTGACCGCGTTGCGGTATGATTCTTTGGAAAGGCTGTTGGGTTTCATTACCCGTTTTGAGGCCGAGTGTAGGAAGATACCTCGGATTACTGTGAGTGAGAAGGTTGGGGTGCTCCAGCTTATTCTAGCTGGACACCCGTTATGTAACTCTTTGAATAGGGATCCCCCGGAAAGTATGGAGGATTTGGCGTTGAGATGCACACAATACATCCGAGAAAATGAAGGCTTACGGGATCATGGAGTGATAGAGATTAGGGCATATGGGTCCCATAATATTGTTGCAAGTCGTGGGCTTGACAAGATTGTCCCACCTGCGAAACCTAAGTTGAGAGTATTTCCGAAGTACAACTATGAACAGATTTTTGCCATTATCGAGCAAAAGAAAGGTGGATCTCTTCGTTATCCCCTTCCCTTACAAGAACCAACAACGGGGACTTACGAATCTCAAGTGTTTTGTCGCTTTCATCGTAGTTTTGGACATGCAACGAATGATTGTCGGGAATTGTCTGAGGTGGAAAGATTGCTAGAGTTGGGTCAGCTTGATGAACTGATCAGTGCTGTGGAGGCTCTGCCAGAATCTAAGCTATGGAAAATCGATATAAGTGTCCCGGAGGGGACAACACCTAAGATCCCGAAAGCCGATGCCCCACGAGAGGACGTGGGTACGGAGGACAGCTTGGCCAACGTCAAGGAGCTGGCCATAGGGGGTTCTTTAACGGTGGTAGACAGAATCAGCGAGACGGACGAAGAGGAAACCATTATCGTGGTCGCGGCAGAAATCAGCAGCAAAGAAATCAGCAGGGGTATAGATATGAAGCTTACCCACCAGTTCCTACAAACCAGCAGGCACTACCACCTCCCCCACTGGGCCAACCGATTTTGAATGTTGAGAATGCTCAACCAAGGTAGGGTAATCTAGGCCCCAACATTATGACTATCGCCGGAGGAAGAAGCGTCGGTGATTCGAACCGTGCCCGTAAACGTTCTTATCAGGCACTACACCAGCAAGGGCGCTTCATGGAAGTTAACACGGTCCAGTTAACAGATTTGGATAGGATGACAATCTCTTTCGGTCCTGAGGATTTATCTGGGGTTTTCTCCCCACAAGAAGATGCGTTGGTTGTCTCTTCTATTATTGCTAATCATCCTGTTTCTCGAGTGCTGTTAGATACCGGAGCTGCTACCAATATATTGACTCTTGCAGCCTTTGAGCAGATGGCTTTGAAGGGAACCACCCAGCTCTAGCCCGTGCATACAAAGTTAGTTGGTTTTAATAATAGCGTTGTTGCTGCTAAGGGATCTGTTTTTCTGACTGTAACCTTGGGCGATCCCGAAATATCAAGAACTTTGATGGTAGAATTTGTGGTGGTGGATCTCCCTATACTCCCCTATAGTGCGATCCTTGGGAGAAGTTGTTTGAACCTATTTGGAGCTATGGTATCTCAACCACATTTGATGATGAAGTTCCCAACGCCGTTAGGGGTTGGGAAGATGAAGGGAGATCAAGAGCTGGCGCGCTCTTGTTATAATGTGATGTGTAGAAGTGATATGGATGGATCAAAAGCGAAGTTACCCGTTTGTATGGTGGAATTCTCGTCCGACGAAGTTATTGATACAAATTGTGAGGTCCCCTCAGGGGTGCGAGAGAGAGGGCACTTTAGGCGAATCCCTACATCGGCTATAGACGGGGAACGATCGTATGTTAAGTATAATGATTCGTCTCCATTGCACGAGGCCTTTTCCCTAGCAAAGTGGAAAACGGAACGTTAGAACTGGAAAGTTAAGCGTGCTCACCCTGGAGCAATTCAGGGATGGGTGACCCACTGGGAAGTGTGGGAGCTAGGGAAAAAAGTAAAGCCGTGAGGACTAGGTGGGTGTCATTAGGGTCAGCCTAGTCTAAAGCGGGCAATATCGTGCAAGCGGAAAGACGGGTCGTTACACAAATGATGGACCGTCTCTTAGGAAGTTTAAAGAGAACGATATGAAGATGGAGCCTTTGGGAATCAAGACAAGGCCTTTATTCCCCGGTAATCTTGAAAGACAGTGACGATCGGTTCCGAGTTGTCACCAGAGGTTGAGAAGGAGGTAATTTCTTTTTTGCAAAGAAATGTACATGTTTTTGCTTGGTCTTATTAGGATTTTGTGAGGGTTGATCCCCAAGTCTGTTCTCATAGACTCAATGTTAACACATATGTGCGACCAGTTCATCAGAATAAGAGGAAGTTTTCCCTTGAGAAAGAGAGGGCGAATGACGAGGTGGTGGAAAGTTTGTTGCAGGCAGGATTCATAGAGCCTGTTTGATACGCGGATTGGGTCGCGAATCCAGTGGTGGTCCCAAAGTGGAATTGTGGCTGGAGAGTTTGCATTGATTTTACTGATTTGAATAAAGCATGCCCGAAGGATCCGTATCTGCTGCCGGCCATTGACATGATGGTGGATGCGGCCTGTGGCTTTGATTTCCTTAGTATGCTAGATGCTTTTAAGGGATATAATCAAATTTTTATGCATTGTGAAGACAAGTTGTTTACTTTATTTATGACAAATAAATGTATTTTTTGCTTCAGAGTTATGCCATTTGGGTTGAAAAATGCTGGGGCCACCTATCAACGTTTAATGAATTCGATGTTCAAAGATATGATCGGAAAATCCTTGGAGGTTTATATCGACGATATATTGATAAAGAGTAAGCATGGGGATAACCACATCCAGTATTTGAATGATTGTTTTGGGGTACTGAGAAAGTATAGGATGAAATTGAATCTGCTTAAGTGTGCGTTTTGTGTGAAAGGAGGCAAGTTCCTCGACTTTATGGTATCTCAGAGAGGAATTGAGATGAATCCTAACAAGATAACAGCTATCCAGGAAAATGACCCCTCCGACGACTGTTAGGGACGTTCAAAGGCTAACTAGGAGATTAGCCTCATTGAATCGCTTCATTTCGCGATCTGCAGAGAGAAGTTTGCCATTTTTTAAGGTTTTGCGTAAGAAGAATCTTTTGTATTGGGACGACGAATGTAGCAGGGCTTTTGAGAGTTTGAAAGACTATCTGAGTAAACCACCGTTTATGTCTCCTCCATCTCCGGGAGAACCGTTGGGTTTATATTTGTCAGTGACAAAAGAGGCAGTGAGCGCCGCGTTGGTCAGACTTAGCGACAAAGAGCACAGACCGATATATTATGTGAGCAGGAAATTGCAGGGAGCGGAGTCCCGATATACTGATTTAGAGAAGTTCGTATTAGCCCTGATTGTCGCCTCAAGGAAATTGAGGCACTATTTTCAAGGACATCATATTGCAGTCTTGACAGATCAGCCTATCCGAAGCGTGTTATCAAAGATTGATGCCTCTGGTAGGCTAGCAAAGTGGAATATCGAATTGGGCCAGTATCAGATAGAATATATCTCCAGGCGAGCATTAAAGGCCCAGGTACTAGTGGATTTCATAGTGGAGATGACTCGGTCGGAGGAATTGGGTATTCAGGAATATTGGGATGCCTTTGTCGACGGATCGGTATCTGCCGGGCGAGCCGGCATTGGTGTTTATTTTAAAGAAAGGAAATCTGGTGAAGAACATGAGTATGCTGTAAAGTTGCGCTTCCCTGCAACTAACAACGTCGCCGAGTATGAAGCCTTGATATTTGGTATTAACTTGGCAGTGGAAATTGGAATCGTTCGTTTGCATGCTCATTCTGATTCGTAGTTAGTGGTGAACCAATTTGCAGATACTTACGCCACCAATGGAAACATTTGTGGAGGTATTTAGAAAAGCTGAAAGAGGCGGCTAAGAATCTTAAGATATTCAAGCTTACATATATCCCAAGGGAGGAAAACACACGTGCAGACAGTCTTGCAAAGGCGGCAACGATTTTTGAACTCTCGGAAGAGTCAAAGATAACAACAATGATCTACTTCCAGCCCTCTATCAGTCCTGTGGAGAAACAGACAGCCGAGGTGGTTAATTTGGAACTTTCGAATGAGACATGGTTTTTATTGGATGCCATAACCGACGAGCAATCTTGGAAAGATGTTATTGTAAATTATCTAATCAATAGAGAATTGCCTACCGACGAAGGCGAGGCCCGAAGAAGTATGCAAAGAGCTACAAATTTTGTCTATGTGGATGATAAGCTGTATAAGAAGAATTTCGGAGGCCCATATCTTCGATGTTTGTCCCCAGTACAGGTAAAGGCCGTTATATAAGAAGTTCACGCTGGGGACTGTGGTGATCATTCAGCAGGTGGATCCTTAGCAAACAAGGTTAAGAGGGCCGGTAATTTTTGGCAAACGCTGGTAAAAGATTGTGTAAATTTTGTTCGGGCCTGTCCTGCTTGTCAGTTCCATTCGAACGTACATCAGGTACCAAGAGCTAGTATGAAGCCTCTGACGACAACATGTCCTTTCGATATGTGGGAATCGATATTTTAGAACCATTTCCGAAGGCACCTAGCCAAAAGAAGTTCTTCATCATGGATGTGGAGCATTTCTCTAAGTGGATAGAGGTTGAAGGTGTATCGCGAGTTCGGGAACAGGAAGTTATCAGTTTCCTTTGGAGATATATCGTATGTCGATTCGGAAATCCATACATTTGGTATCAGATAACGGAATGCAATTTGCTGGAAAGAGGGTTAGTGAATGGTGTGAGAATTATGGAATTGAACAGCGGTTTACCTCCGTGGCACACCCAGATACAAACGGGCTTACAGAGGTTATCAACCCCATTATCCTGCAACAGCTGAAAACATGAATAGATGAATCCAAAGGCTCCTGGGTGGATGAATTGCATAATGTGATGTGGGCATATCGGACATCACCGAGGACCACTACCGGATTCAGCCCCTTCTCTTTAGTATATGGCTCTGAGGTCGTGTCTCCGGTAGAAGTACTATTTTATCAGAAAGAGTTATCGCTTATGACGAGGTGTTGAACGAGGATATGAGAAAGTTGGACCTTCACTGTTGATGAGAACTCTAGGACCGGGTATCCCATAATGGGTGAGGCCTGATAACTGTTGGGCCAGTTTAAATAATCAAAACGAATTCTCACAGCCCAATTACACCTTTAAGAAGACCGGCCCGATGTTCAACACGGAGGACCGAAGATTACCTTAGTAAAAATAAGCGTTATCTGCCAGCTGGCTCCGCGGTTCGGTCCGAACGGTTACAAAACAGTTACAGGCTCACGCGTTCCACGCTTCGGGCCCTGTCACGTTTATCATGCTTCGGGCCCGATCACGCAGACCACGCATCGGTCCCAGCCTCGTTTTACATCCTGCGATAACAACCTCTAACAAACTTGTCAGAGGCGGTTACAGGACGTGGATTACACTCGCCGGCAACTCTATAAATACAGGGCAAGACGAAGGAAAAGACAGGACCCTTTGGATGCAGAAGAACAGGCTGTTACGCTGCCTAGATTCTTACTGCTTTCTATACTCAGTTATTTTCATTAGCCTGTTGTGTGTAAACTTCTCTTATTTTCATTAGTGAGCAGATCAAGAGCATAATCGACTCTTGGTCGAGTGGTTTTCACCACATCTTACGGGGTTTCCACTATATATGCTGTGTCTTTACATTGATTTCAGTTTTTAATCGCTCTCCACATTTTTTATAAATTAGAACCGAGTTCGTTGATTGAACGAACCGGACGACTGTTGGTACCCCCTAAAAAGGGACCATAACAACTGTATTGATGATAACCGTGATAGAGCCGCAATACGAATGGAGGTATGTAAAAGGCGGATGGCAAAGAAGCACGACAAAGGCGTTCGACCTATGTTGTTAAAAGTAGGAGACTTGATTTTTAAGAAAGTGGAAGTCTCGAAGCATGTTGGCAAGTTGGATCGAAAGTGGGAAGGACCGTACAGAGTAACGGCCGTANGAATAGATGAATCCAAAGGCTCCTGGGTGGATGAATTGCATAATGTGATGTGGGCATATCGGACATCACCGAGGACCACTACCGGATTCAGCCCCTTCTCTTTAGTATATGGCTCTGAGGCCGTGTCTCCGGTAGAAATACTATTTTATCAGAAAGAGTTATCGCTGATGACGAGGTGTTGAACGAAGATATGATAAAGTTGGACCTTCACTGTATTGATGATAACCGTGATTGAGCCGCAATACGAATGGAGGTATGTAAAAGGCGGATGGCAAAGAAGCACGACAAAGGCGTTCGACCTATGTTGTTAAAAGTAGGAGACTTGATTTTTAAGAAAGTGGAAGTCTCGAAGCATGTTGGCAAGTTGGATCGAAAGTGGGAAGGACCGTACAGAGTAACGGCCGTAATGAAGGTAGGAACATACAAAATCGCAAATATAAGCGGGGAGAAGCTAAAACGGACTTGGCATATTTCCAATTTGCGCAGGTATTATATATAGACGTGTGATATTACCCGGGTAAATTCTCATGTATTTATCCTTACCCGGGGGCTCGTCCGACGTGGTTATGTAGTATTTTCGGTATTTTCATATTTTATCACAAGGCATTCCCATGGGGGTATTCTCGTAATTTAGGCTCGCTGGGCCCCGTATAAAGTTTTTGTAGGCGTTTTGGGATGTTTTGAGTTATCCCGGCCCTGGACGGGGCCAGGGGTATTTTCATAATTTGCCAACCGGGAGCACATCGGTCTGGTGCAACGATGTTATGTGGCTGCGTATTCACTGCTTGGAGGCACATAACTAATTTGCGAGGATTTCCGGTATTTTCTCATCGTATTTCCGACTAATATCTCGACCGGGATAGGTTCTCGAAACTTCGGGATCAGCATGGGATTTATTATATTATAATTGGAGGTTATGTAAGTGTCTTGGGCTAAGTGAAGTAAACTGAGCTTATGGGCTCAAGTAAGTGAAGTTGGGCTGGATTTCTCTATAAATACAAGCCCTAGTGCATTTGGACGGTTTCAGACTGTTATCACACTTTCCAGTGCAAAATACTATTCTGCATACTGTAGAGTCGCGACTTTTCGTCCGTAGCCACGACATGTTGCCTGCCTCCTAGCCTAAGTCGCGACATATTGATCTTTATCCTTCATCAGCGACTTGTTCCTAGAACAGTGTATTTCGCGAGTTATATCCCTGCTGCACCCAATCGCGACTTGTTGCTGGAACAATATATTTCGCGAGTTATTGCTCTGATGCACGCAGTCGCGACTTGTTGCTGATACAGTCTTTTTCGCGAGATGTTGCTGATACAGTGTTTTCTGCGAGTTGTTGACCACAACTCGCTGCTGCCAGCCTTTCGAGCCCGACTGAGTGTTTTTCGATAGTTTTTCGAGCAGTTTTTGCCCGTGCTATTGTTATCACCTCATTGTACTTGTATCCTTTGATTATTATAGTGGAAACCAAGGTAGAGCTTCGCTCTCTTGAGGACGTAAGCTCACACATTGTGTTCCCAACCTCGTATATCGCTCGTGTCCTCATAACAAAATAATTTCGAGTAATTAAAATTTGACTGATCTAAAAATAAACAGTCCAAAACATTTTTAGACTAGATCAGTTTGGCGCCGTCCGTGGGGACCCGAGATTTTATCCCATTGAGAGCTTTATTGCTAAGATTGGATTTCTATTATCATGACTACTCGGAATTCTAATGAAGATGTTTTAAATGAAGGGATCGAGGTAGATCCTAATCCTCGGGCGAATGATGGGGTTGCTGCGTTGCCGGGGGCTCAATCGTCAGTTTTGGAGGAGCCCCCTGCTCAAAATGTCACTGCTCGACCCTCCCGGAGCGAGTTTTCATCCGGGAGGACAACAAGTTTTTATCCTCCTCAACGTCAGTGTTTATCTAAATATTACGAATTTGCGAGAGTTGCAGTCCATAATAATGCCCGACTTTCGCCACCTGCGCGCTCTAGATCTGCGGATCAAACGGAGACCGATGAAGATTTGGAAGAGCGGAGACCTACTTTAATCACTCAATTAGAGCATGTTGAAGCTCAAAGGAGATCCCGGAGGAACAATGTTACCCCAGAACCTGTTAATGATGTGGCCTCAGAGGAAGATATTGATCGTGTTCGGAGCCGCGAGCGAATACTGCAGCAACCGGAGAGCAAAGCAATACTCTGCAAAAGATTGGAGAATTGATAGAGTCAAAATTTAAGGAGATGAGTGGGAAGTTGGAGCAAAACAAGGCTAGGATGAACCAATTGGAGGCCAACCTGCCTCTTGGCCAGGAAAAGAGACGAGTGTACGGGGAGCATTCCCGGGATACTCATCAGACCTCAGCTTACGAGGGAGATATATTGAGAATGAGAGGGCTAATGAGCCCATTGGAAATCGAGGAAAAGTTCTGCCGTCAGTGGAAGTTTTGCAAAGTCCTTGGAACACGTCTAACACTCTATCGCCATTTTCCATGGCCATTATCGGAGCCACTCGCTCTGAGTTTATCGAAATTCCTAAGGATCTTCCACAGTATTGCGGGTCGACTGACCCACATGCTCATACGTTGAATTTAGAAATTCATGTGAGTTTGATGAATTTCAGTGATGCGGCCATGTGCTTCGTTTTTGCCGCTTCTCTTAAGGAATCAGCCCTCCGATGGTTTAATCGGTTACCGAGCAGTTCTATTGTCTCATATCAGGACTTAAGGATCAATTCTATTCAGCTTTCGCGCCATTCAATACGCCAATAAAGTCTATTACTTCTTTGACCGCGTTGCGGTATGATTCTTCGGAAAGATTGTTGTGTTTTATTACCCGTTTTGAGGCCGAGTGTAGGAAAATACCTCGGATTACTGTGAGTGAGAAGGTTGGTGTGCTGCAGCTTATTCTAGCTGGACACTCGTTGTGTAATTCTTTGAATAGAGACCCCCCGGAAAGTATGGAAGATTTGGCTTTGAGATGTACATAGTACATCCGAGAAGATGAAGGTTTGTGAGATCATGGGGTGATCGAAGTACGGGCGTATGGTTCCCACAATATTGTTGCAAGTCGCGGGCCGGACAAGATTGTCCCGCACGCAAAACTGAAGTTGAGAGTGTTTCCTTCATACAATTATGAACAGTTTTTTGCCATCATTGAGCAAAAGAAGGGTGGATCTCTTCGTTATCCCCCTCCCTTGCAAGAACCAACTCCGGGGACTTACGAGTTCCAAGTATTTTGTCGTTTTCATCGGATTTTTGGACATGCAACAAATGATTGTCGAGAATTAATGTATGAGGTAGAAAGGTTGCTAGAGTTGGGCCAGCTTGATGAACTGATCAGTACTGTGGAGGCTAACCCGAGTCTAAGCTGGGAAAGATTGATATAAGTGTCCCGTAGGGGACGACACCTAAACTCCCAAGGGCCGATGCGCCACGGCTAAATGCAAGAGGACCCGGATATGGAGGACAGCGTGGCCAACTCCAAGGAGGTGGCCAGAGAGGATTCTTTAACGGTGGTACACAGAATCAAAGAGGTGGATGGAGAGAAAACCATTATCGTGGCCGCGGCAGAAATCAGCCGCAAAGAAATCAATAGGGGCACAGATATGTAGCTTACCCACCAGCTCCCGCGAATCAACAAGCACTACCTCCTCCTCCGGCTGACCCCAACCAGGGTCAACCTATTTTGAATGTTGATAACTCTCAACCAAGATGGGGTAATCTAGGCCCCAACATTATGACTATCGCGGGGGGAAAAAGCGTCGTCGATTCGAATCACGCCCGCAAACGTTCTTATCAGGCATTACATCAGAAGGGGCGCTTTATGGAAGTGAACGTGGTCCAGTTAACGAATTTGGATAAAATGATAATTTCATTTAGACCAGAGGACTTATCTGAGGTTTTCTCCCCACAAGATGACGCATTGGTTGTCTCCCCTATTATTGCGAATCATCCTGCTTCTCGAGTGTTAGTCGACACCGGAGCTTCTACCAACATATTGAATCTTGCAGCATTTGAGCAGATGGCATTGAAAGGAACCACCCAACTCCAACCCGTGCATAGAAAGTTAGTTGGTTTTAATAATAGCGTTGTTGCTGCTGGGGGATCTGTATTTCTGCCGGTAACCTTGGGCGATCCCGAAATATCAAGAACTTTGATGGTGGAATTTGTGGTGTTGGATCTCCCTATACTCCCTTATAATTCGATCCTTGGGAGAAGTTGTTTGAACCTATTTGGAGCTGTGGTATCCCAACCGCATTTTATGATGAAGTTCCCAACACCGTTAGGGGTTGGGAAAATGAAGGGAGATCAAGAGCTGGAGTGATCTTGTAATAATGTGATGTGTAGAAGTGGTATGGATGGATCAAAAGCGAAGTTACCCGTTTGTATGGTGGAATTCTCGTCCGACGAAGTTATTGATACAAATGATGGACCGTCTCTTAGGAAGTTTAAAGAGAACGATATGAAGATGGAGCCTTTGGGAATCAAGACAGTGTCTGATCTCGTCATAAAATATTTTAGAGTGTTTGTTTTTAGATCAGTCAATTTTTAATTACTCGAAATTAATTTGTTATGAGGACACGAGCGATATACGAGGTTGGGCCCACAATGTGTGAGCCTACGTCCTCGGGAGAGCAAAGCTCTACCTTGGTTTCCACTATAACAATCAAAGGATACAAGTACAATGATGTGACAAAAATAATCAAGATGTAAACGTCTCGAAAAACGATCGAAAACACTCCGTTATGACGAAACTGCCAAAAACTCGCCTGTTAGGGTTGAGGTCGCGAGTTTTCGTACGAAAACTCTTAAATGGCACTGTTCAGCAATCTTTCGTGAACAGTGAGAAGCTTCCGTGAACTCACGACTGGCACTGTTCCAACAATGTCTCGCGAACAGTGATAGGTAATAAGAACTCGCGAATGGTGATACTCCGAGCAAAAACTCTCGGATATGGTGCTTCTCGCGAGATTTCGTTCGAAATCTCGCGAGTCCCCTGGCCAAGCAATGAGTCGCGAGTTTAAGAACATAAACTCGTGACTTTTGAACGAAAATTCGCGGGTATGAGGCTGGACAGCCAAATCTAGCGACAATTGGTACGATGCATGCTCTCGCGAATTTTTGAGCGAAAAGTCGCGAGTCACAGGATTCAAGGGGGTCTCACGACATTTTGTACGAAAATTCGCGACTATGTCAAAAACTGGGAGCTTTGGGAAGCATGCCAAGAGTCTGAGGCCTTTTCTGTGGCCCAAGGTCTTGTATTTATAGAAAAACTCGGCCCAATAAGTGAACTTAAGGTCCAAAAGCCCAATCTTAGTCAAATTACCCAACTTACTTAGAAAATATCCAATTAATCCGGAGTAAGTGTTACAGCGCCACGGAACTTCTGGACTCCATCCCGGTCGAGAGTTTAGTCGGAAATGCGGTGAGAAAATCTCGGAAAATCTCGAATATCAGTTCTTTGCCTCCAAACAGTGAATATGCAGCCACATAACATCATTGCACCCCGCCGATGTGCTCCCGGGTGGCACATTACGAAAATAATCCTGGCCCCATTCGGGGCCGAAATAGCCCAAAACATCTCAAAACACTTACAGAAGCCTTGTATGGGGTCCAGCATGCCTGAATCATGAGAGTACCCTCGAGAACGCCTCGCGATAGACATATAAAAATACCGAAAATACCACATAGCCACGTAGGACGAGCCCCGAGGTTAACATAATTACATAAATAACCTCGGGCAATTCAATAGTCCCCTGGTTTTCAGATTCAGATTCTGAGTCATAAACCACATTATATCAGCTCTAATCTAGTCTAAAAATATTTTGGGTATTTGTTTTTAGATCAGTCGATTTTTTAATTATTCGGAGTACAATTAATGTGGGGACACGAGCGATATACGAGGTTGGGCCCACAATGTGTGAGCTTACGTCCTCGAGAGAGCGAAGCTCTACCTTGGTTTCCACTAAAATAATCAAACGATACAAGTACAATGAGGTGATAATAATAACACGGGCAAAAATGGCTCGAAAAACGAACGAAAACACTCAGTCGGGCACGAAAGGCTGGCAGCCGCGAGTTGTGGTCAACAACTCGCAGAAAAAACTGTATCAGCATCAACTCGCGAAAAAGACTGTATTAACAACAAGTAGGCACTGCGTGCATCAAAGCAATAACTCACGAAATACACTGTTTCAGCAACATGTCGCGACTGGGTGCAGCAGGGCAATAACTCGCGAAATACACTGTTCCAGCAACAAGTTGCGACTGCAGGATGAGGATCAGTAAGTCGCGACTCAGGCTAGGAGGCAGGCAACATGTCGCGGCTACGGACGAAAAGTCGCGACTCTACAGTTTGCAGAATAGTGTTTTGCCTTGGAAAGTGTGATAACAGTCTGAACCCGTTCAAATGCACTGGGCTTGTATTTATAGAGAAATCCAGCCCAACTTCACTCACTTGAGCCCATAAGCCCAATTTACTTCACTTAGTCCAAAACACTTAAATAACCTCCAATTATAATATAATAAATGCCATGCTGATCCCGAAGTTTCGGGAACCTATCCCGGTCGAGATATTAATCGGAAATACGATGAGAAAATATCGGAAAACCTCGCAAATTAGTTCTTTGCCTCCAAGCAGTGAATACGCAGCCACATAACATTGTTGCACCCGACCGACGTGCTCCCGGGTGGCAAATTACGAAAATACTCCTGGCCCCGTCCTGGGCCGGGATAACTCAAAACATCCCAAAACCGGGCCCAACGAGCCTGAAATACGAAAATACCCCCAGAGAATGCCTTGTGATAAAGTATAAAAATAAAGAAAATACTACATAACCACGTCGGACGAGCCCCTGGGTAAGGATAAATTCAAGAGAATATACCTGGGTAATATCAATAGTCCCCTGGTTTTCAGATTCAGATTCTGAGTCATAAACCATATATCACCGGCTCGTCCCGAAAGACGATTATCGTTCGGAAGCCCCGCCGAAGAAATCCTTAGTACGGTTGAAATTTTCTTGTCAATACGATCATTTTGACACTAAGAACGTCAGATTCTGAGCTCGGGTGAAAATTTCGGGATTTTTCGACTCAGGATATCACCCCTATAAATAACTTGTAAGCCCTTCATATCTCATTTTCTCGCGCGGAATCCTAAGCACTCGCGACTTGTCGTAGCTACTGTGCAATCCGCGACTTTTCGAAATCACTCGCGACTTATCGCACAACTGTGCTATCCGCGACTTATCGTACCACTGTGCCGGTCGCGAGCATAACACGCGACTTCCTTGAAACCATTACTCTCGAGCACTGTTCTTCTCGCGACTTGTCGTCAATATGTCGCGACTGCAGAAACGTTTGCAATAACGCGCGAGTACTGTACCACTCGCGACTAAAACTTCCACAACTCGCGACTAAGGACTTGAACAGTTATTTTCGAGACTTTTCGCTAATAACTCGCGAGACACTTGATAAAATTTGTAAAAATAATTTCAAAAAACAAATTTGAATTAAATTTACCAATGACTTCTGATCGCACCGAATCCTCGAGCTCCGCCACTACTTCATCCTCATATCATTCGTAGTCCTAATCCGGTTCGGGGAGTTTCGATTCGCTCACAGCCCCTTTTCTCCTTGCCTTTCCACCATAAATTCTCATTTTTTCGAGAGGATCGCTCGTCTCGAAAACACTCTCGGCCCTCAAAGCTTCGTGGTTAAAGCCTTCAAATCCATTAACCAACCTTACAGCATGCATGCTCGGAAGTGGGTATCGATTCTTGAACAGTATTATCTCCCTTCCGACATGTGTCTTATACCAACCTGAACCTACCGACCGTCTTTTGACACCTCCGATCGCTACCCACACTAATTCTCTTGAATATTTAGAATGTGGCCTTCGTTTCCCTCTTCATCATTTCCTCGTAGAATTGCTCTCGCATCTACAAATTCATCTCTTCCAACTGAACCCTAGTTCAATCTCCCTTGTCGTCGCCTTCATAATATTCATGGAGGTGAATTGTATTTCTTTGACCATAGACCATTTCTTTCAAATCTTCCACATTAGTACTGCTGCTAATTTTGGTGCCCAAGGTTGTATATTTATCCGCCCAAGGCACAAGACGAGCCCGTTCCCTTTATCTACTCCCCACTCCAATCACGACTGGAAGAAACAATTCTTTTTTGTTTGCGGTGTGGGGGATACAAGGCTGTCTCCTCTGAGTTTTCCTTTGCGGTTCCCCGTTGAAGGGGAACCATTTTTCCCTGAAGCCTACGGCCCTATTCCTCGGACAACCCTTACGAGATCTCTGAGGAATGCACTCCTCGAATGCGCTAGGTCAGACGGCGCTGACTGGACCGTGAATACCTTATTCTACGCCCCGATCCTGGTTGCTTTCAACCTTCTTCCGGTCCCTCCCCATTTTAGTAAAGAACTACTAGGTATCTGAACCGTATATTCATAAAGAGGCTAAACTTGATAACTCTTCTTTGATAGAAAGAACCTTAGGAACTTGATTTAATTTGTTTCAAATTTCCACTTCGCATTTCTCACCTAACTTACTTGTCTTGCAGATAAAATAATGGCTGCAGCTAAGGATCCAGCAAAGAAGGGGGACCGGCTGAATTTCCACCGTGACCTACTTGCAGAGGATGATGAGCTCATCTTTGAGGCGCCACCGAGGACTCGGAACCGAACTGTCGCGGCCGAGCTGGCGTCAAGTCTACCAGAGGTGGCATCCCCGACTGGGGAAATGAGACGCGATACTCCTCCACCACCACAATCTGCTGCGACGGTGGCCGATCCTGAGCAGCTAAATGAGGAGCCGGCTGCAGCAATTACTGAGAGTCCCGAAGACCTAATCCCCTTGTGTCGGCGATTAGAGTACGTTGTTGGGGTGCCCACCCCCGATGAATTCATGTACGACTTCGCTGAAACATTTGTGGATATCATCGGGGACGACGAGGAGGGCGAGATTAGCGAGGATGAGCCGATGGACCCGGTGGTGGAGGAAATATGCCGAGAAACCCGTCTGGAGGGAGAGACCAGCCAAGGCACCCGTCCGGACAAGGGGAAGAGACCGGCGGAAAGTCCCACCGTCTTGGAGATCGTGGAACCCATCAGAAAGGGTGGGTTAACCGCCGAATTTATCAACGCCTTCCGGATACTTGACATCCCGAGACTAACTGTTAAGGAATGGCTCGATATGGGACGCCGGGCCGGCTTTATGTTGATAAAGGACGGACTCACCTTTCGAATTTCGAGAGGTGACAACGTATCGAATCGGCCGGCCCTGGCATATTTGGAGCGCAACCCAGAGTTGCCGCCTCGTGGTCGGGATGACCACACGGTGTGTTACCGACGTTGGTCGGTTAATGAGTCAGACTGCGACGATGCGTTGCGCCATTGGGGAGGTTCGTTGCGACACCAGCAATGACTTCCCTATAACTTTATCTTTTACGTCATATGTACTAACCCTTCTTGTTTTCATTTCAGATGGAGCGCACCATAATCGAGTTGGGCACCGCAGTTGTAGTAGGGGAATACTATATGCTTAGGAGCTCGACTCGCCAGACATTATTGGGAAGCAGACGAAGAAAGCAGCGGAGAAGCTGATGCAAAATCAGCGAGATAGGCATGCCCAAGAGATGGCAGCACTCCGAGAAGAGAATAGCAAGGAGATCGAGTCTTTACTTCGAGCTCATCGCAGCGAGCTAACGGAGAACTCCGCTTTCCATATCGGGCAAAGGCATGCCCTTGAACAATCAATAGAGACCCTCAAGGTGAATGAGAAGTACGCGCAGGACAAATTGAAAGAGACCCGGAAGCAAACTGAAGAAAAACTGTGGAAGGCCAAAGAGGAAAAATCGGCCGATAAGAAAGCTCTCGGGAAAGCCACGCAGAAGGTTAAAGAGCTAAAAGCAAGGAATGAAGGCCTCAAATCCATCACCGATCGACTCCGGGCACGAATCACCAAGTTGCCGTCCGAGATCAACGACTGCTTCCGAAAGTTAATATGGGAGTACACAGTACACTCCCCTACTTTTCGGAATCTGTGGGCGTTTGCTCATGCCAAGTCGAATGTCCTGTACTTCTTACGAGGGAGTGTCCAGACGCAGAGAATCCAGGGCATATCCCTGACAGCTGAGGAGATAAAGAAGCTCGACCCCAAAATCACCGGGAAGTTCAAGCCTATACCCGGTGAGGACATGCTTAATTGTTCACAGGATCCGTTCGGGCGCTACATTTTAACTTGGATGAATATCTTCACCAGCAACTCTACTCGGAGGATATCGAAACGGAGGAAGGCCCATCTCCGGATTCATTTAGGAGGTTGGCTACTTTATTTCCGGAGCCAATGGGCCCCCTCGTGGCGGAGCTCCTGAAAGATGATGATGTAATGGTGGCGTATGATCCTCAAATATATTCCCCCGCTAGTGTGACTGGAGCTCGAGAGCGCCACGAAGATGAAATTCCGAGGTTCGCCTCCAAGAAGTTGGCCGCTGCAGGGCCTCAAGAAAAAGATGTCAACCCTCCATCCTCCAAAAGATAAAGCTGGTGAAAAAGCGCCCCAGTGGGCCTGGTGAAGGCTCAAGCTCTCAGAAGAAGAAGAAATAAACTTCTATATATGATTTCTTCACTTTTGTATTCTCTCCCCATATTGTATTCCCCATGTATATAAAATTCGTTTTTGTTTTCCTTTCAATTTGTCCACTGTACTTTTAACAAAGAACCATATTCGGAATAATATAACCTCTCCTCTTCTCAACTTCTTTTCTCGCCGCATTCTTCAAGGAATATATAACTCCGAATAATTCAATCCAAGCAATACACTTCCGAGATAATAAGAATATATATAATTCTCGGGTATGGATGCTCAATAATAACGCATACAATAATAATAAGCATGATGCGTAAGAGTGCCCAGTGCAGCGGGGCTTGTATAAGTCTGCGATAACTCTAAGGCGAACGCCTATTTAAAATGAGTAGATACTTAAAATAAGTCCACCACTCTTCCTTCACCGATATATCTTCGCCACCAGCATATACTTACACCCAGGGCCATCACACTCGCCAACGGTATAAACTTGCACCCGGGGCCATCACACACTCGCTGCTGGTATATACTTGCACCCTGGGCTATCACACTCTCGCCACCGGAATATACTTGCTGTAATAGCCGACAAAAAGGCATGTCGAAATATATAGTAGGGAATGTAACGGTAAAGTCTAGACGGTAGATAATGAGAGATACGGTAACGAAAGAACGTAAAAGGGAACGAAGAATAGAAAAGTAAAGAAAAAGATAAAGGAGGGGTCAAAGTAAAGGAAGGAGGGGTCAAAGTGTGAATTAGAAAAGTTAGGATGTCTATAAATAGGAGTGAGGAGGCCCAAAAATGGGTTAATCATCATTAAGACCCGAAAATCCGAAAAATCCCGCAAAGAAGGAAAATTATCGCGAAAATCTCCAAGGCATAAAATTATCGCGAAAAAGTTGAAGGCAAGAATTGTCGCGAAAATTTTGAAGAACAAAATTGTTGAGAAAATTTACGAAGGCAAAATTGTCGCGGATTTCCAGTAAGGCATAAATTATCGCGGATTTCATCCCAGGGCAATATTGTCGCGAATTTTAATCCTAGGGTATTATTATCGCGAATTTCAGGGCAGAAGTAGAATTGTCGCGAAAATACTAAGTTCGAGTGTTTTCGTTACGTCCCGAAGTCGGATCGTGGGAGGAAAAGTACACGTGAGGTCTACGGTAACCACATAGTTAACAATAAGATGATAACGTCAGAATTCGAATAATTAAGACATGTTATGAAATGCAGGGGAAGCACGGGAAGATTATAATACGCTAAAGCAAACGGTAAGCGGAGTGAACACAATATAGTAAGGGAAGGTTCAGACTTAAGGAATGGGATTGGGTTAATAAAGAAGGAAGAAATGATACGAATGAACGAGATAAATGATAATAAGACTCGGGGTGAGGAAGGATGGACCGTCCGACCGAACCCGGCATCGTGCCTAGTACACGATTCGCCAAAGGAAGGGCATGCCTGATGAAGGGAACGATAAGTTCCAAAGAGGAAAAGATACGTACGAAGAGGGCGGAACGGATCCGGGTGGAAAAAGGGGTAGCGCCTAAGTACCCACCCGGGGAAGGGATGCATATGGCCCGTCGAGTCATCCAACAGCTAACGGTTGGCTTGGGCGGGACATGCACCGAGCATGTTAATCTCGGCAACAGAAAAGTTAATGAATGATGGAAATGATAAGGGTAAAAGAAGAGGGAAATAAGAAAACGGTTAAGTGAAATGGTTCATGTGTGTGTGTATGATGTACCTAAGAAGTAAGAAAGATAATGTGTAGTGTGTGTGAAGTTTCCTTTAATAGATTGTGACCGCTTTACAGATTTTGTAGGTGACGCAGGTGAGATATGATAGGGACGGGGAAGGAGGTCGTCGGTTGTCCGGTGATAGAGTCCGGTCCTTCGGAGAACACTCTAAATTATGCAGTCGTACTTTAATGTTTTGAACTATGTTTTAAATTGCTTTCGAATATTTCCGTTTTAATTATCATGTTTTTAACAAAACAACTAGGCCCAAATTACGGTCGTTACACTTGCACCTGGGGCCATCACACACTCGCCGCCGGTATATACTTGCACCCGGGGCTATCACAGTCTCGCCACCGGTATATACATGCACCCGGAGCTATCACACTCTCGACCCGTCCATAGGACGGCGTCCCACTTAATCGGCCCGTCCATAAGACGGTGCCATCACATTCTCGACCCGTCCATAAGACGGCGTCGCCACTTACTCGGCCCGTCCATAAGACGGCGCCATCGTACTCTCGACCCGTTCATAAAACGGTGTCATTCCGCCCGTCCATAAGACGGTGCCATCACACTCTCGACTCGTTCATAAAACGGTGTCATTTGGCCCGTCCATAAGACGGTGCATGCGGAAATGGACCAGCCTCCGGCGAGGGCGCGACCCTCGTCGGCGTGTCATGGACGAGTCGGGTATATACTTGCACCCTGATTTGCCATGGAAATATACATCACAACAAACAAGCCTCTTAACATATTCCAACAGTCATTATGTACAGACGGTTCTGCCGCGGACAGGAAGACTTATCACGTTCAAAATATTTTGACACAGTATTTAATTTGACGAGTTTGAAAATGATCGACTATAAGACAGGTGGTACATTGCGTTTCTAATCTAACTTATTTAATTTATTCCATCCTCCATCGTACTAAAACGCAATGGACCTACTCCTACCTTAATAGTTCCCTAGTCGATTGAATTCATGTCGTCAAAAAAGATACTTAAAAAATTAGAATGTGACCACAAAAAAGAGGGGAAATTTTATTTTCAAAAAAGATCGATGAGTCACGTCTATACATAATACTTGCGCAAATTGGAAATAAGGAAAGTCCGTGGCAGCTCCTCCCCGCTCATATTTGCGATTTTGTACGTTCCTTCCTTCACTACGGCCGTTACTCTGTACTGTACTTCCCACTTTCGATCCAACTTGCCAACATGCTTCGAGACTTCCACTTTCTTAAGAATCAAGTCACCAACTTTTAGCAACATACTTCGAACGCCTTTGTCGTGTTTCTTAGCCATCCGCCTTTTACATACCTCCATTCGTATTGCGGCTCTATCATGGATATCATCAATACAGTGAAGGTCCAACTTTCTAATATCCTCGTTCAAGACCTCGTCATAAACGATAACTCTTTCTGATAAAATGGTCACTTCTACCGGAGACACGGCCTCAGAGCCGTATACCAAAGAAAAGGGGCTGAACCCGGTAGTGGACCTTGGTGATGTCCGATTTGCCCACATCACATTATGCAATTCATCCACCCAAGAGCCTTTGGATTCATCTACTCGTGTCTTCAGCTGTTGCAGGATAATACGTTTAATAACCTCTGTAAGTCCGTTCGTTTCTGAGTGTGCCACGGAAGTAAACTGCTGTTCAATTCCATAACCCTCGCACCATTCATTAACCATCTTTCCGGCAAATTGCGTTCCGTTATCTAATACCGAAATACTGGGAATTCCGAATCGACACGCGATGTACCTCCAAAGGAAACTGATAACTTCCTGTTCCCGAACTCGCGATACAGCTTCAACCTCTATCCACTTAGAGAAATGCTCCACAGCCACTATGCAGAACTTCTTTTGGTTAGGTGCCTTCGGAAATGGTCCTAAAATATCGATGCATCACATATCGAAAGGACATGTTGTCAGTAAAGGTTTCATACTAGCTCTCGGTACATGATGCACGTTTGAGTGGAACTGACAAGCAGAACAAGCCCGAACAAAATTCACACAATCTGTCACTAGTGTTGGCCAAAAATAACCGGCCCTCTTAACCTTATTCGCTAAGGATCGACCTGCTGAATGATCACCATAGTCCCCAGCGTGAACTTCTTCTATATCAGCCTTTGCTTGTACTGGGGACAAACATCGAAGATATGGGCCTCCGAAATTCTTCTTATACAGCTTATCATCCACATAGACAATATTTGTAGCTCTTTGCATAGTTCTTCGGGCCTCGCCTTCGTCGGTAGGCAATACTCTCTTGATTAGATATATTACAATAGCATCCTTCCAAGATGGCTCGTTGGTTATGGCATCTAATAAAAACCATGTCTCATTCGAAAGTTCCAAATTAGCCACTTCGGCTGTATGTTTCTCCAAAGGACAGATAGAGTGTTGGTAGTGGATCATTGTTGTTATCTTCGACTCATCCGAGAATTCTAAAATTGTCGCCGCCTTTGCAAGACCGTCTGCAAGCGTGTTTTCCTCCCTTGGGATATATGTAAGCGTGAATATCTTAAGATTCTTAGCCGTCTCTTTGAGCTTTTCTAAATACCTCCACAAATGGTTCCCATTGGTGGCGTAAGTATCTGTAAATTGGTTCACCACTTACTGCGAATCAGAATGAGCATGCAAACGAACGATTCCAATTTCCACTGCCAAGTAAATACCAAATATCAAGTCTTCATACTCGGCGACGTTGTTAGTTGCGGGGAAGCGAAACTTTACAGCATATTCATGTTCTTCGCCAGACTTCCTTTCTTCAAAATAAATACCGATACCGGCTCGCCCGGCAGACACCGATCCATCTACAAAGGCGTCCCAGTACTCCTGAATACCCAAATCTTCCGACCGAGTCATCTCTACTATGAAATCCACTAACACCTGGCCCTTTAACGCTCGCCTGGAGATATACTCTATCTGATATTGCCCAATTCGATATTCCACTTTGCTAGCCTGCCAGAGGCATCAATCTTTGATAACACATTTCGGATAGGCTGATCCGTCAAGACTGCAATATGATGTCCTTGAAAATAGTGCCTCAATTTCCGTGAGGCGACTATCAAAGCTAATACGAACTTCTCTAGATCAGTATATCGGGACTCAGCTCCCTGCAATTTCCTGCTCACATAATATATCGGTCTATGTTCTTTATCGCTAAGTCTCACTAACGCGGCGCTCACTGCCTCTTTTGTCACTGCCATATATAAACCCAACGGTTCCCCCGGTGAAGGAGGTGACATAAACGGTGGTTTACTCAGATAATCTTTCAAACTTTCAAAAGCCCTGCTACATTCGTCGACCCAATACAAAAGGTTCGTCTTACGCAAAACCTTAAAAAATGGCAAACTTCTCTCTGCTGATCGTGAAATGAAGCGATTCAAAGAGGCCAATCTTCCAGTTAGCCTTTGAACTTCCCTAACAGTCGTCGGTGGGGTCATTTCCTGGATAGCTGTTATCTTGTTAGGATTCATCTCAATTCCTCTCTCGGATACCATAAAGCCGAGAAACTTGCCTCCTTTCACACAAAACGCACACTTAAGCCGATTCAACTTCATTCTATACTTTCTCAGTACTCCGAAACAATCATTCACATACTCGATGTGGTTATCCCCATGTTTACTCTTTATCAATATATCGTCGATATAAACCTCCAAAGATTTTTCGATCATATCTTTGAACATCGAATTCATTAAACGTTGATAGGTGGCCCCAGCATTTTTCAACCCAAATGGCATAACTCTATAGCAAAAAATGCCTTTATTTGTCGTAAATAAAGTAAACAACTTGTCCTCACAATGCATAAAAATTTGATTATATCCCTTAAAAGCATCTAACATACTAAGGAATTCAAAGCCACAGGTCGCATCCACCATCATGTCAATGGCCGGCAGCGGATACGGAACCTTCGGGCATGCTTTATTCAAATCAGTAAAATCAATGCAAACTCTCCAGCCACCATTCGACTTTGGGACCACCACTGGATTCGCGACCCAATCCGCGTATCTAACAGGCTCTATGAGTCCTGCCTGCAACAAACTTTCCACCACCTCATCAATCGCCCTCTCTTTTTCAAGAGAAAACTTCCTCTTTTTCTGATGAACTCCTTCTCAACCTCTGGTGACAACTCCGAACCGATCGTCACTGTCTTTTCAAGATTACCAGGGAATAAAGGCACTGTCTTGATTCCCAAAGGCTCCATCTTCATATCGTTCTCTTTAAACTTAATATGAGACGGTCTGTCATTTGTATCAATAACTTCATCGGACGAGAATTCCACCATTCAAACGGGTAACTTCGCTTTTGACCCATCCATACTACTTCTACACATTACATTGTAACAAGAGTGTGCCAGCTCTTGATCTCCCTTCATCTTCCCGACCCCTAACGGTGTTAGGAACTTCATCATCAAATGTGGTTGAGATACAACAGCTCCAAATAGGTTCAAACAACTTCTCCCAAGGATAGCATTATAGGGGAGAATAGGGAGATCCACCACCACAAATTCCACGATCAAAGTTCTTGATATTTCGGGATCGCCCAAGGTTACCGGCAGAAAAAAATATCCCTCAGCAGCAACAACGCTATTATTGAAACCAACTAACTTTGTATGCACAGGCTGGAGTTGGGTGGTTCCCTTCAAAGCCATCTGCTCAAATGCTGCAAGAGTCAATATATTGGTAGCAGCTCCGGTATCTACCAACACTCGAGAAACGAGATGATTAGCAATAATAGGAGATACAACCAACGCATCGTCTTGTGGGGAGAAAACCCCAGATAAATCCTCAGGTCCGAAAGAGATCGTCATCCTGTCCAAATCTGTCAACTGGACCGTGTTGACTTCCATGAATCGCCCCTGCTGGTGTAGTGCCTGATAAGAACGTTTACGGGAACGATTCGAATCACCGACGCTTCTTCCCCCAGCGATAGTCATAATGTTGGGGCCTAGATTACCCATCTCGGTTGAGCATTCTCAACATTCAAAATCGGTTGGCCCGGGTCGGGGCCAGCTGGAGGAGGAGGTAGTGCTTGCTGATTTGACGGGGCTGGTGGGTAAGCTTCATACCTGTACCCCTGCTGATTTCTTTGCGTCTGATTCCTGCCGCGGCCACGATAGTTGTTTTCTCTCCTTCCACCTCTATGATTTTGTCTACCACCGTTAAAAAATCATCTCTGACCACCTCCTTGAAGTTGGCCACGTTGTCCTAAATATCCACGTCCTCTCGCGTTTGGCCATGGCGCATCGACTTTCAGGGTCTTAAGTGTTGTCCCCTCTGGGACACTCGTATCGATCTTCCCCAACTTAGATTCTGGCAGGGCCTCTACAGTACTCATTAGTTCATCGAGCTTACCCAATTCTAGCAACCTTTCCACATCAGACATTAACTCCTGACAATCATTGGTTGCGTGCCCAAAGATCCGATGGAAATGACGAAATACTTGGGACTCGTAAGTCCCCGGTGTTGGTTCATGCAAAGGAGGAGGATAACGAAGTGAACCTGCCTTCTTTTGCTCGATAATTGCAAAAATCTGCTCATAATTGTATGTGGGAAACACTCTCAAATTTTGTTTTGCATGCGGGACAATCTTGTCCGGCCCGCTACTTGCAACAATATTGTGGGAACCATACGCCCGTACCTCGATCACACCATGATCTCGCACACCTTCATCTTCTCTGATGTATTGCGTACATCTAAGAGCCAAATCCTCCATACTTTCCGGGGGATCCCTATTCAAATAATTACATAACGGATGTCCAGCTAGAATAAGCTGGAGCACCCCAACCTTCTCACTAACAGTGATCCGAGGTATCTTCCTACACTCGGCCTCGAAACGGGTAATAAAACCCAACAATCTTTCCAAAGAATCATACCGCAATGCGGTCAAAGAAGTAATAGACTTTATTGGCGTATTGAAAGGCGCAAAAGCTGAATAGAATTGATCGTTAAAGTCCTGATATGAAACAATCGAACGCCTCGGTAACCGATTAAACCATCGGAGGGCTGATTTCTTAAGAGAAGCGGCAAAAACGAATCACATGGCCGCATCACTGAAATTAATCAAACTCACATGAATATCCAAATTGGACGTATGAGCATGTGGGTCACTCGACCCGCGATACTGTGGAAGATGCTTAGGCATTTCAATAAACTCAGAGCGAGTGGCTTCGATAATGGCCATGGAAAATGGCGATAGAGCGTTAGACGTGTTCCAAGGACTTTGCAAAACTTCCACTGACGGCAGAACATTTCCTCGATTTCCAATGGGCTCATTAGCCCTCTCATTTTCAATATAATCTCCCTCGTAAGCTGAGGTCTGATGAGTATCCCGGGTATGCTCCCCGTACATTCGTCTCCTTTCCTGGCCAAGAGTCAGGTTGGCCTCCAATTGGTTCATCCTAGCCTCGTTTTGCTCCAACTTTCCACTCATCTCCTTAAATTTTGACTCTATCAATTCTCCAATCTTTTGCAGAGTATTGCTTTGCTCTCCGGTTGCTGCAGTATTCGCTCGCGGCTCCGAAACACAATCATTATCTTCCTCTGAGGCCACATCATTAACAGGTTCTGGGGTAACATTGTTCCTCCGGGCTCTCATTTGAGCTTCGACTTGCTCCAATTGGGCGATTAAGGTACGCCTTCGCTCTTCCAAATCTTCATCTGCTTCCGTTTGATCCGCAGATCTAGAGCGTGTAGGTGGCGAAAGGTGGGCATTATTACGGACTGCTACTCGTCCAATTCTTGCGAATTCATATCACTTAGATAAACATTAGCGTGATCGAGGATAAAAACTAGGTGCCCTACCGGATGAAAACCCGCTCTGGGAGGGCCGAATAGTTACATTTTGAGCGGGGGGCTCCTCCAGAACTGACGACCGAGCCCCCGGTAACTCAGCAAACTCATCATTAACTTGAGGAATAGGATCCACCTCAATTTCTTCATCAAAAATATTTTCATCAGAATTCCGAGTAGTTATGACAATTGAAATGCAAACTCAGCAATAAAGCTCTCAATGGGATTAAAATCTCGAGACCCCACGGACAGCGCCAAACTGATCTAGTCTAAAAATATTTTGGGTATTTATTTTTATATCAGTCAATTTTTTAATTATTCGGAGTTCAATTTATGTGGGGACACGAACGATATACGAGGTTGGGCCCACAATGTGTGAGCTTACGTCCTCGGGAGAGCGAAGCTCTACCTTGGTTTCCACTATGATAATCAAAGGATACAAGTACAATGAGGTGATAATAATAACACGGGCAAAAATGGCTCGAAAAACGATCGAAAACACTCAGCCGGGCTCGAAAGGCTGGCAGACGCAAGTTGTGGTCAACAACTAGCATAAAACACTGTATCAGCAAAACCTAGCGAAAAAAACTGTATTCGCAACAAGTTGCGACTGCGTGCAGCAGATCAATAACTCGCGAAATACACTGTTCCAGCAACAAGTCGCGACTGGGTGCAGCAGGGCAATAACTCACGAAATACACTGTTCCAACAACAAGTCGCGACTGCAGGATGAGAATTCATATATGTCGTGAATCAGGCTAGGAGGCAGGCAACAAGTCGCTGCTACGGATGAAAAGTCGCGACTCTACAGTATGCAGGATAGTATTTTGCCTTGGAAAGTGTGATAACAGTCTGAACCCGTTCAAATGCACCGGGCTTGTATTTATAGAGAAATCCAGCCCAACTTCACTCACTTGATCCCATAAGCCCAATTTACTTCACTTAGCCCAAAACACTTAAATAACCTCCAATTATAATATAATAAATGTCATGTTGATCCCGAAGTTTCGGGAACCTATCCCGGTCGAGATATTAATCGGAAATACGATGAGAAAATACCGGAAAACCTTGAAAATTAGTTCTTTGACTCCAAGCAGTGAATACGCAGCCACATAACATCGTTGCACCCGACCGATGTGCTCCGGGTGACAAATTACTAAAATACCCCTGGCCCCGTCCGGGGCAAGAATAACTCAAAATATCCCAAAACACATACAAAAGCTTTATACGGGGCCCAGCGAGCATGAATTACGAGAATACCCCCTGAGAATGTCTTGTGATAAAGTATGAAAATACCGAAAATACTACATAACCACGTCGGACGAACCCCCTGGGTAAAGATAAATACAAGAGAATATACTCGGGTAATATGAAGCTCGTCTAGAAATCCAGAACTCGTTCATAAACTTGTTATTTTGTTATTACTAACGGAATCAGATTTCGAGATGAATTGAGAATTTCATGCTTCTTCAACTTGGAGTGTATGCTCTTATACATATCACTTTTTACTTTGCATACTAGTGCGCTTCGTTATTGACTGAAATTATGATGCATCGTTTCGATTTGTTAGTATTACTCGATCGAACTTAGAAAATATTTCTCAACTGTCATCATGAAGTTTTTGTTTCGCCTTGGGGCTCTTGCTTTCTTCTTAGTCAAAGTCTCGTTTTTCATAACTTTGAGGGTTCGCTCGACTCCTTAACTCCATAATTCAATCTTGTTCAAATCCTATATTTTTTCCAGCGTCATATATTTTTTTCTTCCACAAAACATCGAGGTCGTATATTTTTTCCACAAAACATCGAGCTCATATATTTTTCCAGCATGAGATATCCACATTTTCTAGCAAGAAAATCACTCTGCCGCCTTTTTCAGGAGGTTGATACTTATTCCTTTGTCATTCCCACTAATTTACAATTATCGGCTACCGTAAAGGCTTTCGCCTATATAGCATGCGTGCTTTCTTAGTAAGGGCCGTTGAAATAAACAATGTCATATGTTTAAACATGAAGAGTAACGTTTGAATTTGAAATTGAGTTCCCAACTTCAAGGCGAAATGACGACTTACTGTCTCTTTTAGATACGATCGCATAAAAAGTCGCATAAAAGCAAAGTGTCTATAGCAGACGTCTAAGAATTAAGATTCCCCCTTTTTTTAATGAGTTTCTCTTTCGGCGAGATTCGCCTCGGAAGACACTAGCTCAACTCTATTGATTGTAAGATAAGTAAACCGAGAAGCCTCGACTGGCGATAGGAAACTAGGGCAATAATGTAAAATTACCTCATAAGAAGGCCAAGTATGTTGTAAAGTTGCGCTTCCCCGCAAATAACAACGTCGCCGAGTATGAAGCCTTGATATTTGTTATTAACTTGGCAGTGGAAATTGGAATCGTTCGTTTGCATGCTCATTCTGATTCGCAGTTAGTGGTGAACCAATTTGCAGATACTTTCGCCACCAATGGGAACCATTTGTGGAGGTATTTAGAAAAGCTCAAAGAGGCGGCTAAGAATCTTAAGATATTCAAGCTTACATATATCCCAAGGGAGGAAAACACGCGTGCAGACGGTCTTGCAAAGGCGGCGACGATTTTAGAACTCTCGAATGAGTCAAAGATAACAACAATGATCCACTACCAGCCCTCTATCAGTCCTGTGGAGAAACAGACAGCCGAGGTGGCTAATTTCGAACTTTCGAATGAGACATGGTTTTTATTGGATGCCATAACCGACGACCCATCATGGAAGGATGCTATTGTGAATTATCTAATCAAGAGAGTATTGCCTACCGACGAAGGCGAGGCCCGAAGAACTATGCATAGAGCTACAAATTTTGTCTATGTGGATGATGAGCTGTATAAGAAGAATTTCGGAGGCCCATATCTTCGATGTTTTTCCCCAGTACAGGCAAAGGCCGTTATAGAAGAAGTTCACGCTGGGGACTGTGGTGATCATTCAGCAGGTCGATCCTTAGCGAATAAAGTTAAGAGGGCCGGTTATTTTTGGCCAACACTCGTGAAAGATTGTGTGAATTTTTTTCGGGCTTGTTCTGCTTGTCAGTTCCACTCAAACGTGCATTATGTACCGAGAGTTAGTATGAAACCTTTACCGACAACATGTCCTTTAGATATGTGGGGCATCGATATTTTAGGACCACTTCCGAAGGCACCTAGCCAAAAGAAGTTCTGCATAGTGGCTGTGGAGCCTTTCTCTAAGTGGATAGAGGTTGAAGCTGTATCGCGAGTTCGGGAACAAAAAGTTATCAGTTTCCTTTGGAGATACATCGTGTGTCGATTCGGAATTCCCAGGATTTTGGTATTAGATAACGGAACGCAATTTGCCGGAAAGAGGGTTAATGAATGGTGTGAGAGTTATGGAATTGAACAGTGGTTTACTTCCGTGGCAAACCCAGAAACGAACGGACTTACACAGGTTATCAACCGTATTATTTTGCAACAGCTGAAAACACGAATAGATGAATCCAAAGGCAATTGGGTAGATGAATTGCATAATGTGATGTGGCCATATCGGACATCACCGAGGTCTACTACCGGATTCAGCCCCTTCTCTTTAGTATATGGCTCTGAGGCCGTGTCTACGGTGGAAGTGACTATTTTATCAGAAAGAGTTATCGCTTATGACGAGGTGTTGAACGATGATATGAGAAAGTTGGACCTTCACTGTATTGATGATATCCGTGAAAGACCCGCAATACGAATGGAGGTATGTAAAAGGCGGATGACTAAGAAGCACGACAAAGGCGTTCAACCTATGTTGTTAAAAGTTGGAGACTTGATTCTTAAGAAAGTGGAAGTCTCGAAGCATGTTGGCAAGTTGGATCGAAAGTGGGAAGGACCGTACAGATTAACGGCCGTAGTGAATGAAAGAACGTACAAAATCGCAAATATGAGCGGGGAGGAGCTGCCACGGACTTGTCATATTTCCAATTTGCGCAAGTATTATGTATAGACGTGACTCATCAATCTTTTTGAATATAAAAATTTCCCCTCTTTTTTATGTTGTCATATTCTAATTTTTTAAGTATCTTTTTTGACGACATTAATTCAATCGACTAGGGGACTGGTAAGGTAGGAGTAGGTCCATTGCGTTTTAGTACGAAGGAGGATGGAATAAATTAAATAAGTTAGATTAGAAACAGAATGTACCACCTGTCTTATAGTCGAACAATTTAAAACTCGTCAAATTAAATACTGTGTCAAAATATTTTGAACGTGATGAGTCTTCATGTCCGCGGCAGAACCGTCTGTTCATAATGACTATTGGAATATGTTAAGAGGCATGTTTGTTGTGATGTATATTTCTGTGGCAAATCAGGGTGCAAGTATATACCTGAATCCTCCATGACACGCCCTCGCCGGAGGCTGGTCCATTTCCGCATGGCACCGTCTTATGGACGGGCCGAATGACACCGTTTTATGAACGGGTCGAGAGTGCGATGGCACCGTCTTATGGACGGGCCGAATGTCACTGTTTAACGAACAGGTCGAGAGTACGATGGCACCGTCTTATGGACGGGCCGAATGTCACTGTTTAACGAACAGGTCGAGAGTACGATGGCACCGTCTTATGGACGGGCTGAGTAAGTGGCGACGCCGTCTTATGGACGGGTCGAGATTGCGATGGAACCGTCTTATGGACGGGCCGAGTAAGTGGTGACGCCATCTTATGGACGGGTCGAGAGTGTGATGGCCCCGGGTGCAAGTATATACCGGTTGCGAGAGTGTGATGGCCCCGGGTGCAAGTATATACCGGTGGCGAGTGTGTGATGGCCCCGGGTGCAAGTATATACCGGTGGCGAGTGTGTGATGGCCCCGGGTGCAAGTATATACCGGTGGCGAGTGTGTGATGGCCCCGGGTGCAAGTATGTTCCGGCGGCGAGTGCGTAATGGCCCTGAGAGACAGAATATGCCGGTGGCGAGAGGGTGATGGCCTCGGATGCAAGTATATACCATTGGCGAGTGTGTGATGGCCCCGAGTGTAAGTATATACTAGGGCGAAGATATATTAGTGAAGGTAGATCGGTGGACTTATTTTAGACTTATCGCAGACTCATTAAAGCCCCGCTACACTGGGGACTCTTACGCATTACTCTTCTTATTATATGCGTTATTATTGAGCATTCCTACTTGAGATTCAGACTGATTCTTATTATCTCGGAAGTATATTTCTCGATTTGAATTATTCGGAGTTATATATTCCATGAAGAATGTTGCGATAAATTAAGTTGAAAAGAAGAGAAGACGGATTATTCAGAATTATATGATTATTTAATTGCAGTGAGAAATTGAGAGGAATTCAAAATCAAATTTTATATACACATGGGGAATACAAAATGGGGAGAGAATACAAAAGTGAAGAAATCATACATAGAAGTTTATTTCTTCTTCTTCTGAGAGCCTGAGCCTTCACCAGGCCCACTTTTTCACCAGCTTTATTTTTTGGGAGAATGGATGGTTGACGCCTTTTTCTTGAGGCCGTGCAGCGGCCAACTTCTTGGAGGCGAACCTCGCCATTTCATCTTCGTGGCGCTCCCGAGCTCCAATCACACTAGCGGGGGTATATATTTGAGGATAATACGCCGCCATTACATCATCATCTTTCAGGAGCTCCGCCACGAGGGGGCCCATTGGCTCCGAAAATAAAGTAGCCAACCTCGTAAATCCATCTGGAGATGGGCCCTCCTCTGTTTCGATATCCTCCGAGTAGAGTTGCTGGTGAAGATCTTCATCCAAGTTAAAATGTAGGGCCCCGAACGGATCCTGTGAACAATCCAACATGTCCTTACCGGGTATATTCTCGAACTTCCCGGTGAGTTTGGGGTCGAGTTTCTTTTTCTCCTCAGCTGTCAGGGATATGCCCAGGATTCTTTGCGTCTGGACACTCCCTCGTAAGAAGTACAAGACATTCGACTAGGCATGAGCTAACGCCCCCAGATTCCGGAAAGTAGGGGAGTGTATTGTGTACTCCCATATTAACTTTCGGAAGTAGTCGTTAATCTGGGACGGCAACTTGGTGATTCGTGCCCGGAGTCGATCGGTGATGGATTGGAGGCCTTCATTCCTTGCTTTTAGCTCTTTAACCTCCTCCGTGGCTTTCCCGAAAGCTTTCTTATCGCCCGCATTTTCCTCTTTGGCCTTCCTCAGTTTGCTCCCGGGTCTCCTTCAATTTGTCCTGCGCGTACTTCTCATTCACCTTGAGTGTCTCTATGGATTGTTCAAGGGCATGCCTTTGCCCGATATGGAAAGCGGAGTTCTCCGTCAACTCGCTGCGATGAGTTCGAAGTAAAGACTAGATCGCCTTGCTATGCTCTTCTCGGAGTGCTGCCATCTCTTGGGCATGCTTATCTCGCTGATTTTGCATCAGCTTCTCCGCTGCTTTCTTCGTCTGGCGAGTCGAGCTCCGAATGTCTGAGCATACAGTATTCCCCTACTGTAGCTGCGGTGCCCAACTCGATTATGGTGCGCTCCATCTGAAATGAAAACAAGAAGGGTTTGTACATATGACGTAAAAGATAAACTTATAGGGAAGTCATTGCTAGTGTCGCAACGAACCTCCCCAATGGCGCGACGCATCGTCGCATTCTGACTCATTAACCGACCAACGTCGGTAAACACCGTGTGGTCATCCCGACCACGAGGCGGCAACTCTGGGTTGCTCTCCAAATATGCCTGGGCCGGCCGATTCGATACGTTGTCACCTCTCGGAATTCGAAAGGTGAGTCCATCCTTTATCAACACAAAGCCGGCCCGGCGTCCCATATCGAGCCATTCCTTAACTGTTAGTCTCGGGATGTCATGTATCCGGAAGGGGTCGATAAATTCGGCCTTTAACCCACTCTTCTTGATGGGTTCCGCGATCTCCAAGACGGTGGGACTTTCCACCGGTCTCTTCCCCTTGTCCGGACGGGTGCCTTGGATGGTCTCTCCCTCCGGACGGGTTTCTCGGCAAATTTCCTCCACCACCGGGTCCATCGGCTGGTCCTCGCTAATCTCGCCCTCCTCGTCGTCCCTGATGAAATCCACTAATGTTTCAGCAAAGTCGTACATGCCTTCATCGGGGGTGAGCTCCTCAACAACGTACTCTAATCGCCGAGACAAGGGGACTAGGTCTTCGGGACTCTCAGTAATTGTTGCTGCCGGCTCCTCATTTACCGGCTCGGGATTGGCCACCGTCGCAGCAGACTGTGGTGGTGGAGGAGTGTCGCGTCTCATTTCCCCAGTCGGGGATGCCATCTCTTGTAGACTTGACGCCAGCTCAGCCACGAAAGTTCGGTTCCGAGTCCCCGTTGGCACCTCAAAGATGAGCTCATCATCCTCCGCAAGTAGGTCGCGGAGGAAATTCAGCCGGTCCCCCTTCTTTGTTGGATCCTTAGCTGGAGCCATTATTTTATCTGCAAGACAAGTAAGTTAAGTGAGAAACGCGAAGTGGAAATTTGAAACATGTTAAGTAGAGTTCCTAAGGTTCTTTCCTATCAAAGAAGAGTTATCAAGTTTAGCCCCGATATGAATATACGGTTCAGATACCTAGTAGTTCTCTACTAAAATTGGGAGGGACCGGAAGAAGGTTGAAAGCAACCAGGATCGGAGCGTAGAATAAGGTCTTCACGGTCCAGTCAGCGCTGTTCGACCTAGAGCAATCGAGGAGTGCCTTCCTCAGAGGTCTCGGAAGTGTCGTCCGAGGAATAGGGCACTAGGCTTCAGGGAAAAATGGTTCCCCTTCAACGGGGAACCGCCAAGGAAAACTTAGAGGTGACAACCTCGTATCCCCCACACCACAAACAAAAAAGAAGTGTTTCTTCCAGTCGTGATTGGAGTGAGGGGTAGAAAAAGGGAACGGGCTTGTCTTGTGCCTCGTGCGGAAAAATATACAACCTTGGGCACCAAAATTGGCAGCAGTACTAATGTGGAAGATTTGAAAGAAAAGGTCTATGGTCAAAGAAATGCAATTCACCTCCATGAATATTATGAAGGCGACGACAAAAGAGATTGAACTGGGGTTCAGTTGGAAGAGATGAATTTGTAGATGCGAGAGAAATTCTACGAGGAAAGGATGAAGAGGGAAACGAAGGCCACATTCTAAATATTCAAGAGAAACGGTGTGGGTGGCGATCGGAGGTGTCAAGAGACGGTCGGTGGGCTCAGGTTGGGATAAGACACACTCGGATGGGAGATAATATTGTTCAAGAATCGATACCCACTTCCGAGGATGCATGCTATAAGGTTGGTTAAAGGATTTTATGGCTTTAACCGCGGAGCTTTGAGGGCCGAGTGTGTTTTCGAGACGAGCGATCCTCTCGAAAAAGTGAGAATTTATTGTGGAAAGGCAAGGAGGAAAAGGGGATGTGATCGAATCGAAACTCCCCGAACCGGATAAGGAGTCCGAATGATATGAGGATGAAGTACTGGCGGAGCACGAGGATTCGGTGCGATCGGAAGTCATAGGTATATTTATTTCAAATTTATTTTTTGAAATTATTTTTACAAATTTTATTAAGTGTCTCGCGAGTTATTGGCGAAAAGTCGCGAGATATACTATTAAAGTCCCTAGTCGCGAGATGTGGAAGATATGTCGCGAGAAGCACAGTACTCGCGAGTTATGGTTATGAGTCTTGTCCAAGGCAGTCGCGTGTTATGGTCTCGACTGGCACAATACTCGCGAGTTGTTGAAGTTGTAAGAAGTCGCGAGTTACGATATGTCGCGGATAGCACAGTGTTACGATAAGTTGCGAGTTACGATAAGTCGCGAGTGCAAGGGATTCCGCGTGAGAAAATGAGTTATGAAGGGCGTACAGGGTATTAATAGGGGTGATATCCCGAGTCGAAAAATCCCGAAATTTTCACCCGAGCTCAGAATCTAATGTTCTTAGTGTCAAAACGATTGTATTGACGAGAGAATTTCAACCATGCTAAGGATTTTTTCGGCGGGGCTCCCGAACGATAATCGGTTTTCTGGACGAGCTGGTGATATATGGTTTACGACTTAGAATCTGAATATGAAAACCATGGGACTATTGATATTACTCGGGTATATTCTCTTGTATTCATCCTTACCCGAGGGCTCGTCCGACGTGGTTATGTAGTATTTTCGTAATTTTCATATTTTATCACAAGGCATTCCCAGGGGGTATTTTCGTAATTCGGGCTCGCTGGGCCCCGTATATAGTTTTTGTAGGCGTTTTGAGATGTTTTAAGTTATCCCTGCCCCAGACGGGACCAGGGGTATTTTCGTAATTTGCAGTACGGGAGCATATCAGTCGGGTGCAACGATGTTATGTGGCTGCGTATTCACTGCATGGAGGCAAATAACTAATTTGCCTCCATTTTCCGGTATTTTCTCATCGTATTTCCGACTAATATCTCGACCGGGATAGGTTCCCAAAACTTCGGGATCAGCATGGCATTTATTATATTATTCTTGGAGGTTATGTAAGTGTTTTGGGCTAAGTGAAGTAAATTGGGCTTATGGGCTCCAGTAAGTGAAGTTGGGCTGGATTTCTCTATAAATACATGTCTAGTGCATTTGGACGGGTTGAGACTGTTATCACACTTTCCAAGGGAAAGTACTATCCTGCATACTGTAGAGTCGCGACTTTTCGTCCGTAGCCACAACTTGTTGCCTGCCTCCTTGCCTGAGTCGCGACTTATTGATCTTCATCCCGAATCCGTGACTTGTTGCTCGAATAGTATATTTCGCGAGCTATTGCTCTGCTGCACGCAGTCGCGACTTGTTGCTACCCAGCCTGTCTCGCGAGTTGTTGCTGATACAGTGTATTTCGCGAGTTGTTGCTGATACAGTGTATTTCGCGAGTTGTCGACCAGAACTCGCGGCTGCCAGCCTTTCGAGCTCGACTGAGTGTTTTCGATCGTTTATCGAGCCGTTTTTGCCCGTGTTATTATTAGCACCTCATTGTACTTGTATCCTTTGATTATTATAGTGGAAACCAAGGTAAAGCTTCGTTCTCCCGAGGACGTAAGCTCACACATTGTGGGCCCAACCTCGTATATCGCTCGTGTCCTTATAAGAAAATTATTTCGAGTAATTAAAAATTGACTGATCTAAAAATAAACACTCAAAAACATTTTTTGACTAGATCAATAACCATATAAATAGGCTCATAGCTGAAAACCGAAAAATTATGCATCATAGTATTTGATAATGATATATTGCGCTCTTTCAAATATTCTTTAATCATGAACAAACTGAATACATACAAAGGCAAGCTTCTGGATGTTCTTTTGAATTCAAAATATTTTGATAAACACCGAGGAAGTTGATACGTAATAAATGCCCTCCCGGATGATTTCCCGCTCCGAGAAGGATGAGTAATGATTTCGCCGACCAGGGGTTCTTCCGAAAGTATTGATTGAGTCCCTGGTAATACATCGCCCTCGTTTCTTCCAATTATCAGAGGGTTCGGCATTGTTATCGACCCTCGATAGTGAAAAGATGCTAAAATACTCTCTACATGATTTAATCTAAGAAATATTCAATATTTATCCAATCTACCACTAAATATTTGCCGTAACGACTTCAAGGCACCCAAAATACGAAAATGACCCTTACATCAATTTATCCAGAAATCTTCAAAAAATATTGATAATGTCATTAGGATCTATTATATGCGATTCCAGGGCCTAAAAATTACGAAAACACAATATCCCCGGGGTGTTCTAAATATAAAATACCTCCAAAGTTACTTTATCTCAAAATATTCAAAATACATTGGAAGGCGCTCCATAAGATTATCGGGGTATCTAAATTACAAAAATATCAACGTGCAATATCAATAGTGATCTTCATACTTCATTGTAAAAATAATCATCCCTTTTTAATTCGTCGCTGTGGAAGAATATCAAACCAACAACTTTACATTTTTTGTGATGTCTTTGTAATACTGTGAAATCAAATAGAAATGAACTGTAATCAACTCAAGTGTATTCAGTCTGAAGACTCAACTCTGACTCCACCAATCAATTAGAATAGAACCATCGTGCTCCAAATTTGTAATATTATGAGCACATTGAACACAAAGCCATGAAACCATTATCCAGATGTAAAAGTGTTTAAATCATTATTTATCGTGATATAAGAAAATAAACCGATAGAAAACTAAGATAATCTTTGTTCCATCAAGTGTCTGCTAAATTTCCATTGTTATAAGAAAAGACCATCAATTCCCCATAAAGAATCACGAAATTCTATATTTCCTCTTCGTAATATCGAATTCTCTTGCGTTTCCAATAATGAATAAAGTCTCCATTTTCTCGAAACCTTAATACTTGTATAATATAACTCGATCTTGATTGCTCTAATTATGGTAATTTCGACAATAACGATTATAAATAAGAAAATATGTGCCATCAATAATATAATTTTATGACAAATCTAATAATATATAGGAAAATTTGTGTCATCCATACGACAATTTGACTATTTTGATCATAAATAAGAACATCAATTCTAACACTTGCCTTTCTCGGTGGAGACAAATTGTCTTTTCTATGCATCCAAATAAAATTCACTTCATATGTAATCTTTCCCGAGAGTTTCCGGCTATCCATAAGATTCTTTAAAAATTAAATAATTCTCTATTAAGGTGGTGATAAACAACTCAGGATGATAATACATACGAGTCCCCTAGTAAATCATTCATAAGATACCTTAAATAATACCAACATGAAAATATTAGCATATTATCATAAAATCCACATCATCCCAATCCAAAAAATATAGAAATCCATCTTCTTTGGATTATATAATTTCAAATCCGAAGTAAATAAGATCAATCGATCTACACGTTCCATAACGAAGAAAGTTCATAAATTTGAATATTATGTCTTGATAAATATGTATAAATATCATAACGATCCAACAGTGAAATAATTAAATCCATATCAGAATTCTTAGATAACGATTTCTGAAAAATCGGAGGCAACATTGTTATATTTCCGCCGATAATTCGAACATTGAAATAATTCCAAAAACTCATCTCCACCGTTGGGAACATAGAAAAATGTGTCGTTAATAATATACGTAAATTTCAGAATAATCCAACCGTGAAATAAAGCATGTCATATAAAATATCATAACTCAACATTGCAGAAAACTCAGTCTGAAACTTTAAACGTTTGTCGTTAATATTAAACTGAAACAACATTAAAATTGATCTCCACCGTCTAGAACATTTACAGGTACCTCTAGACTAATATATATTAATTTCAGAAACATCCAACGGTCCAATTATGCAAACTGAATATAATATCCGAACAGTACATTAAAATAGGATTAGAAATAACAACAATATATTCGGATAGTAATCTGAAATATGAAAGTGCCAAAAAACTGATCTTCAACAATCAGAGGACCGAAAGATATGTGTGAAACCATGCTAAAAATTTTCAGAATGATCCAAAGGTAAAACAATGAGGTTCGAATCGAAATTTCAGAATTACATATAGCAGAAAAAGCAGATACGAATCGTTCTAGATCAACGTTAATTCGAAAATCCAAACGACCATAAAATTCGATCTTCACCGTTCAGAACTGATATGCATATGTGTATAACATTATACAAAAATTGCAGACCAATCCAAAGTTTCAATAATTAAAATCAAACATAATACCGATGTTGCGCTGAATTAAAAATATATTCGCGATTTCCATCCTAAACTCCGGATAAAAACTCAATGGGATTAAAACGTCACCACGGACGGCGCCAATGTTATCGCTGCTAAAAATATGCAATAACAAAATTTAGACCAATTTTACAGATAGGGGTCGAACGAAAAAGTAATACGAAACAAGAAGTAAAAAAACACGATTTTTGTAGGTGGAAAACCTTTCTGTAAAAGAAAGGATAAAAAACCACCCCTGTCGTAGTCTTTGAATCCACTATAAATGTCAAGTTCGTAGATTTACAATAGGAGAACATGAGGTAGAAAACCAAAGAAAAAAAATCGTGTTTTGATGGCCGTAGTCGTAGGTTTCCCGGGCGAAAAAGAAAAGAATAGCGGCCTCCTCCTTAGGTCAAGAATCCAAGTTCCCTCCTTAACACTTTAATCATGTTTATATAGGTGATTTGTCCAACCCAATTATAACTCACTAGGCCCACCCATAATGGAGTCCAATAAATTATGACCCATTAATCTTTAAAATTAGGCACAATGTTCCAATAAATATGTTACCCGATCCAAATACCACGATAAGCTATAAACAATGTCCATCATCAAAATATCTCGATCTGCTTTATATCTCGACTTGGGAATTACTATATAGATATATATGCGTCATCGAATAATAAATATCTCAGGGTGATATCAAATATCATTTGGCTCATTTTTCACATAGTTCCACATGTTCTTGGTGTGATGACTTTGATTTCAATTAAACTTGAATTGATGTTGTTAAAACATTAATACATGTTGTCAGAACAAAGAATATCTTGGTTATACCATGATTTATGTGATTAAACTATAGTTTAAATGCTATGACATGAAGTCGTGTTGTTATGAAGTGCATGATCATTACATTTTCGAACTTACTTTTTTTGTATATAGAACAAGTATTCATGATGTTAGACTTTATTTAGTTTGAATACACTTGTTTTTACCAAATTAACAATATGATTTGTATGAATATCATTTGACTCATTTTTCACATAGTTCCACATGTTCTAAATGTGCATATTTTGATTTCAATTATACTTTAATTGATGTTGTTAAAACATGAATACATGTTGTTAGAAGCTAGTATAACTTGGTTATACCATTGTTATGGTCCCTTTTTAGGGGGTACCAACAGTCGTCTGGTTCGTTCAACAAACGAACTCGGTTCTGATTTGTTTTAAAAATGTGGAAGACGATCAAAAGCTGGAAATAAATAAAGTGCACGGCGATATATAGTGGAAACCCCAGTAATTGGGGTGAAAACCACTCGACTAAGAGCAGAGTATGCTCTTAGCCTGTTCACTAATGAAAAAATTCATATTCGATACAAGAGAGGCTAATGAAAATGACGAGGTAAAGAAAGCGATAAGAATCCGGCAGAGTAACAGGCTGTTCTTCCGCGTCCAAAGGGTCCTGCTATTTCCGCCGTCTTGCCCTGAATTTATAGAGTTCTTAGTGTGTGTAAACCACGCTCAGTAACCGCCTCTGACAGGTTTGTTAGATGTTGTTATCGCGGGATGTAAAACGAGGTTGGGACCGAGGCGTGGTCTGCTTGATCGGGCCCGAACCGTGGTAAACGTGGGAAGGCCCGAAGCGTGGTAAACGTGAGTTATAACTGCTCGGACCGAACCCAGGTGCCAGCTGGCAGAAAACGCTTTATTTTGCTAAGGTCAGCTTCGGTCCTCCAGCTAAACATCGGGCCGCTCTTCATTGGAGGTGTGGAATAGGCTATAAGGATTCACTTTCGCCATTTGAATTGGTCCAATCGTTGCTGGGCCTTACCCATCACAAGGTACCCGGTCCTAGAGTTCTCATCACTAGCCCCTCGGGCTTGATTGCCAATCGCAGAGGTGATACATGGCCGATCACATGATGTTTGCACATTCATGAGAACAAGGGACCGTACCTGTAAGTAGTGAGAGTCCAGGGGACCGAAGTTTGCCTAAGCGTATGGATCGATCTTGCTTAAGGGCTAACAACGTATATTTAAATTATACTTTATTTCCGTTATACTTTAAATACTAATATCCCAACCCGCGCCTCTTCACCTTCGGTAGTTCAAGAGGCGTGATGAGTGCGCTCCGTACCGTCACAGTCTGGGGCAGTATTACGTGGCAGCACGTCATTGGTTGGGAGATCAATATTTAAATCAGGATTTAGGACACTGTTTCTCCTCATCGTCATTTTCGAGAAGAGAAAATCGCAGCAAGTTCTTGTGGCCATAATCGCTCTCTCGTCCAACCCTCTTCCAACTCGTTTTTGTTAAGGTATACTTTCATGGCTCCCCATAAAATGCGTTATCCTTCTGTGTCTGAGTTGGACATTTAGGAATTTAGGTCTAAGTTTTCAATCCCGGCACATTACTCCATCTCGAAGGGACGGGAAGACATTCCCTGTTTCCTTCCGGCGGAGATGAATGTGCCGGCGTCTGCTATTCCGGTTAGCTACGCCTCTTTAAAGTGCGGGCTTCGTTTTCCGCTACATCCTTTTGTAGCGGCCGTGCTTAAAGAAATCCACTGCCCCACTTTTGCGTTATTCCCGGGGAGTTACGTATATATTATAGCGTGCATTTTTTATTGTCACTAACAGAATCGGGCCCCAACTTTAGAACACTTCTTTAACCTGTTCTTGGTTGGGTCCCGAAAGGGAAAAGGTCTGTTGGGGTGTCGAAAGTTGTACTATATAGCGGTGCACACCAAAGAGTGCGCAATTGTAGACAAAGAGGAGTCTCTTCATGCGTGGGAGGCTTGTTATGTGTGGATGACAGTTCCGAAAGAGGATCTGTTGAAAGAATGGCCACGCATAACTCACCCATGCATAGGGCAATTGGACCGAAGCAGGTTCAACCCCTCCCGCACGGACACCGCAAACACTCTTGCGTTGTTCCCCCCTCCCGAAGCACGCCTTAAGCGAATAGATCTGCTTCGGGAGAGAAGATTAATAGAGATGGGTGTTGCGGGTAGGACCGGAGCCCCAGCCCCGAAGGGGGTTTTATCTT
>RWGZ01001043.1:206974-236364 GCA_009725065.1 Utricularia reniformis | reverse complement strand
CTCGGGGAACCCCGAAGCGGCTCACAATATTTCGCCAGATAAAGTGCTTGACCACTTTTTCCGAGATGATGGCTACTGCTTCTGCTTCAATCCACTTTGAATAGTATTCCACCGCTACGATACAAAATTTCCTTTGCCCTATGGACCGAGGGAAAGGTCCGAGGATATCAATTCCCCATCTGTCAAACGGACAAGGCAATGGGGTAATCGATAGTGGAGCCCCAGGCAATTGCGGGAGTGGAGCGTGGTATTGACATATGTCGCAACGCTTAGTATACTGCTTAGCATCAGCGAGCAATGTTGGCCAAAAATACCCTGCTCTAATAATGCGGTGGTATAAAGATCGAGCCCCTGAATGAATGTCGCATATCCCTTCATGAACATAAATCATGACAGCTTCGGCCTCAATAGGAGATAAACATCGCAGAAGCGGGCCATCAAAACTCTTTTTAAACAAGCGTCCGTCGACTAAGTTGAATCTCTTAGCCCGGACCTCTATTTTCCTGGCTTCAGATTTATCTTCAGGGAGATATCTGTTTGAGAGGTATTTAACGAAGGAGTCCATCCAATTGGGTTCTCCTGGGGATTCAGTAGTATCAATATTCAAGCCCTGGAGTTCATGACATAGAGCCCCAATCTCTTCAATAGACTGTTCGGTCACTGGAATATCGACCGAAGGTCGGTCCTGAACGTGGACCAAATAGTGCTCGGTTCTATGTCGGGTATGCCCGAAGCCAATCTGGCGAGTGCATCGGCAACCTTGTTTTGTTCTCGTGGCACATGGTCCAGAGAGAATTCACTGAACTTCTTGGATAACTCCAGAACTTTAGCGCAATACAGCCTCATCATCGGATCGTGAGTCTCAAATCTCCCTGCGAATCATTCCACTACTAACTTCGATTCTGAGAACATTCGCACTCTGCTAACTCCCATTTTTCGATCCAAGGTCATTCCTGACAATACTCCCTCATATTCCACCACGTTATTTGTTCCAGCAAAGGAAAACTTGACTGCGGAATGAATAAGATCACCTTGTACCGTTGTCAGAGTAATGCCCGCTCCTCTTCCCCCGAAGGTTGATCCATCTACGTGGATCATCCATCGATCATCCTCCTGGTTGAGATAGATAGCCGACCTGGTCATTTCAACCACAAAGTCGGCTAGAACCTGAGCTTTAATCGCCCTTCGGGGCAGGAATTCCAGACACATAGCGCTGAGTTTGATAGCCCATTTTGCCAATATTTCATTCAAGTCCTTTTTTTTAAGGAGTATCTTCAGAGGCTGATCCGTATAATCATAGACCGTTTGGCCTTTGAAATAATGCTTCAACTTGGATACAACTTTCTTCAAAGCTAGAATGAATTTCTCCAAGGTGGAATACCTGGTCTCAGCAGATACTAGAGAATGACTGACAAAATAAACAGGTCTATGAATGTCATCTCGTATGGTCACCAGAGCTGCGCTAACGGCAACTTCGGATACCGCATGATATAACCCCAAAGGTTCATCACAAGTTGATCACATAGTCTTCTCTGATTACAGTCGAGGGATGCGGGATGCTGCGACGTTGATTAAAGCGGGGCATGACATAATATGATAATATATGTACCTTACAACTTCCGAATATAATCATAATTCTTCATTTTTAACTTGCAGATTCAGGAAACGATGACCGATTTGGCTCATGCTGCAGCGATCGGCGAATATTGTATCTTACGCCACTCGAACTTAGATGAACAGGGGCTTGAAGGGGAGCAGGCCTGGGCTGCGGCTGATCGGATCATTCGTAATCAAAGGGAGAAACACGATAATGAAATAAACAAGTTGAAATCTGAGCATGAGAAGGCCCTCAGTGTCCAGAAAAGTGCTCACATATCAGCCATGGGGCGTCAACGGGCTGATCATCATGTACAATACTCCGAATTGACGCAACATTTGGTTAGTGAGCGCCACACAGTTAAACAACAAATGAGCGAGATTTCCCGAATCAAGGAGCAAATGGAAGAAGCGAGAGGGAAGAATTCTGCGGAGATAGAAGCCCGGCGCAAAGCAGAGAGGATCGCCGAGGAAAAGACGATCGAATGCATGAACTTAAAGGCTGAACTTGCCAAATGGCCTCGGCGTTTGAAAGCGGTCCTTATGAAATTCACATGGGACTTCGTAGTGAAATCCCCGACATTCCGCAACTTGACCTCTTACGCGGGCCTTAAGGGAAATCATTATTTCTTCAAAAAGGGGTCCCAGCAAACACAAAGAGTCTCCCAGCATATACTGAGCAAAGAAGAAAGGGCTCGCCTCAATCACACTCTAACTGGCAGTTTCGCGGAAGATTCCTTCCTTCAAAAAAGGGATACTAGTACTGATCCTTTCGGCCCTATGGAACAATTTCTTTCTGAGGACTTGGCTGCCGAATGCTACGCTGAGGATATCCCGACTGAAACTGGGCCTTCGGCTACTTTATATTCCCGCCTGCCGGAAATTTCCTCTGATTATTATGACCAGCTGATGAGGGAGGTAATGGAGGCTGAAAGCTTTGAAGAAGATGAGGCGGCGAGGAATCCTATTCCTGCCGTGGTCACGGAAGCTCGAGAGCGTAACGAGGCAGGATTCCACGAGTTTCAAGAGAGGAATTCTGAACCTTCTGGTGAGGGAAATCAGATCTCTAAGAAAAGGCCTACAACTGGCGGGAAGACTTTAAAGTTAGTCCAGAAAAAGGCCAAGAATTAAACTGGCTTATAGTTTTAGCTTCCCGCAATCTAATGTTTTTCCGCGACTTTTATCTTTAGAATATGAATTGCCACTGTTTCTGCTCTGCTTTATATGTTCTCCTCCCGTTAATCAAACACCTCAATAGCCCATGTATGAATAACCAGATCACAGAGTATTCTTCGGATTCTTAGAAACGGTAGTCCAATTTCTCTCAAGGTAAGTTGATGATAGTCCTTAACAATAATCAGGACCATTACTCGTAAGTATTTTGCATCAAAAGTTGATCGAGCTCATGACATGTTGATCACAAATGAAAATACCGATAACATATTAAATTCCAGAAAACCCGATGCTGGGCCTTGCCAAGCGCCCAACACCTCTTATTTAGACCGACTTGTCCCAAATTCCTCCAACAATAAGCGTAGGGAGGGAGCCTTCACGATCCAGGTGAAAGTAGCGTCAGGTTCAGGGTACAATCCTTAGGCTGACGCAAATTTTTCACTCTCACCTGAACAGATCGGGTACCTCGCGCTAAGGTGAGCCTTCACCGTCTGTGCGAAAGTAGCGTCAGTTTTAGGGTACAATCCTTAGACTGACGTAAATTTTTCACTCTCGCACAGGCGGATCCAACGTCCTGGCTTTGTTGGTTTTTTGGAAAATGGAGAAAACAGATGTCTTTTCACTGAACTTAATGACCATACGATACCATTTTCAACTTTGGGGTCTAGAGTAGCACCCATTAATCACATGACTCGATTAGCGCCCAACTTAACTTCATAACTCGGGTCTCAACAAGCACCCACGGGCCTCATCTAGTGCCTATCACGTTCGCCTTCGGGTATAAACTTGCACCCATAATCGTTCGATTTTTACTAGGCCTGACCTTTCCCCTCCTCCTCCGCAAAAGAAAGTAAACGTAGGAAACCTTCACTGCCCGAATAGTAGTAGCACAAGGTTCAGGGTACAATCCTTAGACTAGCGTAAATATTTGACTCCTATTCGGGCGGCTCAGGTGCTCGCACTAGAGGACCTTCACTGTCTAGTCGGAAGTAGCATCAGGTTCAGGGTACAATCCTTAGTCTGACGTGAATTTTTCACTTCCGTTTAGACAGATCCAATACCCTAGACCCAAAGATCCCTCTGGGACAAACGGAGGAGACGGATGTCTTTCCGCCTCACATACTATCACGAAACGCAACAATTACATGTATCTCATCTGGACCTTTCCCGTTCTCCACCGCAAAGGTAAATAAACGTAGGAAACTTTCACTACCTAAATAGAAGTAGCGCCAGGTTCAGGGTAAAATCCTTAGACTGGCGTAAATATTTCACTCCTACTCAGATAGATCGGGTGCCTCGCACCGGAGAGCCTTCGCCATCTAGACGGAAGTAGCATCATGTTCAGGGTACAATCCTTAGACTGATTTCATTTTTCACTTCTGCCTAGATGGATCCAGTACACCGGACTAAAAGATCCTAATGGGACAATGGAGGAGACGGATGTCACTATGCTTTCACTTTCTTGCACGCTACATCATCATCCTCATATATGGACCTTTCCCGCACTTTACCGAAAAGCGTTGGGGGCTCTCACTATCTAGGTGGATGTAGCGTCAGGTTCAGGGTACAATCCTTAGTCTGACGTAAATATTTCACTTCCGCCTAGACGGATTGAGTCCCTCACGTTAAGAGGTTTTACTCACTTAACCATCGGGAGAGACGGATGTCACTATGCTTTACACTTGCTAGCACGCTCCACCATCACCCATCAGACCTTTCCCGTTCTCCTCCGCAAAAGTATGTAAACGTAGGAAACCTTCGCTGCCCGAATAGAAGTAGCGCCAGGTTCAGGGTACAATCCTTAGATTGGCGTAAATTTCTCACTCCTACTCGGGTAGCTCGGGCGCCTCGCACTAGAGGATCCTCACAATCCAGATGGAAGTGGTGAGGTTTTCCTTGGACTAAATGGTCTTGTTTGGACCGCGGAGGAGGCGGATGTCCTCTTTTACTACGGACTGTGACCGGCCTCCGGCGAGGGTGCGACCCTCAACGGCTTGTCATGGAGGAGTCGGGTGCAAAGGCTCCCGTGTGCCACGGAGTCATGCTTTAAAATAATCGGGCCCCTTGGGATATTCCAACAACATAAATGTATAGACGATTCTGCTGCAGACAGAGACTTTTCGTTTTAAAAATGTTTTGACTCAACATCCAGTTTGATGAGGTTTGAGGTTGATCGACTATGCGACAGGCGGTACATTGCACTTCTAATCTACCCTACGTTATTTAATTTTTCATCCTCCATCAAACTAAAGTGCAATGAACCTAACTCCCATCTTACCATTCCCCTAGCCGATTGACCTCGTATCTTCAAAAAGGATGTAAAAAATTCAGAATATGATAAAAAATGAGGGGAATATTTATTTTAAAAAGATTAAAAAGTCACGTCTATACATAATACTTGCGTAAATTGGAAATATGCCAAGTCCGTGGCAGCTCCTCTCCGCTCATATTCGCAATCTTATACGTTCCTTCTCTAACCACCTTCGTTACCTGGTATGGACCTTCCCACTTTCGATCCAACTTACCAACATGTTTTGATACTTCAACTCTTTTTAGGACCAAGTCCCCAGCCATCAAGAACACTGGACGAACTTCTTTATCGAGTCTTTTAACCATTCTCTTCTTACACACTTCCATCCGAATAGCCGCTCTTTCTCTAAGATCATCGATGCAACTAAGATCCAACTTTCGCATATCTTCATTTAATACCTCATCGTAAGAAATAACTCTCTCGGATAAAATAGTTACTTCTGCCGGGGAAACGGCTTCGAAGCCATACACTAATGAAAAAGGACTAAATCCTGTGGTAGATCTCGGTGACGTTCGATATGCCCACATTACATTATGCAACTCGTCCACCCATGATGCTTTGGACTGGTCTATCTTTGTCTTTAGTTGTTGTAAGATAATGCGATTAATAACCTCTGTAAGCCCGTTCGTCTCCGGATGGGCAAAAAATGTAAACCGTTGTTGAATTCCATAGCACTCACACCATTCATTTACACGCTTACCCGAGAATTGTGTACCGTTATCTGATACCGAAATCCTGGGAATTCTGAATCGTCAAACAATATATCTCCAAAGAAAACTTATGACTTCTTGTTCCCGAACTCGGGATACTTCTTCGACATCTACCCACTTAGAGAAGTGTTCTACGGCCACAATACATAATTTCTTTTGGCTAGGCGCAGTCGGGAAAGGGCCAAGAATGTTGATGCCCCATGTATCAAAAGGACATGTGGTAGGTAAAGGTTTCATAGTCGCTCTCGGCACATGATGTACATTCGAATTGAACTGGCAAGCATAACAAGTTCGAACTAAATTCACACAATCTTTTACTAATGTTGGCCAAAAATACCCGGCTATTTTGACTTTCAACGCCAAAGATCGACCTGCCGAATGGTCCCCACAGTCCCCAGCGTGAACTTCTTCCATAACGGCTTTTGCTTGCACTGGGGATAAGCATCGAAGATTTGGTCCTCCAAAATTCTTTTTATTCAACTTCTCGTCTATATAGACAAAGTTGGTGGCTCTTTGCATAGTCCTACGGGCTTCGCCTTCATTTGCAGGCAATTCTCTCTTAACCAAATAATTGACAATCACATCCTTCCAAGAGGGTTCATCTGTTACTGCATCTAATAAAAACCATGTATCGTTTGAGAGTTCCAAGCTTGCAACTTTGGCGGTCTGTCTCTCTGCCATACTGATAGACGGCTGATAATGGATCATAGTCATTATTTTTGACTCATCTGAGAGTTCTAAAATTGTTGCTGACTTTGCAAGACCGTCAGCACGGGATATACGTGAGAACGAATGTCTTAAGGATTTTTACCACCTCTTTCAACTTATCCAAATACAGCCACATATGCTCGTCTTTGGTGATAAAAGTATCCGCAAATTGGTTCACCACTAACTGTGAATCGGAGTGAGCATGCAAACGAACAATCTCTATTTCGACTGCTAAGCTGATACCAAACATAAGGGCATCGTACTCGGCGACGTTGTTAGTTGCAGAGAAGCGCAATTTTACAGCATATTCATGCTCTTCGCCAGATTTTCTTTCCTTGAAATAAATGCCAATGCCGACTCGTCCGGCAGAAACTGATCCATCCACAAATACATTCCATTATTCCTCATTACCCAATTCTTCTGACCGAGTCATATCTACTATGAAATCCACTAAAACCTGGGTCTTTAAAGCTCGTCTCGAGATTCCGAGGGGTGATAGTGTTTCCAATAGACCAGCATTGACGTATTTTGAAAGAATTCCGTCACTACCGCCGCGTTGACGAGATGATCTCACGGTATTCACCGACTTCGGTCGGTTGATGAGCCAGTTTGCGACCGCACAACGCATGATGGGGGAGGTTTGTAATCAGATCGGCCATCGTTACTTACTCTTTGTTTCATCCGTATCTTACATGTTTTTCGTCATTTTTTGCATTTCTTTCAGATGGAGCGGACGGTTGTGGAGATGAGCACCGCAGCCGCAATAGGGGAGTACTGTATGCTCAGGCACTTGGAGCTTGACAGTCCGGACCTAATTGGAGAGCAGACGAAGAAAGACGCTGAAAAGTTGATACAGAACCAGCGAGAAAAGCATGCTCAAGAAATGGCGGCGCTCCGGGGAGAACATAGCAAGGCGATCGATGCCCTAATTCGGGTTCATCGCAGTGAATTGACGGAGTGTGCGGCGTTTCACATCGGGAAAAGGCATGCTCTTGAGCAATCGATCGACCCCCTCAAAAAAAACGAAAAATATGCTCAAGACAAACTGAAGGAGGTTAGGGCTGAGACCGAAGACAAGTTGAAAAAGGCCAAAGATGCCAATGCTGCTGATAAGAAGGCTCTCGGGAAGGCCTCGGAGGAGAACAAGGAATTAAAATCAAAGAATGAGTCCCTCCAATCCACCGTGGACAGTCTTCGGGCTCGAGCCGCTAGGTTGCCGTCCCAGATCAACGATTGTTTCCGGAAACTGATCTGGGAGTATACAGTGCATTCTCCGACTTTCAGAAACCTGGCGGCCCTAGCTNACCGACTTCGGTCGGTTGATGAGCCAGTTTGCGACCGCGCGTCGCATGATGGGAGAGGTTTGTAATCAGATCGGCCATTGTTACTTACTCTTTGTTTCATTCGTATCTTACATGTTTTTCGTTGTTTTTGCTGTTCTTTCAGATGGAGCGGACGGTTGTGGAGATGAGCACCGCAGCCGCAATAGGGGAGTAATGTATGCTCAGGCATTCGGAGCTTGACAGTCCGGATCTAATAGGAGAGCAGATGAAGAAAGCCGCTGAAAAGTTGATACAGAATCAGTGGGAAAAGCATGCCCAAGAAATGGCGGCGCTCCGGGAAGAACATAACAAGGCGATCGAGGCCCTAATTCGGGTTCATCGCAGTGAATTAACGGAGTGTGCGGCGTTTCACATTGGGAAAAGGCATGCTCTTGAGTAATCGATCGACACCCTCAAAACGAACGAAAAATATGCTCAAGACAAACTGAAAGAGGTTAGGGCTGAGACCGAAGACAAGTTGAAAAAGGCAAAAGATGCCAATGCTACTGATAAGAAGGCTCTCGGGAAGGCCTTGGAGGAGATCAAGGAATTAAAATCAAAGAATGAGTCCCTCCAATCCACCGTGGACAGTTTTCGGGCTCGAGCCGCTAGGTTGACGTCCCAGATCAACGATTGTTTCCGGAAACTGATCTGGGAGTATACAGTGCATTCTCCGACTTTCAAAAACCTGGCGGCCCTAGCTAATGCGACCTCGTCTGCTCTATATTTTTTTAGAGGGAGTGTCCAGACACAAAGAATCTTGGGCATATCCCTAACTCCTGAAGAGAGGGGAAGACTTGATCCCAGTCTATCCGGTAAGTTCGAGCCTGTGGATGCAGAAGATAAACTAGACTGCTCGGGGGATCCGTTCGGGGCGCTCCAATTCAACTTGGAGGAAGACTTGCACCAGCAGCTATATTCAGATGAGGTCAAAATATCCGAGGAGGGCCCATCGGTGGACGCATTTCGAAGGTTGACCGCATTATTCCCGGAACCGGTGGGTCCCCTCGTGGGAGACCTTCTTAAAGACGAGGAGGTGATGGGTCAACGTGACCCCCCATTATACGTTCCTGCTAGTGTGACAGGAGCTCGGGAGCGCCATGAGGTCGAGATGGCGAGCTTTATTCCCGAGAAGTTGCCCGTTGCGGGGACTAAAGAAAAAGAGACTCATCCTCCCTCCTCGACAATTAAGCTGGTAAGGAAGAGCCCTAGCGAAGCCGGTGAAGGTTCGGGCTCCAAGAAGAACAAATAAACTTCCATATCTGTTTTCTTCAGTTTTGTACTCTCCGCATTTTGTATTCCCCTTTTATATATGAAATTGGTCTTCGTTTTCCTTTTAATTTCTCCACTGTACTTCCAATAAAGAAACGCACTCCAAGTAGCACAACTTCTTCTCCTTTAAACCCAAGAAATATGATTCCGAATAATCCGAATCAAGGAATGAACTTTCGAGATAATAAGAATATATACGAATCTCCGGTATTTATGCGCAATAATAACGCATATAACAATAATAAGGATGCGTAAAAGTCCCCAGTGTAGCGGAGCTTGTATAAGTCTGCGATAACTCTAAGGCGAACGCCTCTTTAAAATGAGTAGATACTCGAAATAAGTCCATCGTTCTGCATTCACCAATATATCTTTGCCGCCGGTATACACTTACACCCGGGGTCATCACACTCTCGCCACCGGTATATACTTGCACCTCGGGCCATCATACTTTCGCCGCCGGTATATACTTGCACCCGGGGCCATCACACTTACTCGGCCCGTCCATTAGACGGCGCCGTCGTACATTTGACCCCGTTCATAAAACGGATTCATTCGGCCCGTCCATAAGACAGTGCCATGCGGAAAAAGACCAGGCTCCGCGAGGGCACGACCCTCGTCGACGTGTCATGGAGGAGTCAGGTATATACTTGCACCCTGATTTGCCACTGAAATATACATCACAACAAACAGGCCTCTTAACATATTCCAACAGTCATTATGTACAGACGGTTCTGCCGCGGACAGGAAGACTCATCACGGTTCTGCCGCATATATTTTTGATGAAGAAATTGAGGCGGATCCTATTCCTCAAATTTATGATGATTTTGTTGTGTTATGGGGGGCTCAGTCGTCAGTTCTGGAGGACCCCCCTACTTAAAATGTAACTATTCGGCCCTCCCGAAGCGGGTTTTCATCCGGAAGGGCACCAAGTTTTTATCCTCAATCACGCGAATGTTTGTCCAAATGTTATGAATTCACACGAGTTGGCCGAGTCGCGGTCCGTTACACCGCCCATCCGCCGCCACCTGCACGCTCTAGATCTGCGGATCAGACAGAAATCGATGAGGATTTGGAAGAGCGAAGGCGTACTTTAGTCGCCCAATTAGAGCAAGTTGAGGCTCAAAGGAGAGCCCGAAGGAACAATGCCACCCCGGAACCTGTTAATAATGTGGCCTCAGAGGATGATATTGACCGTGTTCCGGAACCACGAGCAAATGCTGCAGCAACCGAATATCAAAGCAACACTTTACAAAAGATCGTAGAATTGATAGAATCAAAATTTAAGGAGATGAGCGGAAAGTTGGAGCAAAGTGAGGCTAGGATGAACCAGTTGGAGGCCAATCTGACTCTTGGCTAGGAAAGGAGACGAGTGTACGGGGAGCACACCCGGGATACTCATCAGACCTCAGCCTATGAGGGAGACTATTTTGAGAATGAGAGGGCTAATGAGCCCATCGGTAATCGAGGAAAGGCGTTACCATCTTTGGACGTTTTGCAAAGTCCATGGAATACTTCGAATGCCCTATCACCTTTTTCCATGGCAATTATCGGAGCCACTCGCTCTTAGTTAATTGAAATGCCTAAGGATCTTCCACAGTATCGCGGGTCAACTGACCCGCATGCTCATACGTCGAACTTGGAGATTCATGTGAGTTTGATGAATTTCAGTGATGCGGCCATGTGCTTCGTTTTTGCCGCTTCTCTTAAGGAATCAGCCCTCCGATGGTATTATCGGTTACCGAGGCGTTCGATTGTTTCATATCAGGACTTCAAGGATCAATTCTATTCAGCTTTCGCGCCTTTTAATACACCAATATAGTCTATTACTTCTTTGACCGCGTTGCGGTACGATTCTTCGGAAAGATTGTTGGGTTTTATTACCCGTTTCGAGGCCGAGTGTAGGAAGATACCTCGGATCACTGTTAGTGAGAAGGTTGGGGTGCTGCAGCTTATTCAAGCTGGGCACCCGTTATGTAATTCTTTGAATAGGGATCCCCCGGAAAATATGGAGGATTTGGCTTTGAGATGCACACAATACATCCGAGAAGATGAAGGTTTGCGAAATCACGGAGTGATTGAAGTACGGGCGTATGGGTCCCACAATATTGTTGCATGTCGTGGGCTGGATAAGATTGCCCAACCTACAAAGTTTAAGTTGAGAGTGTTTCCGACATACATCTATGAACAGATTTTCGCCATCATTGAGCAGAAGAAGGGTGGATCTCTCCGCTATCCCCCTCCCTTACAAGAACCAACGCATGGGACTTACGAGTCCCAAGTATTTTGCCGTTTTCATCGGAGCTTGGGACACACAACGAATGATTGTCAAGAATTAATGTCTGAAGTGGGAAGGTTGCTGGAATTGGGTCAGCTTGATGAACTGATCAGTACCGTGGAGGCTCTACCCGAGCCTAAGCTGGGAAAAATCGAGATTCCGGAACGGACGGCGCCAAACTGATCTAGTCTAAAAATATTTTGGGTGTTTACTTTTAGATCAGTCAATTTAAAAATTACTCGAAAATAAATTGTTGTGAGGACACGAGCGATATACGATGTTGGGCCCACAATGTGTGAGCTTACATCCTCGGTAGAGCAAAGCTCTACCTTGGTTTCCACTATAATAATCGAGCGATACAAGTACAATGAGGTAACAATGATAATACGGGCAAAAACGGCTCGAAAAACGATCGAAAACGCTTAGTCGGGCTCCAAAAACTGGCAGTCGCGAGTTGTGGTCAACAACTCGCAGAAAACACTGTACTAGCAACACAGCCGGCACTGTATGAGCAACGCAGCCGACACTGTACGAGCAACGCAGCCGACACTGTACGAGCAAGAACTCGCGAATAGTGACTGCAGAGAGGAAATCTCGTGAATAGTAACCCAGATGAGAGTGGCCGCGAGATTTGGTACGATTTCTCGCGAATAGTAACCCAGATGAGGGTGGCCGCGAGATTTGGTACGATTTCTCGCGAATAGTGGCTGCAGAGGGGAAATCTCGCGATTTCGAGCGAAAGTCTTGCCTTGGGAGATGCGAAAAGGGTCTGAATCCTTTCTCAATGCCTTGGGGCTCCTATTTATAGAGAAATCCAGCCCAAAACCCACTCACTTGAGCCCATAAGCCTAGTTCACCTCACTTAGCCCAAAATGATTAAATATTCCCAATTATGATACAATAAATGTCATGTTGATCTCGAAGCCTCGGGAGCCAACCCGGACAAGATATTAGTCGGATTTACGATCAGATAATTCCCGAGAACCTCGTATGTCAGTTCTTTGCCTTCGGATAGCAAATACGCAGCCACATAACATCATTGCACCCGACCGGTGCGCTCCCGGGTGGCAAATTACGAAAATACCTCTGGCCCCGTCAGGGGCCGAAGTGACCCGAAACATCTCAAAATGCTTACAGAGACTTTATACGGAGCCCAGCGAGCCAGAATTGCGAGAATACCACTTGAGAATGCCATCCGATAAAAATATGAAAATACCGAAAATACCAATAACCACGTCGGACGAGCCCCCGGGTAAGGATAAATACAAGAGAATATACCCGGGTAATATCAATAGGGCATCTGGAGGTCGCATGGAAAGTTTCCGGAGGAGACATGACAGTTTTCAGATAATTGCGAGTCGGAGTGACCCCAAGGGTCACCTGTCGATCGAGTAGCATACCGGACGATCGGTGACATTACGATAGACATTCGGGCAAGATCAGGTGTTTTTATAGAAGTTTCGCCAAATTGGATAAAACTGGGCTTTGAACTCATAGGTGAGTTGCTGGGCTTATATCCTCTATAAATGTATGTCTCTAGTTATTTCAAAAGGGTTCGGAATCAAAATCGAAGAAAACTCGGAATCTGAAATCCAAAAATCTGCCAAGTCTCAGAATCCACGACAAATTTGCTTATAAGCTTCAAATCCGCGATAATTTGTCACTGAAGGCCAAATCCGCGATAAATTTGCACATTGGCAGTGAAATTCGCGACTAATTTGGTGGTGAATAGTGCTGCGTATACAAAAACGATCAGAAAATTGACTAAGGCACAAATCCCCGATAAATTTGCACAAGAAAGGCGAAATCCGCGATAAATTTGCACATTAAAGGCCAAATCGGCGATAAATTTTCCAGTGAATAGTAATTTCTGCTCTTTTGTCCCGGTTTTCAATATCGAGTTCATTTCTCGCACCGGATCGACCCTATATCATTTATTCTGGCCATTGAATTGTGTATAAAGACCAATATCCGCGGTAAATTGCTCTTATACTCAAATCCGCGATGAATTTGAAGGTGAATAGTGTTGCGAATAAAAAATCGATCAGAAATTTGGCTAAGGCAAATTTCCACGTGGAATTTGCACTAAAAATGGCAAATCCGAGATAAAGTTTCGAGTGAATAGTAATTTCTGCGTTTTCGACCTGGTTTCCAGTTTCGAGCTCATTTTTCGTCCCGGATCGAGACTACATCATTTATTTTGATCGGAGAAACTGTATATTTTGTATTTGTGAACTTTTTATCATAGTGAAACACTCAAGTAGAGTTTCTCTCTCCCAATGACGTAAGCTCACACATTGTGGGCCCAACTTCGTAATTTCTCGTGTATGAACAACAACATCAACAAAAAAAAAAATTTGACTGATCAAAAATACCAAAAATATTTTAAGACAAGATCAGTTTGGCGCCGTCCGTGGGACCTGAGACTTAGTCCCATTGAGAGTTCTTGTGCTGAGCTTGGATTTTGATATCTATTATGATGATTTGGGATTTTTGATATGAGAACGATGTAGATGAAGATATTGTGATGGAGTCTACCCTCATTCGATAGAAATCGATAGATATTTTTGGGACTCAATCAGTGCCGCCGGAAGAGTTCTCGGTAGTGGGAACATCGAACAAACCTCTGGAGCGGGATTTCATATGGATGGTACCTATTATAAACGCATTGCATCTGTGTGTGCCATCATAAACGTCAGCGGTGATTTCAACTATTTCATAATAGAGCAGTGGATAATGTATGAGGTAGAGTTATATAAGAAATAATGAGATTAGAGAGAGCATGTGAAGAGTTGGTTGTTGGTTGTTGGTTGATATCTTGAGTAAATAAGAATTTATGTGTGAAACAAGTTTTTTTGAGGTTAATGTGATGAAAGTCAATAGAGTATTAGATAAACAGTTTGTTTTCACTTAATAATTAGAGGCGCGAACGATATCTGAAGTAAATATTGTATAAGAGTTTGATGATTAAAACGTGGTGGACTCAAGCAAAAGCTCGAACCTCAATCATCATATGAGGGTAGAGTCTAAGTTTTGAAGGATTGTTGGTAACAAAGAGCAAAATGATACTTGAATGAGTATACTGGAAGTCAATCTGAGAATTGGATATGAAAGAAGACAGGTATATGGTTAACATACCCGAGATATCCATCTCAGCTCCGCTAATGACGGTGATTATGGTTTGTAAGAGAACATAATTAAGCTCTTGAATAGAAGAAGAAAAACTATGGCATCGATGGAAGTTCGGCAAAGTCAATGGTGGGCGAAGAATCTCCCACAGTATTAGGGTTTCGGCAGCTTCTTTGAATGAGACTATCTTTCGGTTATTCAACCTTTTGGAGAAGTTTTCTATCATTTCATATCGGGATTCATGCATCAATTTTATTCGGCCTATGTGCATTTCAATGTATTGGTGGAGTCAACTACATCTTTAATTACTTTGCGGAATGATCCTAAGGAGACAATGTTGGGTGTTGTAACCCGATTTGAGGAGCAATGCAGAAGCATCCCTCGAATTATTGTTAGTATGAAAGTCGGAGTATTTCAGCTTATTTTGGTTGGCCACCCTCCACGCAATTCTTTAACATGGATCGTCGGAAGAAATGGAAGAGATTGCCCTAAGATGTACCTAGTATATTGCTGAAGATGAAGCAGTGTGTGATAATGATGCCATGGAAAAACGAGATGCGGACTTTTTCGGCACTCAATTACAAGCATATTCTCACCATGATAACAATTGAAAGGAGGATCCCTTATATATCTCCATTCATTATAAGCACTGACACTGTGGACTCATGAATCACAAGTATTTTGTCATCTTCCAATATTGTTTCAGACAAGTTACTGATGCTCGGATAAGTTATAGATTGTCCGATGTTGAGAGGTTATTGAAGCTTAGCTATTTTGATGAGCTAATTAGTACAGTGGTAGGAATGCCCGAGACTGAGGCTGGGAAGGTAAGTTAGATTATTCAACCCTAGAACCCAGAGACTCTCTCTAAGACTAATTTACCATGACAGGAGGCAAGACGTAATTACTATGGAGGAACTTACTCAGTATGTACATAGTTTATTCGGGATCATAGAACGTGTGAGAGATCGAAATTAATAATGTGGGTTATCCAATTTTGAGTTATTAAGAGAGTTTTCTAATTATCGATTAGAAGAATTCGTGATAGTGAAATATTTAAATATATTTACGGACATCCTTCATGAAGTTATGTAGCTTTCATATATATTCCATACGTTATATCAATGACTTTGATGCATTAAGGTTAAGCCTCAGAGACTAAGGAAGTTTTTGGCAACTCGGCGAATTATTTATTAGTTCATAGATCGTACATGTCCTACAATATAGAAGTGAATATCTTAATATTCAAAATGAGGAGTGGAAGAGTATGCCTTTTAGAAGTATACCACATAGAGAAATTATTATGGCAAAAGACGAAGCTAGTGTGGAAGAGAAAGCATTCGTGACTGGGCGAGTAATTATCCTGGTATAGGGAGAAACTACAAATATGCATGGTGAAGATATGGTTAAAACGACACGATAGTTGTCAACGAATAACTGTGGAACGCGTGAAGTTACCCCAAAATAACAAAATGAAATTCTGGCGTGAAGTCTATCATTGAAAGAAGGTCGCGTCTCCTCATAATTTGAACGTATACTTGTATCTCGGCATTCTTATTCAATAATCAAGACCTCCTAAATGGTTAATATGAACTATCCAGATCTCTTACTCATTTTTCAATATATTTGAGCATGACTGTGGAGTTGTTAGATCACCTTGGTTTTCATTGGTGATTAATTATTTTTCGAAAATTGAATAGGGTTTCATCAATTAGTATTCTCTGTTCTGATCATGCGGGTCTGCGTTAATGAAAGCCCTTGAAGAGTTGCGAAACAATGAGAATTATAGTTAAGGATTTAAATTAATGAGAATTATTAAACTTGAATAGTTGAAATCATACCTGTACTCTACAATCGAGTTATTGATAACACAGAGCCTATCTCGAAGATGGCATCTAATAGTCTTTCTTAGCCATCGGAAATGGTATTCGTTTGGAATATTCTGAATCAATCATGAATGATTCATCTATTTGATTTACTTCACTATTCAGAATGGTTTTTGTCTGGAACGGTATTCATCATGTCGTTGTTATTAGCGGTCATATCATCGTGTCTTCCAATGGTGATTTGTCGATCTTTTCAAATGCCTCTACGAGGTAATGAGATAAGAGAATTATGGTTGAGTTATTTTTCACTTGAGTTATTTAATGAGATAAGAGAATTATGGTTGTTGGGCATTCAAAAGTATCAAGCATTATCAAACTATGCCTATTGAAGTTCAATTGTTGATAACGAAAGAGGCGTCAAATTGGTGTTATTTTATGGATCACTTGGAATGATATTTGTCCAGAAATATATGGTTATTGAGCATGCTTTCTTAATTCATCTGTGATATAATCGAGCTGACCAATATGTTGGCTATATATGCTTTCTAGCAGATGTCTTGGTATAGAACTTGTTAGTCTAGTTATACAACAGTTATGTATGTTGCTAGCGAACGATCTTTGATTCTTCCAGTCACATTGGGATATCTGGAGATATCGAGTACTTTATCAATGGAATTCGTAGTGGTTGATCTTCTTATCCTCGCTTATAATGTTTCTCTTGGAAAAGGTGCCTTGAATGTATTCGGAGCCATCGTATCCCTACCCCATTTGATTATGAAGTTTCCTACCTCTCCGAAAAAAAAAAAAAAAAAAAAACAAATATGGTGTTGTTATGTTCTTTTTATAATATCATGTGTCGAAGCGATATCAAGGTCTCTAGTACCAAGAAAGACGTTTTTATGGTGAGATTCTAATCAGAAAGAACAACTTTATTAAGATGATACGTTTTTGCTCTAGAAGGATAAGGAGAATGATATAAAGATGGAACCTATGGTGTGAAGTTGGTTTTAAAGAATGAAAACGAATTACTTAAAGAACCAAAAATTCTCCCATGAAAAGGAAAAGACAATTGATGAATATGTGGAAAGTTCGTTGCAAGCATGAATCATCGTGTCTGCGAGATACACGTAATTGGTCACGGACCTATCGGTGCTCCCATAGTTGATCAATAACTGCAAAATTTGAATTTATTTCACGTTTTTGAGTGAAGCATGGTTGGAGGACCTATATTTACCGCCGTCACATACATATTATTTAAATTTGTCGGTGTAAGGTTTCCCAATTATGCATTTTGGTTTGTTTGAAGAAAGCAGTTGTAACGTACCAACATTCGATTAAGTCAATATTTAAATTTATGATAGGGAGAATGTGTGGAATTCAATATTGATGGCATACAGATAAAAACCGGTATGGAAGTAATCATGACCAATATTTGAGCGAATGATTCAGTATATTGAAAAGTTATTCAATGAAGTGGAACCCTCTTAGAGGTACGTTCTATGTGAAAGCATGAAATTTCCTTGGTCATATGATGTTTCATGAACAAAAGTTGATAAGTTATCAATCAAGAAAAAATTGATATTCCTTCTTGCACTGCGAGAAGGTAGACTTTTAAGAATTGAATGAATAGAGTCGATTGGTTTTTGAAAGTCGGAAGCATTATATGAGAAAATATTTGTTTATGTTTCTAATTTCCTCTCGAAAAACATTGGGTTTCATATCTTGCGCATTTAAAGAAGACGTAAATGATGCCTTAGTTGGGCGCAATGACGAGAAACATTGGTCAATAATCATGTTCGTAGGAAAATACAAAAGGTCGAATTTTGTTGAATTGACCTTAGTTCTATTTAGATAGGAGATTTAAGATCTTATGAAAGTGATTCTCATGAAAGTGAGAGTATATGCGAAAATATATATTGACAAGAATAGACCGAGTTATTATTTTTCTTTCAAGGAAACGTTGAAGAGAATAGTTATGTCATGTTGTCACGATTAAAGTATCTTCTCTTGGTACTATACATGTTTTGATGACCGGGAAAGCAAAGACCCATGCTATTTAACCCAATAGCGGATTCACATGTCAAAAAGAGTATGCTTAGTACATTCTGATGAGCGGAATTTCATATGCTCAAATTAGAGGTTGTGGACCTCTATGATACTTGTCAATCTAATTGCGTCAACACTGGGGACTTGCGAGTAAAAATGTTTTGATCGGATGTGCAAATCACGTGCATTTTGAATTGGGATCCGCTGAACCAGTAATCACGAGGGGACAAATACAAGGAATCTATAGTTTATTCCACTCGTGAGAATGAGATCTTATTGAAGGGAATGAAACACATTGTTATTAGAAGTCTTCCCACATATTATGGATTATCGAAAGGTCATGTTTTTCTTTTCGATGAATTCATCCCCAAGTCAGCAGATAAAAGTGATACATTTCTGAAACATTTTTCTAAATGTATATATTAATTGGTATTCCGAGCCTAGAATAAGATTATGAACACAAGGTGATAAGCCAACCCACGCTTATATTGTGTGCTAGTTCGGGATCCATAAGACCTTGGTATTGAATATTGCAACGAGATTCTTCGAAAAGCGTGGAAGTGAATTATGTGAGTATTATTATTTCAAGCAGAAGGAGTAGCCTACTCCAAATAACATCGAGGAAACCTCCATCTACATTTTTATTCTATTTGCATGTGGAATATTGCACATAGTTATTCGAAAAAATTCGAGAGCGAATAATGCGTTCATTATTATCATATGTTGCATTCTATGCCTAGGTCTTTCAGACTCACTAATGGATATATTGAGATACGTGAAAGCTAAATTTTCGATGTATTAAGATCCTCATAAGGAGGGCGACTATTCGAATGGAGGTATGTGACTACAATTGCGTTAATTGCTATTGATTATAGTTGACTCGATATTATAGAAATTCGAGATGGTTGATCTTTTTTGCAAGTGGTACTGTGAATGGGAGATTCCATGTGAGATTATGACGGTAATGAGAAAATGAATGTGTAAGATTACGAATATGAGCGGAGAGGATATGCCACGGACTTGACATATTTCCAATTGGCGCAAATATTCTGTATAGATGTGACTCTTCAATTTTTTTGAAAATAAAATTCCCATCTTTTTCCTCATATTCTGAATTTTTCACATCCTTTTAGATGGCATGAGGTCAATCCTCTAGGAGACTGGTAAGATAGGAGTCAGGTTCATTGCATATTAGTATGACAGATGATGGAAAATTAAATAACATAAGATAGATTAGAATGCAATGTACCGTCTGTCGTGTAGTTGATCAACCTCAAACTCATCAAATTGGATGTTGGGTCAAAATATTCTTGAATCCGAAGAGTCTATGTCTGCAGCAGAATCGTCTATACATATATATTGTTGGAATATGTCAAGGGCCCCGATAGTTTGATAGCCGGCCACGTTCCGAGCATGATTCCATAGCACACGGGAGCTTTTTTCCGTACTCCTCCATGACATGCCGTCGAGGGTCGCGCCCTCTTCGGAGGCTGGTCACAATCCGCAGTGAGAAAGGACATCCGTCTCCTCCGTTGTCCCAAAAGGACCATTTAGTCTAGGGTATTGGATCTATCTAGGCGGGAGTTAAAAATTTACGTCAGTCTAAGGATTGTACCCTGAACCTGACGCTACTTCCGTCAAGATGGTAAAGGCTCTCCGGTGCGAGGCACCCGATCTATCCGAGTAGGAGTGAAATATTTACGCCAATCTAATGATTGTATCCTTATCCTAGAGCTACTTCTATTCGGGTAGTGAAGGTTTCCTACGTTTACTTACCTTTACGGAGGAGAACGGGAAAGGTCTAGTGGAGATGCATGTAATGCTTACGGTTCGTGATAGTATGTGAGGCAGAAAGACATATGTCTCCTCCGTTGTGCCACATGGACTTTTTGGCCTAGGGGATTGTATCCATCTAAGCGGAAGTGAAAAATTTACGTCAGTCTAAGGATTGTATCCTGAACCTTACGCTACTTTCGTCTAGACAGTGAAGGTCCTCTAGTGCGAGGCACCTGAGCCACCTGAATAGGAGTGAAATATTTACACCAGTCTAAGGATTGTACCCTGAACCTGACGCTACTTCTATTCGAGCAGTGAAGGTTTCCTACGTATATTTTCTCTTGCGGAGGAGAATGGGAAAGGTCAGGCCTAGTAAGGATGGGATGATTATGGGTGCAAGTTTATACCTAGAAAGAAAACGTGAGGGGCGCTACTCGAGGCCCACGGGTGCTTGTTCATACCCGAGCATATGTGATTAGTCAGGGTGCTTGGTGAGGCCTTGGACTAGTGGGTCCTTGTTGAGACCAAGAAGTTGTGATTAGTAAGGGTGCTTGGTCAGACCTTGGACTCGTGGGTGCTTGTTCAGACCCGAGCATATGTGATTAGTTAGGGTGTTGGTGATGCCTTAGACTAGTGGGTGCTTGTTGAGACCCTGAAGTTGTAATTAGTAATGGTGCTTGGTGAAGCTGTGGACTAGTGGGTGCTTGTTCAGACTCAGGAGTTGTGATTAGTCAAGGTGCTTGGTGAGGACTTGGACTTGTCGGTGCTTTATCAGACCCAGAAGTGGAAGTGATGTCAGATGCTCGTTGAGATACGCAAAAAGACATCTTCCTCCTCCATGGTCCTCAAAAGGCCACCTAAGCCAAGGTACTGGATTTTTCTATGCGAAGTGAAAAATTTACGTGAGTCTACGGATTGTACCCTAAACTTGACGCTACTTCCGTATAGGAAGAGATGGCTCTCTCTGGCGCGAGGTACCCGATCTATCCAGGTGGGTGTGAAAAATTTATGTCAGTCTAAGGATTGTACCTTGAACCTGACGCTACCTTCACCTAGACTGTGATAGATTCCTACGCTAATTTTTTGGAGGAGAACGGAACATGTCTATCTAAGTAAGCGGTGTTGGGCGCTCGTTTAGGTAAAATACCATGACTTGAGGAATTCTATTTATGATCAAGGCGACCATGTGATAGTCTTATGGTATGGTTTTCACTATTTATGATCTAGTGTTCTCATTTACCATCAAAGTGACCAAGTGATGGCCTTATGGCATCAATTCCCATTATTTATGATCGGGTATTCACAGTTATTATCTATGTTTTAAAGTAATATCCCTATAAAAGGGATCATTTATTAGAATTTATCGCATGTATTAATTATCTATTTATGAATGATCGATGAATCATATTTATGGATTTCATATGGATAAGTGATTAAAATGGAAAATATTCATCTTATGGTACGAATAACACTAAATTCTGTTATAACTAGGGACTCCTAGTTATGACCAAAGTGATCAAATGGGTGGCCGATAAAAGGGAATATTTTGTTAAAGAATCTTATCTTGCTCGTTATATAAGGATGTTTTATGGCATTTATATTTGCCAATTTTATGCTTAAGAAATCTAATTGACGATACCTTATGACACGATTGTTTGCTAACTGGTGAATAAGCAACTTTATAGACAGTCAAAAATTCTCGAGAAAGATTGTAAAGATGCAAACGAAGTGTAGTCGTTGCGAACGGTATGTAAGGAAAGACAATGGACTCATCCATGTCACACAATAGTAATTTGTTAAGTTGGTAAAACCACCTCACACGAAGGGATATCTATCTCATGTAGTTCAAACAATGTTTGTCGCTCACACATCCCACGGAGGATAACTGAACGAGTCAAAGAAATAGAAGAAAGTTATTGTAGGGAGGTTGGTTGTGTCAGTGATGAATATGCTGAATCTTTATTAAGTGAATGAGTCTGTTTTTTTATCTCGTATGATTGTTGTGTCTGGTAATTGTCACAAGAGTATCTCGAAAATATTGTTTACGATTGAAAGAACTGAGAAATTGGCCTGTATGTATTAGGATCGCTCCTTTAAACGCGGTTGCAATAGTCAATGGTAATTCCCTTATGTATAGTAAGGAAACTTATGCTACGATCTCATTTACGATCAGAGATGCACACCCGGGATACGTACGAAAGTGATCAAGTAATTATCCCCGAATGGTCTATACTCTTTTGACATCTGGTGAATAACTCTTAAGTATTTTATGGATGACTCGGGTTCATTATTTTTGAATGAGAAGAATTAGAACGTTGTTGTATAACATGTGTGTCGTTATTTATGGCCATAAGGCCTAGAGAATTATTGTCTGCATGACATAGATTATCCTATTACCATCAGAGATGTCCTATGTCGTTTTGTGGCTGACATATAATCTCTTACAGAGATAATCCGAATATAGAAACAACTATCTAGCTTGATCAAGTTGCGAGATTTTACAGGAGAAGGAACTTAGTAGAGAAAAATCTTAATGTTAGAGATAAAGAGAATCTGTTTCAAAGAAAACTGGGGATTTCTTTTATCAAAGGAAACATATGAGTAATCAATATTGAGAAGATGAAAATATAACAGTTCTCGGCTTTCTTTTGAGGCAGTGTTATGTTCTTGCTAGTTTTATGTTGTTTCCTACATGATTCTCAGTCGGGGATCTTGGTGTTCTTTTCTTATAACCCGTAGAGTTCAGCTAACATCTTCCAAAGCGAAGCTTCCCCCGCAATAAAGATTTACTTAAGGATAGAATCTTAATTCTCAGACAGTATACATGGGAAGCATGAATAGAGGGAAGATAATGATTTTGCCTCAATCGGCATGTCCTCGACATAACATTCTATGAGCGGCAAAGCCATAATCAGCCTCTTACTAAGAAATCAAGGATGTCATGTAGACGAGAGTCTTAGTAGGTTCCTAATAATTGAGCTGCGGAGAAAATATGCATATGATCAACTGTAAGCGTAAGTTAATTGTCTCAAAGTAATAAGTATGACAAAGGATTAAGTACCAACCTCGTGGCGGATGTGAAAAAAGGATGTTCTTATTCGGATGTGGGGATATCTTAGGCAGGTAAAAGGCAAGTGAGCTCGAAATTGTAGAGTAACAATCATAGTGGGAATTAGATAACATTGCCAAGTTGAGAAGTCAAGCGAATCCTCCAAGTCGTGTAAAACTGGATTTTGATACAAGAAAGAAGTCAGAACCTCATTCGGAGTTTGAAACCATCGTGAATTTCAGATTACGGTAAAATACGTCGGTTAGCAAAGTAAACAGTGATTTTTATGGGAACGGACCACCGGGTTGAAATTCTCACGACTTATTTTATGGTAAAATAAGTCGTGAGATTCTCGTTTGATCTCACAATCTGATACCCTTAGTGTACGCAAGAAGATTTCAACCATTCTCACGGTTTTCTAAAAAAAAAAAAAGTGTACGAACGAGTTCTAAACTTCGAGATGAGCCGATATAATGTGGTTTACGACTCAGAATCTGAATATGAAAACTATGGGACTATTGATATTGCTCGGGGTTATTTACGTAATTATGACACCCCTCGGGCTCGTCTGACGTGCCTAAATGATTTTTTCGGTATTCTAAATTGATTTCGGGTTGAAATGGTGACACGGGTATTTTCGTAATTTAGACACCCCTGGTCTGATCGTTACACATACTATTGTATTTTTGGTATTATGAGGTGATTTCGGGTTGAAATGCCTTCGTGGGTTTTTTCATAATTTGGACACCCTCGGGTTCGATCGGTAAACTCACTATGGCATTTTCGGTATTCGGAGGTGATTTCTGGTTGAAATGTCGTCGGGGGTATTTTTGTAATTTTGACATCAACGGGTCAATCGGTACGCCCATAATGGTATTTTTTGTAATATGATGCATTTTTATTGGCTTTGGGCATCTGGAGGCCGCATGGAAAGTTTTCGGAGGAGACACGACTATTTTCGGATAATTACGAGTTGGAGTGACCCCAAGGGTCACGGGTCGATCAAGGAGCATACCGGACGATCAGAGACATTACGATAGATATTTTGGCGAGATCGGGTGTTTTTATAGAAGTTTGGCCAAATCAGGCCAAATATGATAAGACTGGCTTTGAACCCATAGGTGAATTGCTGGGCCTAAATCCTCTATAAATACAGGTCTCTAGTCATTTGAAAAGGGTTCGGATTCAATATCGAAGAATACTCGGAATCTGAAATCCTGAAATCTTCCAAGTCTCAAAATCCGTGACAAATTTGCTTAGGAGCTTCAAATCCGTGATAATTTGTCACGGAAGGCCAAATCTGCAATAAATTTGCACATTGGAAGTGAAATCCGCGACAAATTTGTAGGTGAATAGTTCTACGGATACAAAAACGATAAGAAAATTGACTAAGGCACAAATCCGCGATACATTTGCACATGAAAGGCCAAATCCGCGATAAAATTGCACATTGGAAGTAAAATCCGGGACTAATTTGGAGGTGAACAGTGCTCCGGATACAAAAACAATCAAAAAATTGACTAAGGCACAAATCCGAGATAAATTTGCACATGAAAGACCAAATCCGTAATAAATTTGCACATTAAAGGCCAAGTCGATGATAAATTTTCCAGTGAACAGTAATTTATGCACTTTTGTCCCGGTTTTCAATATAGAGTTCATTTATCGCACCGGATCGACCCCATATCACTCATTTTGGCGATTGAATTGTGTATAAAGACCAATATCGACAGTAAATTGGCCTTATACTCAAATCCGCGATGACTTTAAATGTGAATAGTGTTACAGATAAAAATCGATCAGAAATTTGGCTAAGGCAAATTTCCGCGGGGAATTTGCACTAAAATTGGCAAATCCGCGATAAAGTTTCCATTGAATAGTAATTTCTGCGTTCTCGACACGGTTTCCAGTTTCGAACTCATTTTTCGTATCGGATCGAGATTACATCATTTATTTTGATCGGAGAAACTGTATATTTGTATTTGTGAACTTTTTATCATAGTGACACACCCATGCAGAGCACGGCTATCCAGAGGACGTAAACTCACACATTATATGCCAAACCTCGTAATTTGTCGTGTATAAAAAACAACATCAACAACAACAAAAAAATTTGACTAATCAAAAATAAGAAAAATATTTTAATACGAGATCAAATAAAACAAAGTGTATTCAATCTAAATAAAGACTAATATCACGAATACTTGTTGTATATATAAAAAAAGTAAGTTCGAAAACGGAATGATCGTTCAAGTCATAACAACACGACTTCATGTCATAGCATTTAAACTATAGTTTAATCACATAAATCATGGTATAACCAAGTTATTCTATGTTCTAACAACATGTATTCTTGTTTTAACAACATCAATTCAAGTTTAAATGAAATCAAAATCATCGCAACTAAAACATGTGTAACTATGTGAAAAATTAGCCAAATCATATTTATACGAATCAAATTGTAAATTTGGTAAAACCAAGTGTATTCAAACTAAAAAAATACTAACATCAGGAATACTTGTTGCATATACAAAAAAGTAAGTTCGAAAACGGAATGATCATGCAAGTCATAACAACACGACTTCATGTCATAGGATTTAAACTATAGTTTGATCACATAAATCATGGTATAACCAAGTTATTCTTTGTTCTAACAACATGTATTCATGTTTTAACAAAATCAATTCAAGTTTAAATGAAATAACAATCATCACACCTAAAACATGAGGAACAATGTGTAAAAAGAGCCAAATGATATTCATACAAATCAAATTGTAAATTTGTAAAACCAAGTGTATTCAAACTAAATAAACGCTAACATCATTAATACTTGTTGTATATACAAAAAAAGTAAGTTTCAAAACGGAATGATCGTGCAAGTCATAACAACACGACTTCATGTCATAGCATTTAAACTATAGTTTAATCAGATAAATCATGGTATAACCAAGTAATTCTTGGTTCTAACAACATATATTCATTGTTAACAACATCAATTCAAGTTAAATTTAAATCAAAATCATCACACCAAGAGCATATGGAACTATGTGAAAAATGAGCCCAATGATATTAATACAAATCACATTGTAAATTTGTTAAAACGAAGTGTATTCAATCTAAATAAAGCCTATGTAATAGCCAAGAAGTATGATGGAATAATAATAGAGAATATAGTGGTAAAGTCTAGGAAAGGAACAACGACTGGTACGAGAATGAAAGAACGAAAAAGGAAACGAAAAGATTGAAAAGTAAAACAAAAGATAAAAGAGGGGTCAAAAGAAATTGAAGGAGGGATCAAAAGGTGAATTAGAGAAAGTGAAAATGTCTATAAATAGGGGTGGGAAGGCCCAAACAAAAGTTAATTATCACAAAGCCACGAAAATCCGCGAAAAACCCGAAAAACACGAAAATTTTCGCGAAAGATAAAATTGTCGCGGAAATTATGCAGGGAGCAAAATTTTCGCGGAAAACCTAAACCACAAACGATGTTGTGGAAATTTTGAAGAACAAATTATGGTTTAACCAAATTATTATTTGTCCTAACAAATGCATTCATTTTTAACAAAATCAATTCAAGTTTAAATGAAATCACAATCATCACACCTTAAACATGTGGAACTATGTGAAAAATGAGCCAAATGATATTCATACAAATCAAATTGTAAATTTGGTAATACCAAGTGTATTCAAACTAAATAAAGGCTAACATCAGGAATACTTATTGTATATACAAAACCAGTAAGTTCGAAAACGGAAGGATCGTGCAAGTCATAACAACATAACCTCATGTCATAGCATTTAAATTATTATTTAATCACATATATCATGGTATAACAAAGTTTTTCTTTGTTCTAACAACATATATTCATGTTTTAACCACATCAATTCATGTATAAATGAAATAAAAATCTTCACACCTAAAACTTGTGGAACTATATGAAAAATGAGCCAAGTGACATTCATACAAATCCAATTGTAAATTTGGTAAAACCAAGTGTATTCAAACTAAATAAAGGCTAACATTATGAATACTTGTTGTATATACAAAAAAAGAAATTCGAAAACGGAATGATCGTGCAAGTCATGACAACACGACTTCATTTCATAGTAATTAAATTATAGTTTAATCACATAAATTATGGTATAACCAAGTTATTCTTTGTGCTAACAACATGAATTCATGTTTAACAAAATTAATTCAAGATTAAATTAAATCAAAATCATCACACCTAGAACAAATGGAACAATGTGAAAAATGAGCCAAATGATATTCATACAAATCAAATTGTATATACAAAACAGGTTAGTTCGAAAACGGAAGGATCGTGCAAGTCATAACATCATGACTTCATGTCATAGCATTTAAATTATAGTTTAATCACATAAATCATGGTATAACCAAGTTATTCTTTGTTCTAACAACATATATTCATGTTTTAACAACATCAATTCATGTATAAATGAAATCAAAATCATCACACCTAAAACTTGTGGAACTATGTGATAAAGGAGCCAAGTGACATTCATACAAATCAAATTGGAAAATTGGAAAAACCAAGTGTATTCAAACTAAATAAAGGCTAACATCACGAATATTTGTTGTATATACAAAAAAAGGAAATTCGAAATCGGAATATCGTGCAAGTCATGACAACACGAGTTCATGTCATAGTATTTAAACTATAGTTTAATCACATAAATCATGGTATGACCAAGTTATTCTTTGTTCTAACATCATGAATTCATGTTTTAACAACATCAATTCAAGATAAAATGAAATCAAAATCATCACACCAAGAACAAATGGAATAATGTGAAAAATGAGCCAAATGATATTCATACAAATCAAATTGTATATACAAAACAAGTAAGTTCGAAAACTGAAGGATCATGCAAGTCATAACAACATGACTTCATGTCATAGCATTTAAAATTATAGTTTAATCACATAAATCATGGTATAAACAAGTTATTATTTGTTCTAACAACATATACTCATGTTTTAACAACATCAAATCATTTATAAATAAAATCAAAATCATCACACCCAAGACTTGTGGAACTATGTGATAAATGAGCCAAGTGAAATTCATACAAATCAAATTGTAAATTTGGTAAAACCAAGTGTATTCAAACTAAATGAAGACTAACATCACGAATACTTCTTGTATATACAAAAAAAGGAAATTCGAAAACGGAATGATCCTGCATGTCATGACAACACGACATCATGTCATAGTATTTAAACTATAATTTAATCACATAAATCATTGTATAACCAAGTTTTTCTTGTTTTAACAACATGAATTCATGTTTTAACAACATCAATTCAAGTTTAAATGTAATCAAAATCATCACAGCTAGAACAAATGGAACAATGTGAAAAATGTGCCAAATGATACTCATACAAATCAAATTGTAAATTTTGTAAAACCAAGTGTATTCAAACTAAATAAAGACTAGCATCACGAATACTTGTTTTGTATACTAAAAAATTAAGTTTGAAAACGAATGATCGTGCAGGTCATAACAACACGACTTCATTTCATATCATTTAAACTATAGTTTAATCACATAAATCACGATATAACCAAGTAATTCATGGTTATAGCAACATGTATTCATGTTTTAACAACATCAATTCAAGTTTAATTGATATCAAAATCATCACACCTACAACAAGTGGAACTATGTGAAAAATGAGCCAAATGATATTAATACAAATCACACTGTAAATTTGTTAAAAAAAAGTGTATTCAAACTAAATAAAGCCTAACATCACGAATACTTGTTGTATATACAAAAAAAGTAAGTTCGAAAACGGAATGATCGTGCAAGTCATGACAACACGACTTCATGTCATAGCATTTATACTATAGTTTAATCACATATATCATGGTATAACCATGTTATTCTTGGTTCTAACAACATCTTTTAATGTTTTAACAACATCCATTCAAGTTTGATAGAAATGAAAATCATCACACATAGAACATGTGAAACTATGTGAAAAATGAGAAAAACGATATACATACAAATCACATTGTAAATTTGGTAAAACCAAGTGTATTCAAACTAAATAAAGCCTAACATCACGAATTCTTGTTGTATATACAAAAAAAGTAATTTCGAAAACGGAATGATCGTGCAAGTCATTACCACACGACATCATAACATAGCATTTAAACTACAGTTTA
>RWGZ01001043.1:5093-206752 GCA_009725065.1 Utricularia reniformis | reverse complement strand
CCCCTCTTTGTGGTCAATCCAAAACATGTGTTGTACAATGATGAATTTGATTAATGAAAAGGCTGAGGGCAATTCTTTCAGCCCTTAGCCAAGTGGTTTTTTCCTCGACCCCGAGGTTTTCCACTCTAAAAATATGTTTGCCTCCTTTACCTTTGAACCATCAATATTCCCCACACTTAAATAAATAACAACCGAGTTCGTCCTGCAACGAACCGGTCGACTGTTGACACCCCCGGTTGTCGAACCACAACATGCAGAAAACTCACGAGTCAGGGGCACAACTCCTCGCGAATGGGCGAAAAGTCACGGATCATGGTAATCTCACGAGTCAGGGTCAGATGATGAAATCTCGTGTGTCCGAAGTCTAGGTGACGAAAAGTCACGAGTACTGGGTACAAAAAATCGCGAGTGCCGAGGAACAAAACTCGCGACTGGCAAGAAGTCACGGATTGGCCTCCGCGAAATAAGTTACGAAACTCTGTAACCAATGAAACAGTGTAGAGTTCTCGCGAATGGGCATAAACTCGCGAATAGACACAAACTCGCGAGTTTTAGAGCAAAAAGTCGCATGTGCCAAATCAAGTTCACGTGAAAACCTTACTTAAGGAAGTATGCCTAAGAAACTATATTTATAGAAGAACTAGGCCAATAGGTCAAATTAATGTCCAGTTGCCCATCTTAGTCAATATGGCCCAAATTGCTCCAAAAACATCCAATTCCACTCGGATAACTCACACAACATCCAGAACTTCCAAAATGCAACTCGGTCGAACCATGGAAGTCATACTGTGGTATGCCGCCCGGTATACCGATTATACCGATAAATATCGGTCGTGACCGGTACACCGGTATTCCGATATATCGCCGGTATACCAACGGTATATCGTAAGAATCACTCGTACCGGTCTCGACCGGTACGAGCGGTATCGATCGGTATGACTTCCTTGGGTCGAACACTAGTCAGATGTAATGACGAGAAAATACCCTTGACCAGTTCATGTTCTCTAAATACTTAGAAGATATCCCAAAATATCGCAAAAACTCACCAACGAGCTCTCCGGGTGCCAAATTATGAAAATACCCCTAGCATCATTCCCGATCGAAATCATCCAAAACTGCTAGAAATGTCATCAGAATCCTTATATGTGGGCTCGGGATGTCGAGATTACGAGACTACCTCCGAAATCACATTACTCCAGTAAATATAATAAAAACCAAAAATAACATTTATTCACATCATACGAGTCCCGGGGTATCATAATTACGTAAATAACTTTGGCCAATATCAAAATTAACTTCAACTATTAACTTAAAAAAAGAAATAAACATACAAAAATACGAAAAAGAATACATGCGATGCGAGATTGAGTCCCGAGAAGATCCAAGAAGTATAAGAAAAGAGTCATATTTAGTTGGTTTTATAGAAGACGGAGGATGGTCAATATTGCTAATTGCGACCGCTATTTGAGATAGGCTATATTGACAGTCCTAAGGATGCACCATAACCAAACTTGATTCAAGATAGATTATCTTGAATAGCCCAGAATGTGCCATTCGACATAGGGTGGCAAACTCGAATACCCATTTAAAATAGGTAATAAAAGTTGGGATTCCCCCTCAAAACAGCATCATGACTCGTTTTTTTACCATGGATTCCATGAAATATGTGCATTTCATTGGAATATTGCATAAAACATAGTGGATTTTGATCTACTAAAGGAAAATATCACTAACTGTGTTGAAATATTAATTGAAAGTTTTTACGAATCTTAACCGACATCTTGTTTTATTAAAAAATAAAACAAAATTAAAATAGGAAAATCCATACTTTTTAAATGATATTTTATCATTATTATTGGCTAAGAATCGATCGTATCTACAATCCACTGACCGAAATGCGTTATTTCAATAATTACCAATGTGAAATTTCTTATGTAAAGAACAAACATGGGTAATTGCAACGAAAATATAAGGCTAAGTAATCATCAATAATATATCACAAAGCTTTAAGCATGTTTAAATCTCGTAGTTTAATTATTATGGCAAAATTGATCCCCAATGTGATTGAAATCGGGTAAAATTGATCTCATAAATTACAATAATAGTCTTCCAAGTTTCAAATAGGCAAAACTGGCCACCGAACTTTGCATGTAGTGCCAATTATAGTCCCCTAATTTTAGTAATTCAGAAAAATTGTTCCTGGTGACTCTAACACTATTTAAATGGACTGGAATTGCATGAATTTGCAGTATGGTAGATGAGAGTGTTGAAATATTGTCCCATATCGGTCGTAGAAATAGAACTATTCTGGTTTATAAGGGAAGTCATATCATAAGTAATCGATTTGGCCTAGTCTTTTCAATATGATTCACTTCTCTTATTTACTGGGCTACACAACACTTTTCCGGCCCATTGAATCCTGAATGTCTACATGGTATTGGAGCTCCACGGTGGGTTTTGGGCTGGTCCATACTGATTTAGACAAAAAAACTCTAGTAAAAAGCGAATCGGACTTAGACGACGAAAATGATCGACCTATGATTCGAGCACTTGAGGGCGAGTGTTGAAATATTTTTCCACATCGTTTGTAGAAATAGAATTCTTCTAGTTTATAAGGGAAATGATATCACAACAGTTAGCCATTCAAAAGTTTTTGGGAACTAAAATTACCAAGTTTTACAAACATGAGGGTCAATTAACGCCGTTGGGACCAAATGTGTCAAAAACCCGAAACTTTGAGAACCAAATTTGCGTACTTTTAGTTCTGATACTTTATTTGCCACAAATTACAACTTTGGGGATCTATTATACCACACACATAAGTTTAATGACTGGTTTTGTCAAAATAATAATAGTTTTGAGATCGGTTTTGCGTATATCAAACTCCAGTGATTGGTTTTAACAAAATTAGAAAGTTTGGGGATCAAAATTGCCAAAAATTACAAATTCTGGGGACCGAAAGTGCGTTCCACACTTATAAAATCTATAAAAAATGGGAAAATATGGATAGAAAATGTTAAATATGATTGATTTGTGATGAGATCTCCGGAACCCGGTGCCTCGAACATGATCAAGGCCAAGTTTGATCAGAAGAGCCCATACAACGTAAGCCAAACTTGGAGGCCCAGATCCATCCCACATGAGTGAATGGCTCATCCAAACCCCGTGGCGCGATCGACCGTTCCTAGCGATCGGTCCCGATATGTAGGGCCCAGCTTCTCGCATGCGCCAAGACCGATCGGTCCACATATTACAGGCTTTGCTTCGGGCCATCCATACTCCTCCCATGCAACGACAACCCTCGAACGCCTTGTCAGAGGCGTGGTCCGGCGAGGTCGTACGAGCCTCCAGTGGCCAGGGAATAGCCGACTAGTAGCGCCGAAAGGTCTAGCGCCATGCAACTTTGTGAAGCTGTTTCCTGCGGCTGTTCTGCCTAACATTAGCCGACTTAGCCGCAAAGGACAGGCACAAAACGACACCCTACTGTATACAACACAGTGGGAGTATAAAAAGGACACTTAGGGCGTGAGAAAAAGATCTTCCGATTTTCCTTGGAGCTTTCGCATAGAGAACTCTCTGTCGATTTATTTTCGATACTTCTCTTTCTCTTTGTTGTCTAAAGAACAAACATGACATTTGTGATAATTAATTTGCTTATTGAATCGACCAAGGGCACTTCCTTTAGCCCTTAGTCAAGTGGTTTTTCCTCGTCTTCGAGGTTTTCCATTCTAAAATCACTGTGTCTTTTCACCTTTGGTTTATAATCGTTCTCCACATATCAAATAAATTATAACCGAGTTCGTCTTACAACGAACCGGTCGACTGTTGACACCCCCGGTTTTCGAACAACAATAGTTTCGCCGTCCGTGGGGATGAGTTTCTAATCCCCATTTGAGGTATTTACCTGGGATAGGATAATCAAAGGCATGGTGACTGAAACTTCGACCAACGATAGTGATACGCTTCCCAGCAACATTCCAGCTTCAACGTTATCTTTACAGGACCTGGAAGCTGTTGTTAGGAAAGTTATATTGGAAGTTACGTTGGAGAGGAGTGGAATAAAACCACCGGCTATCACAAGCCCTGTTTCAGCCAACAGAGGGTACGAAAGCGACCCAGAAGCGCCGAGCTCCGATGAAGAGGACATTATCAGGCGCGGAGTAACAATGAGGAGGCCGAGATACCAATCTACTCCACCTCCTCCAATTAGAACTCCAACTCCCGTTCCTGGGATGGACTAGGAACAAATGCAGATGCGCATCGATGAGCTTACCAGGGAGTTGGAAACCCTGCGAACGCAGAGGGATTGCGGTCCTAATCTAGGGCGCAATCCTGGACTACTTGATCGGGCCATGGATGCCCCGATCAGGCAGAGCAAGGATGATGACTGGTGGCACAATCTGCATGTGGCCCAGGCGTCATCCCAACAATCTGGAGGCGTCTCCGCCGCGCTCGGAGATTTGATGCTCCCGTTTTCTGAAGAGATCTGGGCGGCAGTCCATGATCGATACTACCGTAACCCCGAAGGGTTACCAGTGTTCCGAGGCGACGGTGATCCGATCGATCACGTCGTGGATTTCGAGCTGAGGATGGGGATCGTTCGGGCCTCTGACTCATTGAAGTGCCGCATCTTCGCGGCAGGGTTGCAAGGCGATACCCGGACCTGGTTTAAAAACTTGCAGGCCCGATCCATACAGTCGTATGGCGGATTCATCCTGGCTTTCTCGGAGCAGTTCGCTCCAAATGTAGGACCGCCTCGTAGCAAGCAGAAACTATATGACATGAAGTATATCCCGGCGAAGATGAGTCTCCGTTCTTTTATGGAGAAGTTCAATCGAACTGCTCGGGGTATCAAGTTGGAGCTCCGAGACAAAATCGATATCTTGCAGCACGTCTTGGGACCTTGTGGCCTTTCGACCAGCCTTGTGAAGAGCCCACCATCCACCTTGGGGAAGCTCCTTCAGAAAATCAACAAGTACATCAAGGTGGATGAAGCGTTGGGAGCGGGATATCGAAAGCCTGACTGGAATTCTGATCCCGTAGGTGACCATAGGGTATCTTACCATAAGAGACAGCCGCAGAAGGTTGCGGCTGTGGCTGAAAAGATCGTTCCTCCGAAGAAGGGGGACAATCGGGTCTGTTGCTAGTTGCATCACAACCGCGATCACCCGACGTTGAAATGCCCACTACTGCGAGAGACAGTAGCGGCGATGAACAAGGAAAAGCCCTATCATGACGATCGAAGGGGAAAGCAGGCTGACTCACCCCGAGCGGGCCATCAGGGTGACGATCGTCACAGGCCAAGAGGAAGAGATAATCGGGGTCAGCCCCGGCACTACAACGACCGGGCTGGAGACCGAAGATCTCCCCAACCCGAACAGGATAGAGGCCAGCACGGTCAAGAGAACCGTGGCCAGGGCCGAAGGAGGAGATGGCGGGGCCGCGGCGGCAGGGCCCTGTGAAATGAAGGAGACAGGAGGCAGCATCCAGCTCCCCCACCTGCCGAAGTGGGCACCCAACCTCCCCCAAATGAGGAGGTGCCCAGAGAAAGAGAGGTCGTCGGAGATATTTATGTTATCTCCGGCGGAATAAGGATTAACGAGTCGGTCAGGGACCGAAAAAGAGCAGCGCGTGAGGAGTTTCCCGAAAGCTCTGAATCTATGGCGTTGGTTAAGTACGAATCGGCTGAGCGGTCCTCGACCTTTGAAGGCGAAATCATTTTTACCGCAGCCGATCAAGAAGGGGTTACCGATCCGTGTGATGATCCTCTCATCATCACTGGAATTATCGCCGACCGATGGGTCCATAGGATTCTGGTGGACACCGGGGCTTCATGCAACCTGATAAAGCGTGAAGTGGCGGAGATGCTAGGAGCCGCGGCCCATGATCTCCCTGTTGCCAATATAACACTCTAGTCGTTCGACCAGAGAAGTGTTATCCTGTGCGGGAAAATTCTTTTCCCAGTCACACTAGGAGAACCGGGCAGAGACCGATCGGAGACCTTGGAATTCATAGTCTTTGAAGTCGATCTGGCTTACAACGCTATCATTGGACGGACCGGCCTCAGTAAGCTTGAGGCGGTAACTTCTACGTACCATATGATGCTCAAGTTCCCCTCCACTCATGGAGTGATTTCTGTTAAGGGGAACCAGAAAGTAGCAAGACAGTGCTACACGAGCTCGTGCCGAACCTTGGTACCCATCAAGAGAGCTCGGGTGGATTTGGTCGAAGAGCCCCCGCACCTGAGGCAAGCTATGGAACCCGTTGGGTTCAAGCTTATGAACTTGGTTGAGGATGACTCAACCAAGACTACTCACATCGGGGCACATCTGTCCCCGACCTTCAAAGAGGAACTGGTCCGCTTGCTGAGAAGCAATGTGGACATCTTCGCTTGGACCCCGGACGATGTTCCGGTGATTGACTGATCCGAGAGTGAGCATCAGATCAACACTGAGCCCGGAACCAAGCCTATAAGGCAAAAGAGGAGACGCTATTCTCCTGAGAAGATTGAAATCATCCGGGTAGAGGTGAACAGGTTGCTGTGGTCGGGTTTTATCAGGGAGATTCACTACACTGAGTGGGTTGCAAACCCGGTGGTGGTCTCCAAGGCAGATGGGAAGTGGAGGAAGTGCGTGGATTTTACCGACGTCAACAAGAGCTGTGAGTCGGACCCTTTCCCACTGCAACATATTGACCGATTGGTGGATGCTGTGGCGGGCAGCACCATGATGAGTACCATGGACGCTTACTCCGGGTACCATCAGATCTTCATTGCTAAGGAAGATCAAAAGAAGTCATCATTCATGACAGAAGACGGCGTTTACTGCTATGAAGTTATGTCTTTTGGCTTAAAGAACGCCGGAGCAACATACCAAAAGCTGGTCAACAAGATCTTTAGGGAGTTGATAGGCCATATTATGGAAGTGTATTTTGAAGATATGATTGTCAAGTCTATGAATGATGAAGATCACATTCCTTACTTGTCTCGCTGTTTCGAAGTATGCCGTAAATATAAACTCAAACTAAATCCAAACAAGTGTTGCTTCGGGATTCGAAGTGGCAAATTCCTTGGATATTACGTTTCTGAGAAAGGCATCGAGGTTAATCCGGAGATAGTCCAGGCTATTATTGACATGCAACCTCCGAGAAACAAGCGAAAATTTCAATGGCTGACTGGCCGATTGGCGGCGCTGAGCAGGTTAATTTTTAGGTCCACGGACCGGCTCTACCTTTTTTCAGGACATTGAGAAAAGCTAGCCATCTTGGCTGGACCGAAGAGTGTGATCGAGCATTTTCCGACTTAAAGACTTATTTGAGCACTCCTCCTGTCATGGCGAGCCCAACGTGCCACGAACCCTTAGGGTTATATTTGGCCGTGTCAGAAGCCGCAGTCAGCGCAGCTCTGGTGACCATTGGGGATGATATTCACCGACCTGTCTACTACGTGAGCCATTCCCTGGTACCAGCCGAAACTAGATACACAACCTTTGAGAAATTCATGTTGGCCTTGCAAAAATCTATATCAAAGCTTAAGCACTATTTCGAAGGCCGAAAGATTTATGTGTATACTGATCATCCTTTGAAGGCGGTTTGAGTCAGGCGGATTCTAATGAAAGTTTGGCCAAGTGGAAGATCAAGATCAGCTCCATGTATCTGGAATTCGTTCCCCGAAGGGCGATCAAAGCTCAAGTCCTCGTAGATTTTGTGGTTTAGATGACCAGATCGCTCATATTTCTGAACCAAGAGGACGACCGGTGCGTCATTTATGTTGATGGATCAACCTTCGGGGGAAAGGGAGTGGGCATCACCCTCACTACAATTCAAGGCGACGTTATCCACTCCGCGGTCAAGTTCTTGTTTTCTGGAACGAATAACGTGGTGGAATACGAGGCCGTTTTGTCGGGGATGACCTTAGCTCAAAAGATGGGAGTTGCAAAAGTGTGAATGTACTCATACTCCAAATTGGTGGTGGAGCAATTCGCAGGACGATTCGAAACACATGAGCCAACCATGAAGCTGTACCATGCGAAGGTCTTGGAAATGGCAAAGAAGTTCCGTGAGTTCTCACTTGATCACGTGCCAAGAGAACAAAACAAGGTGGCCGATTCGTTAGCCAGACTGGCTGCAGGCTTACCAGACGTTGGACCAGGCACAGTATCGGTCCATATTCAGGATCGACATTCGGTCGAAATTTCTGTGACCGAACAGTCGTTTGAGGAGGTGGGAGCTTTATCCATGAACTCCAAGACTTAAAGATTAACGCCATTGAAGCCCCAGAAGATACCACGTGGATGACCCCTTTTGTCAAGTATCTGACCAATGGCCATCTACCGGAAAACGCATCAGAGGCCAGAAAAATTGAAACTCGGACGACGCGATATGTGCTGAATGACAGGCACTTATTCAAGAAAAGCTTTGAGGGAACGCTCCTGCGATGCTTATCCCCTTTAGAGGCTGAGGCCGTCATGATTTATGTTCATTAGGGGATGTGCGGGATACATTCTGGGGCCCGATCGCTATATCATCGCGTCGTTAGAGCCGGTTATTTCTAGCCAACGCTCCTTGAGGATGCTAAGAAGTACACAAGACGCTGCGCTACTTGCCAACACCATTCTCCAGTTCCCCAATTGCCAGGGGCATCTTTGTCGATGACCCCACTTCCTTGTCTATTTGACAGATGGGGGATTGATATCTTGTGACCGTTTCCTCGATCGGTCCAGCAGCGAAAGTTTTGCATAGTGGCTGTTGAATATTATACAAAGTGGATCGAGGCTGAAGCGGTGGCTATTATTTCTGAAAAGGTCGTGAAACACTTCCTATGGAGGAATATCATAAGCGCTTTGGAGTACCTCGAGCTTTTGTATCTGATAATGGACTTCAATTCCGCAGAAAAGCCGTTCGGGATCTTTGCGTCAAATTGGGTATCGCTCAACACTTCTCATCGGTGGCTCATCCCCAGACCAACGTATCGACGGAGGTCTCCAACAAAGTTATCCTGAAGGGATTAAAAACTAAGTTGGAAGATTTGGAGGGAAAGTGGCCCGATCACATCTACGAGGTGCTTTGGGCTTACCGCACTACTCCCCGTTGAACGACCCAGGAATCTCCATTCTCTTTGGTATATGGGTCCGAAGCGGTCAGTCCAGTGGAGGTAGCCATAAGGTCTCATCAGATAACCCAGTATGACGAGCATTTGAATAATGAACGAAGATCCCTGGATTTCGAGATGATTGAAGTAAGAAGAAATGCTATTTATGCGCGCATGTGTGCTTATCGAAGAACAATGGAGCGAGCTCATAACAAACGGGTTGTGCCCAGGGAATTCTCGGAAGGCGACCTCGTTCTCAGGAATGAAAGAGTTCAGAGAAATGTTGGGAAGTTGGATAGAAATTGGGAAGGGACCTATTGGGTCATGAAGAACCTGGGTGCTAGGGCATATAAGCTAGAAAATCTGGATGGAAGTTAGATCCCCCGAACCTGGAATGTTATGAACTTAAGACGTTATTTTATATAAAGAATTTGACATATTTCGTAACTCTGAACTTTAAAGCGTTTGTTATGCATGATTAGGTTACAATGGATGCAATAAAAATTATTTCTAGTTATGTGAGTGACCGATCTTGGAGTTGGATTTTCTGGACGAGTCTGGACTGGTGACTGTAGCTATCATCCATAAGGCTCCCAAGTAGTGTGAGCGCTCTGACGAGTTAGTTGTTTCCACGCTTGTTGAGTACTTAGATGAATCGTATACTCCCAGAACTTACTACAAACTCAATTTCCCCCTTCAAACGGCACTCATCACATAAAAGTAGCCCTTGCTACATTGTGTTTAATCCATGAGCGAGATAACAAGGATAGAGTTAACCTGTCAAATTGCGAGCCAAAGCCTGCCGTGGGACTTTTTTAAGAAACGGCGCTTTGGCTAAAATTTGTCGTGGGACTCCTGGAGAACCACGGCAACGCCGCTAAAGTTATGATATTTTATGGGACGGATTCAAGTGTGATCTATTGGTATAGTTTGGATGTCAATTCTTTTCAGACGCCGTTCGGGAGGAGGAAACATTGTCAAGGTGTTGGCAATATCAGGGTGGGATGGGTTGAACCGACTTCGGTCCAAATTCCCGATGTCTGGGTGTGTTGTTAGGAAGGTAACTTTCAGCAGGTCCTCCCTCGGGAAGTCTATCCAGACGTAGCAAGATTCCCATTCATGAAGGGAATCTTCCTTGTCTCGATAATACACTCCTTCGTTCGGGTAGCTATATAATATAGCCTGCGACCCCCCAACAATCTTCTTCCCCTACGGGATCCCACCAGGAATAGGTTGAAAAAATGCCTGAGGGTTGCCTCTACCCTCTGTTTGCGGCAATAATAAATAAAAGCGATAATATAAACATAACTGCCCGGAAAAAGAGCAAATGTCGGGGAATGAGTCTCCCGAAGAACGGCCGCGACAAAATGGTGAAGAGGAAATCGCAAGCCTGATCTTAGGGAGGCATAGCTAACGGGTATGGCGTTAGCCGGAACGTCATCTCGGCGGGAAGGAAGCATGGAACGTCTTCCTTCCCCCTCCAGATGGGATAATGGGCTGGAATGGAAAATTTGACCCGAAATGCTTCAAGGTCCATTGTGGTTATGTCAGGATACCTAGACCTACGAGGTGCCATGGATGGTTACCTTAAAATTTGCAAGAAATTTGGAGTTGAGGAACGGTTGAACAAAATCGCTGGAGGATTCTGAAACTGGAGAGATCTGTTGCAAAGTGTGATAATGGATGCACAAGGCAAAAATTCCGACTTTTATACCGCATATTACTCAATCACAGGGTGACACGTCATCACTGAAGGCAACTGCAGTCTAATAGTCTGTCCCCCCTTTGGAATACAGAAAGGCGTTAGCTATTGCAGAACCTAGAATTACGTTTCTACCCTTAACCGCTATGGATTTCAAATTTGAAAATTCACGTCATGAAATTTCTAAGTGCAGGATCGGTCCCCAAGGACGCCATTACAACCAGTTCGGGTTCAAGTTTACGTTGCTTCGATCGGGCATTTATGTACAAACGATCTCAATCTGTTGATCGAACCCCGATCACCACCACTGTGGCTATAGAGTCCGAGGGGCTGGTGATGAGATCTTCGGAACCCGGTGCCTCAAACATGATCAAGGCCAAGCTTGATCAGAAGAGCCCATAAAACGTAAGCCGAACTTAGAGGCTTAGATCCAGCCCACACGAGTGAATGACCCATCCAAACCCTGATTTTGAAATAGAAGAAAGAAATACAGCACCATAAAAACACCCACAAAAGATTATCTGCTAACGAGGCATGAACTAAATCAACATAACTTATCCCAGAAAAATAGAAAAGGATTCTACAAAAAAAGGTAAAAGAAACCTGAGAAATCAACCAAGCCCGCTCTATTCGATGAACGAAATCAGAACTTCCATAAGACTCCACATTCGATGCTTTCATACAAAATATTCTCGGTCGTGTTGAAGTTAGATTTTTAGGGTAAATCGAAATCTTTTATGTAGGGCCCAGCTTATAGCATGCGCCAAGACCGATCGGTCCACATATTATAGGCCTTGCTTCGGGCGTCCATACTCCTCCCATGCAACGACAACCCTCGACAGCCTTGTCAGAGGTGTGGTCCGGCGAGGTCGTACGAGCCTCCAGTGGCCAGGGAATAGCTAGCTAGTAGCGCCAAAAGGTCTAGCGCCATGCAGCTCTGTAAAGCCGTTTCTAGCGGCTGTTCCGCCTGACATTAGCCGACCTAGCCGCAAAGGACATGGACAAAACGACACCCTACTGTATACATCACAGTGGGAGTATAAAAAGGACACTTAGGGCGTGAAAAAAGGATCTTCCGATTTTCCTTGAAACTTTCGCATAGAGAATTCTCTATCGATTTTTTTTCGATACTTCTCTTCCTCTTTGTTTTCTAAAGAACAAACATGACCTTGGTGATCATTAATTTGCTTATTGAACCGACTAAGGGCACTTCCTTCAGCCCTTAGTCAAGTGGTTTTTTCCTCGTCTTCGAGGTTTTCCACTCTAAAATAGCTGCGTCTTTTCACCTTTGGTTTATAATCGTTCTCCACACATCAAATAAATTATAACCGAGTTCGTCTTGTAACGAACCGGTCGACTGTTGACACCCCCGGTTTTCGAACCACAACACTATTAAAAGGCGTCGATCGGGGTGGATGTATTCCGTGGACCAGATTTCATTCACGAAGCCATGGATAAACCCATCATGAGAGATGTAGGAAAAGATTTCATACTGGATCTAAAGGAATCTTATCAGAATCCTGGTGCAAACAACGGAGTTTACACTCTGCTTCAGCTTCATTTGCATTCATTTTCAGAATGCATTATGAACGTGGTGCTAGAGCGTTACTTTCGAGCTTTTGACGTGATTCCAACCTTTGCTGGTTCAAGCAACCCTCTTGAACACTTATCTAATTTTGAGCTGCGGATGGGGACGGTCCGGGCCAGCGTCGCCATCATTTTTGCAGCGACTCTTCAAAAGGATGCTAAATCAAGGTTTAAGAACTTACCTTCGAGGTATGTGCGTTCATTTGAAGATTTTGCCATACTATTCACTCAGTTGTTTGCTCCTAATGTCGGTCCTCCCAATTGAAAGGCGGAACTATATGCACTCAGGTACACCCGTGGAAAAATTACATTGATACAATTTATCAAGAAGTTTAATCATGTTGCCATAAGGATCAAAATGGATCCCAAGGAGAATTGGATATATTGCACCAGGAACTATGGCCTTGTGGGCTCTCAGCTAGTCTCATAAAAATCCTCTCACATCATTGGGCAGTTTACCTAGAAGATCAACAAATACATAAAGGTGGAAGAGACTTTGTTGCTCTTCATGGTAAAAAAGAGTCTGTTGCAATGAAGCCTATCCAAAGAAAATCAATCTTTCCGATAGAAGATTGAGGGAAGTGAATTCGTGTGAAACTAGTGGCACGGATACTGTGAAGCAAAGGGTATACTGTGAATTACATAAATTCATTGTTCATTCAATAACCGAATGCAACATTTTTGGAAATCGCATCAAGGAATTGGTAAAAGAGGGAATTCTTGAGTATAAATGGGAAAAGACCGCTGAAAAAGAAGCATTCCTAGAACAGGGGAGAAGCGAGTGGAACGACGATCGTCGTTATGCCCCTCGGTAATAAAATGATGAACGTAACGATCGGCCTCGGCAAAACAATCAGAATCAGCGAAGGAACGGTCGACGAAACAATCGTGGTGGTGACGTTGGTGACTGAACGATCGATACAACAATTATCGTGAAAAAAACCGGCGATCTCCAATTACCTAGGTTTTTCCACCCCCGCCATAAATTCAAGTTCCAGAGAATGCTGATCCAAAACTCATTAATTCTGTTGGAAAGAGCAATTGAATCTAGAGATTTTTGTAATCTCAGGAGGTGATCGTTGGGATGTTTCACAAAAGGGGAGGAAACCCCATGACAGTGAGTTATTGAATTCGTCTCAGTTCATGACGATTGAAGGGGCTCGGAAATTGCCGAAGACTGAGTGGTTTCCGTGTATGTCAAGGAAATCAAATATTCTGAGAGAGTAGCCAATCCTGTGATGGTACCAAATGCTGGGGGTAAGTGGTAGATGTGCGTCGATTGCAAGGGGCTTAGCAAATTCCGTGAGTCACATACGTACGCCCTTCCATCGTCGACAGGCTTGTCGACGATGTCGCCGGGAGCTCACTGATGAGTACAATGGATGCTGATCATGTCTAAAATTGTTTTATAATTCTTGTTCTTGATTTGTCAATTTCTTTTATTTAGGGGGTCCCAACAGTCGTCCGTTTCGTTAAGATACGAACTCGGTTATGATTTATTTATGGTGGGAGAACGATTGAAAAAATATAAATGGTAACGAGGCGAAGCAATTTAGAGTGGAAAACCCCAGGAAATGGGGAAAAAACCACTTGACCAAGAGCAGGGAATGCTCTTAGTCGATTCAATAATCAAATCAAAGTTCAGTACAAGAAGAACAGGGGCTTATGAAAATAACGAGGATAAGAAAGCGATAAGAATAATCCCGGCAGAGTAACGGCTTATTCTTCGCATCCAAAAGGTCCTCCATTTTCCGTCGTCGTGCTCTGTATTTATAGAGTTGATGGCGTGTTTAATCCACACCCTGTAACTGCTTCTGACAGGTTTGTTAGAGGTTGTTGTCGCGCGATGTAAACGTGGCCGGGATCGAAGCGTGGTCTGTGTGATTTGGCCTGAGGCGTGGTAAACGTGTGGAGGCCCGAAGCGTGGAACGCGTGGGTTTGTAACCGTTTGGACGGAACCATGGGCCATATGTGAGAAACCATTTTATTTTGCCAAGTCTATCTTCGGTCCCACCGCGGAACATCGGGCCATTTCATCTTAAATGTACTAAGCTGGGTTGCGCAAGTTCGCTTCTACTACATGGGTAGACCAAATCGTTATTGGGCCTCACCATTGCAGGGTATCTGTGACACGCCCCGAAAGCGGGCCTAGAAGTTTCTGGTGTGCGACATGCCGTGCTCCATTCTTCTTTGGAATACATGGCGCTTATCATATTACAATATCAATAAAACTTACAACATCAAAACAAAACTCATAAATAAACTTCGACAACTTTATCTCATTCATTTCAAATGTTCCTCTCTGTAACGTATTAACAAACTCACTTTTCTCCCGACTTCATAATCACTCTCAGTATCAGCCGACGACTAACTCATTCCACGATTTCCTTATTCTCTTCCTTTATTACAAACTGTAGAGCGGTCATAATCGAATAATAGAAACTTCGGTTAAAAAACTCATTAAAAACATATCTTCATTTCTAAAATATCTTTCCTTTTGAAAACTCATCTCGATTTCAAAACTTGTTTAAACACTCATTGTAAAACATCTTTATAAAAAAAATCATACTTGAAACTCAACTCTTTTTGAAGCTCTTTAAAATAACTTTATGAAACTCGTTAAAACTAATTAGTATTTGAAGTTCGTTCTAAATCTCATTTGAAAAGCTCTTCAAAACTCACTTAGAACTTATCCCTCTTAGGGCTATTTCGAAATCTTATTTTAAAACCTCGTAAAACTTGCTTGAACTTTACTTGACACATTACTTATCATTTTTTCATTTTTCTTTTACTTATCTTGCCGGCTCTGTTTTACATGCCCGGTGACATGTCTCGCCCAAGCCGACCGTTAGCTGTTGGTCGACTCGACGAGCCATATGCGTCCCATCCCCGAACGAGTACTCGGGCGCTACCCCTTTTTTCGCTCGGATCCGTTCTGCCCATTCCGTACGAACCATTTAATTCTTGAACAATTCATTCACTTCATCAGGCATGCCCTTCCTTTGGCAAATCGTGTGCGAGGCACGATGCCGGGTTCGGTCGGAAGGTCCATCCTTCCTCACCCCGAGTTTTATTCTTTCATAACATTTCGTAAAAACAATATAAGGTCACCCTCTCCCGGTGGGCGCTCGCACCCGCAGGAACAACGTATCTCAAAAAATTTTAATTTAAACATTTCATCGTAAAATCTATAAAATAGCATGAACCTTCTATTACTTGATTGATCATCCCACGTACCTTTACATTGTACATTGTCCACTTCCCTTCCATAAATCCCAATTTATCATTGTTTCTCTACTCTTGAAGCACTCGATTATTAACGTTCATCATATGCCTAAGGGAATTAAATACCCACAGAAGTAGCCAAAAGCAAAAACAATAAGTTGATGCTTGAAACCATACATAAATTTGAACGAAAACACATTAAATGATGGATGATTGATACTTCTAATTTGACCGAAAATACATAAGATTGGTGTCAACATTCTCCAGATTCATGTATGAGCTCATAGTCAAGAACAATTCTCTAATATGCCATTCTAAGACAATTTTCATTCAACTACTTCATTTATTATCAACATTAAAATGAGAACTCTTATAATTAGCACCCAAGGAAGACAATATATTCAACATACGGTGGATTACATCAATTAAGTTTCCTAATACGAACATAAAAGACATCGCACCTCATATTCGGATAAAAACCACGATGAGTTCATTAGGCATTCACACCACTTTACATATGACAGTTTGTTTGGGGAGCAAGGAGACAACGACTATCAGATTGGGGAATTGAGCCAGCCGACCATTGCTTCCTAGCGGCAGTGACCGTAAACCCTTTTTACCCCATTAATTACAATTGTAGAGACTAGATAGTAGGTACCCAACTTGTCACGGGCCTTCCACATTGGTCCATTAGCCATATGTAATGTATTAAGCTTTTCAAATCCAATATCTTATTATCTTACATTTGTTTATTATTATTCATCGTAATAACTAAAAACATACCCCATTCATCATTTGTTCACTTATTATTATTTTTAAATCATTATTGTCAATAAATTCTTAATTATCTAATCTTTAATTTTCGAGATATTACATTATACCCACCTTAATATGAGTTTCATCCTCGAAACTCGATCATCTTGCTACTTCTTTATACCACCATTCCGCATATCTCATTCGAAATGTACTTACTCATTTACATCATTACTTTTATTATTCTAATTTGATATATATATTGCTTGTTGTTCTTAAGTATATCTTACTTTGCACTTACATATATATTTGTTCAAAACATGAGGATCTCAANGGGGAATTGAGCCAGCCGACCATTGCTTCCTAGCGGCAGTGACCGTAAACCCTTTTTACCCCATTAATTACAATTGTAGAGACTAGATAGTAGGTACCCAACTTGTCACGGGCCTTCCACATTGGTCCATTAGCCATATGTAATGTATTAAGCTTTTCAAATCCAATATCTTATTATCTTACATTTGTTTATTATTATTCATCGTAATAACTAAAAACATACCCCATTCATCATTTGTTCACTTATTATTATTTTTAAATCATTATTGTCAATAAATTCTTAATTAGCTAATCTTTATTTTTCGAGATATTTCAACCTGGTCCTAGGATTTTCATCACTAGCCCTTCGGGCTTGGTTGCCATCGCAGAGGTGACGCAAGGCCGACCACGCAATGTTCATATACATTCGTGAGAATATAGGACCGAGCCTGCTCGTGGTGAGCGTCCAGGGGACCGATCCTTCACTTAGTCAATTAAAGAAGTAGATTTGAATTTAAAATTCTATAACGTATTTTTTCGTGTTACTTTTAAATACTAATATCCAGACTTGCGACTCTCCACATTCGGCTATTCAATAGGCGTTATGAGTGTGTACAGGCTGAACCTCCTATGACAGTACTACATGGAAGCTTACAATTGGTCGGGAGATTACTATTTAAATCAAGGTTTCGGATACTATTCTTCCTCATTGTCATTTTGTGAAGGAAGAAATAGCCCGAATCGAGCTCTTTGCATCCTCGCTCAATTTTGCGTTCAGACCTTTTCCTACTGATTTTCATCAAGGTATAAACCATGGCTCCTCATAAAATGAGATACCCAACCATGTGTGAGTTGGATATCGAAGAATTCAGGTCTAGGTTTTCGATTCCGGCTCATTATTCCATCTGGAAGGGACTGGAAGATGTTCCCTGTTTCCTTCCAGCATAAATGAATGTGCCAGCCACTCCTATTCCGGTTAGTTACGCTTCCCTAAAGTGCGGGCTACGTTTCCCTCTACACCCATTGTAGCGGCCGTACTTAGGGAAATCTTGTTATGTGTGGATAACAGTCCCTAAAGATGACATGTTAAAGGTGTGGCCACTTATAACCCACCCACGCATAGGTCAATTGGACCGAACCACGCATAGGTCAATCCGGATATCGCAAACACACTTGCGATGTTTCCTCCTCCCGAAGCACGTCTTAAACGAACAAAGCTGCATCGGGAGGAGAGATTGGTAGAAATAGGGGTCGCTGGTAGGACCGGAGCCCCAGCCCCGAAGGGGGTGTTTTCTTGTTCAGATCCGTCTTAAGGATCGAATATGAAGTGATATTTTCCCTCCGTCCTTTCCTGATCCTTATATATTTATTTTGCAAATTCAACTGAAACAATGCCCAGCTCAAGGTTCAAGCGTTTGGCTGCTGCTTCGGTCCGTCATTCTGAAGGACAACACGAACCAACGGGAAGTGAGGAGCAAACTGAATCAGCGACGGGGGGTACGCTGGTTCCATCGGGGTCGTCTATTGGAGGGAACCCCCCGATCCAGACCACCAGCTTAGGCACATTAACCCTGCGTTGCACAGGACAGCCCTCAACGGGCAAGGGGCCTGCACCTCGGGTATTTGGAGTGGTAGAGGAGGTGATAACGGCTAGGATTCGTTCTTTGAGCATATTCAGCCTCTACCAAATCGGAAATAATTTCTTCATCAGCGCTGATACAATTACTTTGTTGCTGTAGGGAGTCGTTCCTGTGGAGAAAGTTCTCCCGGTCCCAACCTTAAGGCGAACGTCTCCCTGCCGCCGATCTCCTAAGGTAAAGTGAAGAGGGCAGCCGAAGCAAATGTCCCGAAGGTTTTCAAAAGGCTAAAGAAAGGGGGGAATGCTTCGGTCCTTACTATGGGGATTGTTTTGAAGGAACCTGCCTTAGGCCCTAAGACCAACTCCAATTGGGGTGTTGCCTTAGGCCTGCTGGACATGTTTAAGAAAGGAAAAAAGTTGGTCTCCTGCAGGAGTGCCTTCATAGAGGACTTCCGCCTGTATGGGGAACAGAACCCAGAAAAACGTTCAGCCGGACATGTCTGGGGAAGAAATTATTGAGGGCTTCCTCGATCTCGCAACTCAGGTAAGTTCCTTCGACATTAAGGCCCGAAGCTTTATGTTCTGACATTATTGTCTTATGCAGATGCTGAGGAAAGGTTTCACAACTGCCATCACCGTGGAAAAGAACCAGGGTGCCCACGTTGTGTCCCAACAAGTGCAAGATCAACTTGACCTTGCGAAAGGCAAGTAGAGATTAAACATGGTGAATTGGTCGCGGTACGAGAGGACCGGGACCGATTGGACAACGAACTGCTAAGAGTTGGGATGGAGATCTCGCTCTTAACAGACCAAGTCTCTGAGCTGGACAGGAAAGAAAAAATAGCTCAAGGTTAAATTTCTAACCTAGAAGCCAAGCTGCGGGCCAAAGAGGATGAGGTCAACCAAGTTCAAGTTCGGGCCCAAGAGAAGAGGAATAAGCTCAACGAGCTTCTCCTTCGGGCTCAAGAGGAAAAAACGGACTTGGAGGAGGAGTTGGCCAGGACCCGCACTTCGGCTGAAGGTTTGGTCCGAGAAGCAGTCCTGAGTTTCGCTCGATCCCCATTGTTATTCGCTCTGGCGGATAACATACATGTGATGTATATTGCTAAGTACCTGGACAACATCCAGGATCAGGTTCCTAAGCAATTTGGGCTCACCCCTGCTGATGAGAGGTGGAAGATGATCGAGCCTCTGAAGAAGGATGCAAACTTTCAAGGAATTCCATCTTTGGAAGAACCCGTCGTAGAGGATGACCCCTTCATCTACCTCTTTGAAGAGATGGAGAAAGCGGTCAACCAGAAGATGGCCGATCCAGAGGAAGAGTTGAGGCAGCTCGCGGCCCAGACTAATCCGCTTGAGCAGATAGCCATTTCCCTCCAAAATCTTCTGGATTGAAACGGCTTCGGACCCATACACTAGTGAGAAGGGTGATTCCTGGGTCGTTGAGTGAGGTGTAGTTCTGTATGCCCATAGGACCTCATAGATATGTTCATGCTATTTCCCTACAAAATCTTCTAACTTGGTCTTCAATCCTTTCAGGATAACCTTGTTAGATACCTCTGTAAGTTCATTAGTTTGGGGATGGGCCACTGATGAGAAATGATGGGTGATGCCCAGCTTGATGCAAAATCCCGTACGTTTTTTCCACAATACTGGGTCTCGTTATCTAATATGAGTGCTCGAGGAACCCCGAAGCGGCTCACAATATTTCTCCATAAGAAGTGTTTGATGACCTTCTATGAGATGACGGCCACTGCTTCTGCTTCAATCCACTTCAAATAATATTCAATTGCCACAATACATAATTTCCATTGCTCTATTGACCGAGGAAAGGGTCCGAGGATATCAATCCCCCATCTGTCAAACGGACAAGGCAATGAGGTGACCCATAAGGGAGCCCTAGGAAGTTGTGGGATCAAAGCGTGATACTGACATATGACACAACGTTTGGTGTACATCTAGGCTTCTCCAAGCAACGTCGGCCAAAAATATCCGGCTTTGACGATGCGATGATATAAAGATTGAGCCCCTGAGTGAAGACCGCATACCCCTTCATTAACACAAATCATGACGGCATCAGCCTCAATAGGGGATAGGCAATGCAACAGAGGGCCCTCAAAACTCTTTTTAAACAATCGTCCATCAATTAGGTTAAATCTCTTAGCCCAGACTTCTATTTTTCTGGCTTCTGACTTATCTTCAGGAAGATAGCCGTTTGTTAGATACATAATAGAGGGGTGCATAAAATTGGGTTCCCCAGGAGATTAAGTAACGCTAATATTCAAGCCCTGGAGTTCGTGGCATAGAGCCCCAATTTCTTCAACTGACTGTTCGGTCAGTGATATCTCGACCGAAGGTCGGTCCTAGATATGGGCTGAAATAGTGCTCGGCTCTATGTCAGGTATTCCCGTGGCCAACCTGGAAAGTGCGTCAACAACCTTATTCTGTTCCCGTGGCACGTGGTCAAGAGAAAATTCACTGAATTTTTTGGATAATTCCAGGACTTTGGCGCAATATAATTTCATCATCGGATCATGAGTTTCAAATCTCCCTGTGAATTGTTCCACTACTAAATTTGAGTGTGAAAACATTCGCACTCTGCTAACTCCCATCTTTGGGGCCAGGGTAATTCCCGATAATACAACTTCGTATTCTACCACATTATTTGTTCCAGCGAAGGAAAATTTAAATGCGGAATGAATAAGATCACCTTGTAGCGTTGTGAGGGTAATGCCCGCCCCTCTTCCTCCAAAGGACGACCCATCTACATGGACCATCCAACGATCATCCTCTAGGTTTAGATATATGGGCGATCGGGTCATTTCAACCAAGAAATATGCGAGAACCTGAGCCTTGATCGCCCTTCGGGGCAAGAATTCCATATACATAGCGCTGAATTTGATAGCCCATTTTGCTAACCTCTCATTTAAACCCGGTTGTTTAAGGACCACTTTCAGAGGCTGGTCAATGTAGAATAAACCGTCTAGCCTTGGAGATAATGCTTCAGCTTAGATACATCTTTCTTCAAAGCCAGCATGATTTTTTCCAGGGTGGAGTATCTGGTTTCAGAAGATACCAGAGAATGACTTACATAATAAACGGGTCAGTGAACATTATCTCGGATGGTCACTAGAGCTGCGCTGACGGCAACCTCTAATACTGCAACATACAACCCCAAAGGTTCATCACAAGTTGGCTCACCATCACCGGGGAGTACTTAAATAAGTCTTCAACTCTGAAAAGGCCCAATCGCACTCTTCGATGCAGTCTAGATGACTTGCTTCTCTTAGCACTCTGGAAAAAGGTAGAGCCCGGTCTGTGGATCTGGAGATAAATCTACTTAGCGCAGCGAGTCGACCAGTAAGCCTCTGAGATTCTCTTTTGTTCCTTGGAGGTTGCAAATCAATAATAGCATGCACTTTCTCAGGGTTAACCCCTATGCCTTTCTCTGAAACGTAGTATCATAAGAATTTTCCACTTCAGATCCCGAAGCAGCATTTGTTTGGATTTAATTTGAACTTATACTTGCGGCATACTTCGAAACAACCAGACAAATAAGAAATATGATCTTCATCATTCATCTATTTAACAATCATGTCATCAACATATACTTCCATCATATGGCTGATCAGATCTCTAAAGATTTTGTGACCAACCTTTGATATGTTGCTCCAGCGTTTTTCAGACCGAACGGCATGACCACATAACAATAGACGCCATCTTCGGTCATGAATGATGACTTCTTCTGATCTTCCTCAGCTAGGAAGATTTGATGGTATCCGGAGTAGGCGTCCATGGTGCTCATCATTGTGCTACCAGACACAGTATCCACCAGTCGGTCAATATGAGGTAGGGGAAATGATCCGACTCCCAGCTTTTGTTAACGTCGGTGAAATCAATACACATCCACCATTTCCCATCTGCTTTGGAGACCACTACCGGGTTTGCAACCCATTCAGTATACTGGATCTCTCTGATAAACCCCGACTGTAGCAGTTTGTTCACTTCAGCCCAGATGATCTCAATTTTTTCGGGAGAATAACGTCTCCTCTTCTGCTTAATTGGCTTGGTACCTGGCTCAGCGTTGATCCGATGCTCACTATCGGATCGGTTAATCCCCGGAACATCATCCGGGGTCCAGGCAAATATATCCACATGGCTTCTTAGCAAGTGGATCAGCTCTACTTCAAAGGCTGGGGTTAAGTGTGCTCCGATGTGAGTAGTTTTGGTTGAGTCATCCTCAACTAGATTAAAAAGTTTGAACCGAACGGGTTCGATGGCTTGCCTCGGGTGTGACGGCTCCTCAAGAAAATCCACCCGTGCCTTCTTAACAGGAGCCAAAGTTCGGCACGAGCTGATGTAGCATTGTCTAACTACTTTATGATCTCCCTTTATAGAAATAACTCAGTGAGCGGAGGAGAATTTGAGCATCATATGATAATTAGAAGGGACCGCCTCGAACACACTAAGGCCGGTCCGTCCAATGATGGCGTTGTAAGTCAAGTCGACTTCAACGACAATGAATTCCAAGACCTCCGATCGATCCCTGGATGATTCCCTCAGGGTAACCGGGAACATAATCTTCCCGCATGGAAAAACGCTCCTTTGTTTGAATGCCCATAGAGTTATATTAGCGATCGGGAGGTCTTGAGCAGCAGCTCCCAGCATCTCAGCAACTTCACGCTTCATCAAATTGCACGAAGCCCCGGTGTCCACTAAGATCCTGTGGACCCGACGGTTCCCAATGATTCCAGTAATAATCAGGGGGTCATCACATGGATCGATAATCCCCATTCGTTCGGCCATAGTGAAAGTAATATCCTCCCCGAAGGGAGGGGACCGCACAGCCTGATCATACTAAACAAGAGCCACAGATTCGGAGCTCTCAGAGGAGTCTCCACGCGCTGTTCTCTTTTGGTCCCTGACCGATTCGTTGATTCTCAATCCTCCGGAGATAACATAAATATCTCCGGCTACTTCTTTGGGTGCCGCATGGTTTTGAGGAGGTGGGGCACCTGTTTCAGCAAGCGGTGGAGCGGTCTGCTGTTGTCTTCCACCTTCATTCTACGGGGCTCTGTCGCCATGGCCCCGCCAACTTCTTCTTCAGCCTTGTCCACGGTTCTCACGACCATGTTGACCTCTATCTTGCTTTGGAGGAGAAGACCTTCTGTCCTCCGTCCGATCATTGTAATTACGGGGTTGTCCCCGTTTATCACTTCCCCGTGGCCTGTGACGATCGTCACCTTGATGGCCCCTTCGGGGAGATTCGGCTCGCTTGCCCTTTTGACCATTCCGGTCGGGCCTTTCTTTATTCATCGCCGCTACTCTCTCTTTCAAAAGCGGGAACTTCAAAGTCGGGTGATCGCGGTTATGATGTAGTTCGCAATACACCCGATCGTCCTCCTTCTTCGGGGGGACGTCTTTCTCAGTTACAGCCGCTACTTCTCGCGGCTGTTTCTTAGGGTAGGAAACACTATGATCACCTACGGGCTCAGAATTCCCGCTAGGTTTCCGATAGCCTAACCCCAGCGCTTCATCCACTTTAATGTACTTTTTGATTTTTTGAAGAAGCTTTACTAAGGTGGATGGTGGGCTCTTCACCAAACTAGCCGAAAGGCCACACGGTCCCAAGACCTGCTGCATAATATCAATCATGTTCCGGAGCTCCAGCTGGATGCCGCGGGCTGTCCTATTGAATTTTCTCCATGAAGGACCGAAGACTCATTTTAGTGGGTATGTATTTCATCTGATATAGTTCCTGCCTACTTTAGGGCGATCCTAAATTTGGAGCAAACTGCTCAGAGAAAGCCAAAATAAACCCGCCACACAACTGTATGGACTGGGCCGCAGATTATTGAACCAGGTTCGGGCATCGCCTTGTAATCTGTGCTTGAAGATGCGACACTTCAACGAATCTGAAGCCCGAACCGTTCCCATTCGTAATTCAAAGTCAGAATGGTGATCAATTGGATAACCGTCGCCGCGAAACATCGGCAACCCATCGTGGTTGCGATAATGACGATGTGGGACTGCCACCCAGATCTCTTCGTAAAAGGGGAGCATCAAATCTCCTTGGGCGGCAGACCTCAAATTGTTGGGATGACGGTTGGACCGCATGCAGAATATGCCACCAATCATCATCCTTATTCTGCCTAATCGGGGCCTCCATGGCCCTGTTGAATAAACCAGGATTGCGCCCCGGATCGGGCCCGCAATCCTTCAGCGCACGCATGCTCTCCAACTCTCTAGTGAGCTCGTCGATTCATCGATGCATCTTCTCCTCATCATTCTTAGGAGCGGGAGTTCGAGCTCTGGCAGGGGGAGGGGGAGTGGATCGATATCTCGGCCTCTTCATCGTTACGCCGCGCCTGATGATTTTTTCATCATCAGTGCTACGCTCATCAGGGTCGCCCTCGTACCCTCTACTTCTTGGAACAATGCTTAAAATAGCCGGTGGTTCTGTTCCACTTCTCTCCGACGTAATTTCGAGTACCACCTTCCTGACAACAGCTTCCAGATCCTGTAAAGTGAATGTTGGTGCTGGGAGACTGTCGGCAAGCACGTCACTATCGTTGCTCAAGGTTCCAGTTGCCATGCCTTTGATTATCCTATCCATGTTAGAAACCTCAAATGGATTACAGAATCGTCACCACGGACGGCGCCAAACTGTTATGGTCCCTTTTTAGGGGGCACCAACAGTCGTCCGTTTCGTTAAGAAATGAACTCGGTTATAATTTATTTATGGTGAGAGAACGATTGAAAAAATTTAAACGGTAACGAGGCGAAGAAATTTAGAGTGGAAAACCCAGGAAAATGGGGAAAAAACCACTTGACCAAGAGCAGGGAATGCTCTCAGTCGATTCAATAATCAAATCAAAGTTCAATACAAGAAGAATTGAGGCTTATGAAAATAACGAGGATAAGAAAGCGATAAGAATAATCCCGGCAGAGTAACGGCGTATTCTTCGCATCCAAAAGGTCCTCCTTGTTTCGTCATCGTGCATTGTATTTATAGAGTTGATTGCGTGTGTAATCCAAGCCCTGTAACTGCTTCTGACAGGTTTGTTAGAGGTTGTTGTCGCGCGATGTAAGCGTGGCTGGGACCAAAGCGTGGTCTGCGTGATCTGGCCCGAGGCGTGGTAAACGTGTGGAGGCCCGAAACATGGAACAAGTGGGTTTGTAACCATTTGGACCGAACCATGAGCCATATGTGAGAAACCGTTTTATTTCGCGAAGTCTATCATCGGTCCCACCGCGGAACATCGGGCCAATTCATCTTAAATGCACTAAGCTGGGCTGCGCAAGTTCGCTTCTACTACATGGGTCGACCGAATCGTTATTGGGCCTCACACATTGCAGGGTACCTGGTCCTAGGATTCTCATCAATCTTAAATTCAATTACTGTGGGGACACGATCTATGTACAAGTTTGAACCCACAATGTGTGAGCTTACATCATTGGGAGAGCAATGCTCTACCTTAGTTTTCACTATGACAAATAATCGGATGCAAATAGAATCAAGAGATATAATAAATCCGATCGAATAAACTCTGAAGGGAGGTCGATTCCACAGTGTCGACCTCGTAGTGCCAAATCCACGTGAGTTGAATAGTCCACGCAAGTGGGTGGATACAAAAATGCACAAGTTGCCAAGTTCACACGAGCGCTGATCGAGTCCCTGTGAAATAAGATACGAAACTCCACATCCAACGAAATAGAACAAGAACCCATGAAAGAGCAAAAACTCGCGACTCCAAGGGATGAAAACTCGAGACCCAAGCTTAGAAACAAGTCCGTAACTTCCAACAACAAGTATGATCAAACACGGCTTGAATCGCAAATACACGCGAGTCCCCGGGCAAGTTTAAGTGAAAAGCTTGCATTGGGAAGCGTGCCAACAGTCCAAACCCTTTTACAAGGCCTCCGAAGCTATATTTATGAAAACCTTGGCCCAATAGGTCAATTTAGGGTCCGGGAGTCTAGTCTTAGTTAATTTGGCCCAAGTTGCTTAAAAACGCCCAATTCTACCTGGATATGTGTCGTAACTTCCCGGTTTTCCGAAGTGCGCTGGGGCGAATACTGATCTTAGGTAATGTCAAGAAAATACTGTAAATACCATAGATTGGTTCATGATCTTCCAATACTTATAAAATAGCCATGAATATCATAAAAGCCTACCGATGTTCTCTCCGGGCATCAAATTACGAAAATACCCCTAACATCATTCCGGGCCAAAACCATCCAAAACTGCTCAAAACGTCATCAGAATTTATATACGCTGGCCCAACAAGGTAATCACGAAACTGCATTACTCCGAGAGATTAACAAAATACCGAAAATACTACATCGTTATACCACACGAGCCCCGTGGGTATGATAATGATGTAAATACCCTCGGGTAATATCAATAATCCCCTAGTTTGCATATTCATATTCAGACTCGTAAACCACATTACATCGACTTGTCTCAAAATCTAATACACGTGTGGAAAATTTTTGGAGAAAACCATGAGTAAGGCTAAAATCCACTCGTTTTCGTTGTAGTTTTGACACTAAGAAAGTCATATTCTGAAATCGGTCAAAAGTTTCACGATGTCCTTCTCGTGTAACAATGTCATTTCATGTTAACCTGAAACTCCGTCACCTAGTACTTCGAAACTATATCCTTACTTTTTTAAACAAATCAGGCACATTGAAAATACCCTCAGTTCTCAGAATCAGGCACTTTTTTGAACCTATATCCTTACTTCATGTTAAAGCCTTGAAATCTTTTGACCAGCCTTACAGTACTGTAACGACCCTAAACCCGGCCTAGAAGAAAAATAAAGAAAACATTCTAAAAAGAAACTGAAATTTCCAAATCATAGTTCGAAACAACCAAACATGGTCAAGTTAAACAAGGAAAACTTAAAGGAGTTCAAAAGACTGGACTCTAGCACCGGACAGCCAACAATCTTCTTCCCATTCCCTTCCTAACATCCCGCTCTCGTCAACTACAAAATTTGTAAAGCGATCAAAATATATTAAAGGAAACTTCACACTCTCTACACTTCATTTTATCACTATGAATAAAACATAAAATAACGCGACTCTTGAATAAATCAAACTTTCGTTTCTTTTATATTTCATTCGTTCTCCTTTATACTTTCTTTCCATTTCATTATCATTCCATGGTCGAGTGTAACATGCTCGGAAGATGTCCCGCCCAAGCCAAACGTTAGCTGTTGGTTGACTCGACGGGCCGTATGCGTCCATTCTCTGAATGAGTACTCAGGCGCAACCCTTTTTCTCATCTGGTCCTGTTCAAGCCACTTCGTACGTATCTTTCCATCTTTGGAACTTTTTGTTCCTTTCAACATGTATGCCCTTCCTATGGTGAATCGTGTACTAGGCACGATGCCGAGTTCGGTCGGACGGTCCATCATTCCTCACCTCGAGTTTTTACCGTTCATCATTCCTCACTTCGAGTCGGAGGTTCCATCATTCCTAATTCAATCAGGTCGGCTTCCGTCCTTACGAAACCGACTTCTACTGTGCATCCCCTATAGACTTTGGTCGCATCTAAGGCATCGGATCCAGGTGTTTTTAAAGTGATCCTACTATTACTTCCCTTTTTCCCAAATCGTTTCGCTAACCCCTCTAGCACGAATGAATGCATTGCCCCGCAATCAAGTAACACAAAACTGGAAAAACCATCAATTAGCAGCGTGCTCGCTACGACGTCGTCGGCCTCATAAACTTGTTACTAGTTCATTGCGAAAACCCATGCATTCGCTGTAATCCTGTCATTCTATTGTTGTGGTCAAGAGACCAGGGGTACCAACAGTCGTCCGGTTCGTAATAAAACGAACTCAATTTTGAGTTGTTTAGATTGGGGGAAACGATTATAAAAGGAGTTGAACAAATGACACAATGATTTAACGTGGAAAACCCCTCGAAAAAGGGGAAAAAACCACCTGACTAAGAGCTGGAAATGCTCTTAGACGATATATTGATCGAATTGTTCATGTTACAAACAAAGGAGGCAAATTGAAAATGACTTAAGGCAATAAGAAAGCATGAGAAAGGAAATCGGCAAGGTAACAAACTATTTCGCGCGTCCAAAAGGACCTACTCAGCTTGTCATTTAGCCATGTATTTATAGAGGGGAAGACGCGTGTGAATTACGCTCTGTAATTGCCTCTGCATGGTCGTTTCTCCATGCTGGAAAACGTGGTTGTGCCCGAAGTGCGAACAACGTGAATAGGCCCGAATCATGGAACGTGTGGATGTGGCTGGAGCGTAGAGCACGTGAGCTGTAGCCATTTGGACCGATCCAAAGGGTCGGCCCCCGGGTGACTTGGTTTGCCTACCTCCATCTTCGGTCTTGAAATGTAAGTGGGCCTTCGGGCATGTTATTTTAAATGGGCCAAGTTAAAGATCTTTGGCCGGGTAGGTTCGTCTCTTGTCATTTGGGCTCGTCCAATATGACTGGCTATCATTCAATACGGGGTGCCCGGTCCCGAAGAGCTCATCACTAGCCAATCGGTCTGATTGCCATCGTAGAGGTGATACAAGACCGACCATATGACGATGAATGCGTTTTGCATGATAATTGATCAGGCATCCATCGGACCGTACTGGAACAAGTTATAATGAGTGTCCCTAGGACCGATCCTATGCTTAGCGAATTTGGGTTTTCCATTACGCACAAAAAGAAAAACTAGCAGGTAAAGCTTCTCAGTAGGTTTATCATATCTGTCCCCACGGACGGTGCCAAATGTTAAAAGTAAAGATCTACTCTTGGATATTTCTAATATTAGTGTGGAAACCAGTGAACCGGGAGGAAAACCCACGGGGCAACAAACCCATGAAGAATTTACTAAAAGTGTAAGTGTAGCAGCCAAAGGAGAGAGCATGTCTTCCTCAATATCTTAAGCCCCTTATATAGGGCGGAGATACAATTTTAAAATAGAAAATATAATTCTAATCTTCCACACATCACATTAGCCACCCTCGAGCTGATTTGTATGACTTTTAGCTTCGAAAAGTCGTGAGGCGCCGTCTGGAATTGGGGCGCAGCTGTTTTTGACAATAAACACCAACCATTTGTCGATCATGTACTTATTTACCAATCGGATGCTTGAACACCGATCTCATGCTGATGATCTGATCGTCCATGGCAATCGTCTGACTCCATCAAGAGACGAATGTCAAATATCGATCGGAGGCAATTGAGAAAATATATCGATCGACTTCTGCCATACCATTTCATAATACCCGATCCGCTAAACCTAATCCGCTATCATAATTTATGTATTAACAGTTAGGGTCATTCGAAATTTCTGTCCAGCTTTCCGACATTCCTCTGAATCCTAATCTTTCTAAGGACGACTTTGCCTTCGGGGAACTCTCCTCATAGGACCCGTTTGTTATGGGCCCGCTCTATAGTTCGCTAATAAGAACACATTCGCACATAAATCGCATTTCTCTTTTCTTTGATTATCTCGAGGTCCAATAATCTCATTTCGCCATTCATATGCTCATCATACTAAGTTATTCGAGGCGATCGGATGGCCACCTCTACTGGATTAGACTCTTCGGACCCGTATACAAGTAAGAATGGAGTTTCAATGGTCGTGGAGGGAGGTGTAGTCCTATAGGCCCATAAAACCTCATAGATATGTTCGCACCATTTTACCCCAGATTCTCCAACTTAGTTATCAATCCCTACAGGATGACTTTGTTAGATACCTCTGTGAGTCCATTGGTGTGGGGATGAGCCACTGATGACAAATGTTCAGTAATGCCGAACTTGATACAGAAATCCCGAACTGCCCTTCCATGAAACTTGAGCTCGTTGTCTGATACCAACGTCGGGGTACCCCGAAGCGGATTACCATATTTCTCCATAGGAAGTGTTTTAAAACCTTCTCCGAAATAATGGCACCGCAAGGAAAACCTTCCGTTGCCCTATTGATCGAGGGAAAGGTCCAAGGATATCAATTTCCCATCTATCATATAGACAAGGGAGCGTTGTCATTGATAGGGGAGCCCCTGGCAGTTGTGGGACCGAAACATGATATTGCAAATAGCGCAGCGTTTGGTATACTTCTTGGCATCTTCGAGCAATGTTGGCCAAAAGTATCCGGCTTTGTTAACGCGATGATATAAGGATCGAGCTCTAGAGTGAATATTGCATATTCCTTCATGAACATAAATCATGAACGCTTCGGTCTCAATAGGAGACAAACATCGCAAGAGAGGTCTTTCAAAACTTTTTTTAAATAATCGCCCATCGCTCAAAACATATCTTTTAGCTCGGAATTCAATTTTTCTGGCCTCTAATGTGTTCTCAGGAAGATAACCATTAGTCAAATATTTGATGAAGGGATCCATCCATGTGGGTTCCTCAAGAGATTCAGTAGCATCAATGTTCAAGCCCTGAAGTTCATGGTATAACGCCCCGGTTTCCTTAACTGATTGTTCTGTCATAGGTATCTCGACCGAAGGTCACTCCTGGATGTGGACAGATATAGTGCCCAGTCTTATGTTCGACATGCTTGCAGCCAATCTGACCAGTGCATCAGCAACCTTATTATGTTCTCGCGGTACATGATCGAGTGAAAATTTGCTAAACTTCTTAGAAAATTCCATAACTTTTGCATGATACAACTTCATCATAGACTCATGTGTGTCAAATCTCCCCGAAAATTCTTCCACAACTAACTTGGAATCCGACAACATTCGCACTATAGCAACTCTCATCTTTCCGGCGAGGGTCATTCTCGATAATACAACTTCATATTCCACCATGTTATTTGTTCATGAGAACAAGAATTTAACTGATGAATGAATAACATCACCTTGTAGTGTAGTGAGGGTAATGCCGCCCCTTTTCCTCCGAAGGTTGATCCATCAACATAAATGATCCATCGATCGTCTTCCTGGTTTAAGAAAATTGTTGATCGGGTCATTTCAACCACGAAGTCAGCTAGAAGATGGGCCTTGATCTCCTTTCGCGGAATGAATTCCAGATACATGGAGCTGGTCTTGATTGCCCCCTAGATAGTATCTCGTTAAGATCTGCCTCATTCAAGACTGCTTTCAGAGGTTGATCAATATAGACATAAACCGTTCGGCTTTCAAAATAATTCTTTAGCTTTGAAATAGCTTTCTTAAATGTCAGCATGAATTTTTCCAAGTTAGTGTATATGGTCTCTACCGATACCAAAGAGTGACTCACGTAATAAACGGGTCTATGAATATCGTCTCTAATGGTAACCAAAGCTGCGGCTACAACGACTTCAAATACAACAAAATATAATCCCAAAGGTTCATCGTTGCTTGGACTCATCACAAGGGGAGTGCACAAATAAGTTTTCAACTGTGAGAAAGCCCGATCATATTTCTCGTTCCAATCCAAAAGACTTGCCATCCTCAATACTCTGAAAAAGGGTAAGTCACGATCTGTAGATCTAGAAATAAATCTTCTTAGGCAGCTAGACGACCAGTCATCCTTTCGAATTCCCTTTTATTTCTTGGAAGTTGCATGTCAATGATAGCAGGAACCTTCTCAAAGTAATCCATTATGCCTTTCTGAAAAACAAAATATCCCAAGAACTTTCCACTTCTAATCCCAAACAACACTTTTTCGAATATAGTTTGAGCTTGTATTTGCGGTATACTTCGAAACAACGACACAAATAAGAAATATGGTCTTCCTCATTCATGGATTTGACAATCATATGACCTATTCAATCTTTAAAGAATTTGTTGACCAACCTCTGGTATGTTGCTCCGGCGTTCTTCAAGCCAAAAGGCATAACCATATAGCAATAGACACCATCTTCGGTCATGAAGGCCGACTTATTTTGATCTTCTTCAACAAGGAAGATCTGATGGTACACGGATTAAGCATCCATAGTACTCGTCATTGTGCTGCCAGCAACAACATCCACCAATCGATCAATATGTGGCAAGGGGAATGGATCAGATTCACAACTCATGTTAATATCGATGAAATCGATGTACATTCTGCACTTCCCATCTTCCATGGAGACCATCACCGGGTTCGCAACCCATTCAGTATAGTGGATCTCTTTGATAAACCCGAACCGCATCAATTTATTCACTTCCGCCCGGAATGACTTCAATTTTTTCAGGAGAGTAGGTTCTCTTCTTTTCCCTGATAGGATTTGCTACGGGCTTAGTGTTGATTCGATGTTCACTTTCGGATCTGTCAATCAACGGAACATCGTCTGGGGTACAAGCGAATATATCCACATAGCTTCTCAGTAGGTGGACCAACTCTTCCTCAAAAGATGGGGCCAGATGTGCCCTGATACGAGTAGTCTTGCTTGAATCCGCTTCTACCAAGTTAATCAGTTGGATCCCGATGGGTTCCATAACTTGCCTCGGGTGTGGTGGCTCTTCCACCAAATCCACCCCGACTCTCTTGATAGGTGCCAAATTTTGGCACGAACTCATGTAGCACTGTCTTGATACGTTTTGATCCCCCTTAACATATATAATTCCATTCACTGAGGGGAACTTGAGCATCATAAGATAAGTAGAAGGGAGTGCCTCAAACTTACTGAGTCCGGTCCATCCAATAATGGCGTTGTAAGCCAAGTCGACATCCACGACAATAAATTCAAGGGTCTCCGTTCGGTCCTTGAATTGATCTCCAAGAGTGATGGGAAAAAATATCTTCCTGCACGGAATGACGCTCCTCTGGTCGAATGTCCAGAGGGTGATATTGGCGATGGAGTGATCATGACTGGAGCTCCGAACATCTCAGCCACTTCGCGCTTCATCAAGTTGCACGAAGTCCCGGTGTCCACCAAGATCATATGGACCCGACGAATAGCGATGATTCCAGTGATGATAAGAGGATCATCACATGGATCAGTAACCCCTTCCCAATCAGCATCGGTGAAGGCAATGGCTTCTTCGTAAGAAGAAGTCCGTCGGCATAATACTTAACCAGCACCACAGATTCGGAGCTTTCTGCGAATTAACGCGCGTTGCTCTCTATCGATCCTAGACCGATTCATGGATGCGAATTCCACTACCACTTTCTGAAAAATAGCATCCAGGTCCTGCAAATAGAAAGCAGGGGCTGGAAGGCATCTAGGACGCACATCAATATCATTCATTGAGTTTCCAGTCGCCAGGACTTTGCTTGTCCTATCCCAGGGTGAAACCTCGAGTGGGAATCAACAAATCGTCCCCACGGATAGCACCAAACGATTGTGGTCAAGAGACCGGGGGTACAAACAGTCATGTGGTTCGTAATAAAACGAACTCAGAAAACCCCTCGGAAAAGACACAACGATTTAATGTGGAAAACCCCCAAGAAAAGTGGAAACAACCACCTGACTAAGAGTTGGAAATGCTCTTAGCCGATATATTGATCGAATCGTTCATGTTACAAACAAAGGAGGCTAAATGAAGATGACTACGGCAATAAGAAAGCGCGAGAAAGAAATCGGCAGGGAAACAACCTATTTATAGAGGGGAAGATGCGTGTGAATTACGCTATGTAACCGCTTCTATGTATTCCACGAACTGGGGCATACCTTCCCAGTTCCACGAACTCCTGCATGTATTCCATCACCGTACAGCTTCCCTGTGCCAATTTATCGAATTGAGCTCTTTTGTCTTTTTTAGTCTCATATGTACATAGTAGTCCATAAATGTGTTCTTGAACTTTTCCCAAGGAATTGGTCCATCCTATAGCATTGCTATCGACATGCTCCCCACCATCAAGTGGTGCTCCCGTCGAACCATAATCATAGTTCAAAACAAGCAAACATAGTCAAGTTAAACAACAAAAACTTAAAGGAGTTAAAAATACCGGACTCTAGCACCGGACAACCGATGACCTTCTTCCCATGTCATTCCACACATCTCGCTCTATTCAACAACAAATTCTACAAAGCGGTCACAATATATTAAATGAAACTTCACACTCTCTACACTTCATTTTATCTCTATGAATAAAACATAAAATAACACGGCATCTGAATAAATCCTACTTTCCTTTCTTTTACATTTCATTTGTTCTCCTTTCTTCTTTATTTTCATTTCATTATCATTACATGGCCGAGAGTAACATGGTCGGTACATGTACCTCCCAAGCCAACCATTAGTTGTTGCTTGACTCGATGGGCCGTATGCGTCTCTTCTCCGAATGAGTACTCAGGCGCTACCAATTTTCTCATCTAGGTCCTTTCAGCCCATTTCGTACGTATCTTTCCATCTTTGGAACTTATTGTTCCCTTCATCAAGCATGCTCTTCCTTTGGCGAATCGTGTAACAGGCACGATGTTGGGTTCTGTCGGACGGTTAATCCTTCCTCACCCCGAGTCTTTTGCCTTTTATCTTTCTCTTTTCATATTCTTTACCTTCCCCTCCTTATTACTACCCCTCCTCGTTCCTCACGCTAGAACCTTTTCTTACTACATTGTGTTAACTCCGCTTACTTGATAAATTCGATTCTCGATATCTTCCTTTGTTCCTTCTGTATTCATGAATCATCTTATTAAACTCTCCTACGTCAACATATATCTTTATTACGTTGGTTTGTTACCCGTTACTCCACTGTACGTCCACGAGACTCACTTTCTATGCGTTCCGGATTGGTTTACACGAACTTCTTCTTTTTCCTCTAAATGCGTAGTGAATTCCGTCTCTGCAAGCAAATCCGCGATGAATTACCTAACATCACATTTCGGCGGTGAATTCACCTTACCCCAAAATCCGCGATGAATTTAGTGGCTAGAAATTTCCGCGATGAATTTTCTTCTTACAAAACCGCGATGAATTTCCATCCCATACCGATTTACGCAATGAATTTGCTCGTTATTTTTGGCGATGAATTGCCTCTTCATAGAATTGCGGTGAATTCGTTATTTTCCACGGTTAATTTGCTCCTCCGGGTCTTATCGTGTCCAAATGCTTAATGACCTTCCTTTGGCCATTTTAACATGTATTTATAGGTGTTTTAACTCACCTTTATTGCATTTTGACCACTCCTTCCTAATCACTTATTCTTTTCTACCTCTTAAGTATTCCTTTCTTATTATCCACTCCCCCATCCATTGTCTACATTATTTTAAGTATCGTAATTTTAACCGTTGACATTTTCCATGCTACCTTTTTCCGGGTCATCACATGTATGAATGTGTAGAAGTGGAAATCCATTATAGATGACTATCAGTTACCTTCCGACTGCATTGTGTATCAGCCTTGACTCTCTGATCAAATTTTGTTTCTTCCAATCGGCACTCACACTATCTGTCTTGAATATCTAGAGTGTGGGCTCCGCTTTCCACTTCATCATTTCATTGTGAAGCTCCTAACTCATTTAAATATCCATTTGATCCAAATATACACGAATTCCATCTCCTACGTAGTTGCCTTCATCATTTTCATGGAAACCGACCGTATTTCATCGACTATAAACCATTTTTTTCATATCTTCCAAATTAGTACAATTATACACTATGGTGCTCAGGGTTACATATTCTTCCGCCTAAGACACCAGAGTAGTCCTTTTCTGTTTGAAACAATTCAGTCGAACCATGACTGGAAGAAACATTTTTTCTTTGTTGCGGGTGTGGGAACTACTGACTTGTCCGCCCTTAGTATCCAATGGCAGTTCTCGGTCGAAGGTGAAACCTACATCCCATAATCTTTATATCCTATCCCGCTGGAAAGCCCTCCAAATTCCCTGAGTAAATTGATCCTTACATGTGTCGGACCGGATGGTGTTGATTGGACCCCGAAGACCATGTTCTGTGCTCCGATCATGGTTGCTTTCGGGCTTCTTCCAATCCCTCCTAACTTCAAAAGGAACTGTTAGTTACCAATCTCGTACCCACGCTCCTGAACCATCTCGATAAACCATTCTTTGATAGTAAAACAACCCTTTCATTTAAATAAATATCTGACTTGTCACTCCTCTGTATGGCTTACATAATTTTCCTTTTTGGCTAATAGATTGAGAGATCATGGCTCGAGCTGAAGACCCATCCCGATTGGCTAATAGATTGAGAGCCCTCCGTGCACTGGTCTCGGAGACTGATGATCTTATAGTAGAGATGGCGCTGGGGGATCAAAAAAGAATTACGGCTGTTGAATTGGCGCTTAGTGCACAAGTCGAGGGGCCACTAAATGATGATGCCCAGTCCACAACTCCCCAACATCTCTCTATATTGTAGGAGTCCCGTAAAGAGGGAGCAAATACGCCGATCGGCGGGGAGGTTCCTGCTAATATTGACGATCCGACCTCTATAGCAAGTCAGCTGGAACTCCAAGTCGAAAACCCCCAAGCTGAGGGGGAAATTTATGATTTTGCGGAAGGGCTGGTCGATATTTTCGAAGGCGACGAAGAAAGGGAAATAAGCATTATTCACTCCATCGGCTCATCGGTTGATGAGGTGCCTCAGGAGGTTTACCTGGATAAAGGGAAACTGCCGATGGAAGGCTTATCTCTGGCATTTGCGGAGCCTACCAAGATGACTCAATTAGATGTTACTTTCCTCGACGGATTTCGAATCATGGATATCTCGAAGCTGAGTGTAAGGGATTGGATCGAGATAGGTCGTAAAGCTGGTTTCATAATGATGAAGGATGGAGTGGGCGCTCGGAATCCGGAATCTGACCATATCTCTAACCGGTTGACCCTGGACTATTTTCATCGTCATCCGAACCTACCGGTGCGAGATCGGGATGATCAATCGGTGTTCACCGATTTCTTTCAGTTAATGGGTCAAGACGTGGCGATATGCTATATGGGAGGAGAGGTTCGTTATTGCTCTTATTGCATTTAATTATAGAATGTCATATTCCCAGTGCATATATACTTATAACTCTTACATTTCTTTCAGATGGAGCAAACATGTATAGACTTGGGTTTTGGTGTTGCGGTTGCGGAATACTTCATGTTGAGTCATTCTGAGCTTAACCAACCAGATCTTTGCGGGGAACAAACCAAGATTGCTGGCAAAAAGTTAATGCAAAATTAGCTAGAGAATCATGCACATGAAATGGAGATGCTGAGAGCAGAGCATATCCGGGAAATAGATGCGTTGACCCGGGCTAAGAGAAGTGAACTAACGAAAACTAAAGCCTTATTCGGTTGAGAAAAGCATGGTCTACAACAGTCTGTTCGCACTTTAAAGGAGAATCTCAAATATAGAACGAAAACATTGCAGAAAACTCGCACCGAGAGTGAGGAATAAATTAAGTAGGCCAAGGACAACAATGATGCAAATATAAAAGCCTTGGAAAAAGAGCAAGAGGAGAATGCGTAGCTAAAACTGAAATCTGGATCTCTCCAGTCAACCGTCGACATGCTTAGGGAGAGAGTGTCCCGATGGCCAAAACAGATAAATCAGTTCCTCCATAATATGATATAGGAATTCACCGTGCATTCTCCCACTTTCAGGAATCTGGCAGCCTTGGTGAGAGCAAAGATAGATCTCTGGTACATTTTCAACGGGTGCAAAATGACTCAAAGGATTTTGGGTGTAGCATTAACATCGAAGGAAAGAGAGAGGTTGGAGCCTAGCCTCTTCGGGAAATTTGAGGCTGTCCTCGCAACCGAGAAATTTGACTCCTCCCAAGATCCTTTCGATTGCCTTAAAATCAATTTTGAGAGAGATTTGCACAGGCAGTACTTCTCTCATGAGATTGAGATTGAGGAGGGCCAGCCGCCACATGCATATTCTAGACTGGCCAAAACTTTTTCTGAAACATGTGGGTCCTCTTCTAACGGATATCCTCAAGGAAGAAACTGTGATAACCGAGCATGACCCTCTTATATACTTTGCTGCAAGAGGCCCAGGAGCGCCATCAAACTGTGATGAGATGCTTTGATCCAAATCGATCGCTCGAGGTTGAAACGAGAGCTGTGGTGGAGGATCTCTTGAAGATCGATCCTCCTACGATCGTTATCAAAAAATGCTTTAGTTGGACTGGCGAAAGATCGAGCTCCTCGAGAAAGAAGAAAAGATAGAGCGTTCTTCTATGTTTATAATATTTCTCTCCCTCTTTTGTACTTTTATACCCTTTGAAAAATAATATTGAATGTTCGTGACTCCCCAAATAAAATATCACTCTAAATAATCCGCAACTTTTATAAAAATAGAAATCTGGAATAATTTATTGCATTTCTATAACAATTCTGATAAATAACTTGTAATATTGTTAAAAGAGCCCGATCATGTAAATAACGTTTATTATCATATCACAAGCTATTTCAAAATCTGGATGGTTCCTTGGCTACGATGTCAACCAGATTTGACGTATAATAAAGTTGACGTATAATAAACTTTTAATATATCAAAATAAGTAGCTTCGTACTTTTCCATCTAGTAAATAGGACTCTCGGATCATAAATAACAAAACATCCCTGTGATCCCTCCAATCATGACTGAGAATCCTCTAAATCATAGGTAAAATTGTTGAAAACCATGCCATAAGGCTAACATTCCGCCATTTTGACCGTAATTCTGAATGATCGACCATAAACACAATTCTTTGATGTTAGATAATAGAACAGTCTCTTCCATTTGAGATAGCCTCAAAATTCTGATAATAACAAAAACCATGTCATAGTGAAATAAACCATTACTTGGTCGTTTTGATCATAACTGGAAACCTCCAACCATAGTTAGAATTCCTGAAAACTCGGTGTTGGGCTTCAACATGCGCCCAATACCACTTACTTAGATCGACATATCCCGTTCTCCTCTGAAAACAAGCATAGGAAGCCATCTCGTTCCAAGTGAAAGTAGCATCAGGTTCAATGTACAATCCTTAGGCTATTGTAAATTATTCACTCCCACCTGGATAGATCGGGTACCTCGCGCCAGAGAGAGCCTTTACTGCCTATACGGAAGTAACATCAGGTTCATGGTACAATCCTTCAACTGACATAATTTTTTTACTCACGCATAGGCATATCTTTTTCCTTGGCTTTGGTGATATTTTTAGGACCACGGAGAAGACAAATGTCTTTCAACAGACCTCACCAAGCATCTGACACATACCTCCACACTTTCTTTTCGACATTTCCCGCTCTCCTCCAAAAATAAGAGTAGGAAACCTTCACGATCCAAGTGAAAATAGAGTCATGTTCAGGGTACAATAAATAGACTAACGTAAATTTTCACTCCAACTTGGATAGATAGGTTACCTCGTGCCAGAGAGAGCCTTCACTGCCTATAAGGAAGTAGTGTCAGGTTCATGGTACAATCCTTAGACTAACATATTTTTTTAGCTCCCGCATAGGCAAATCCAGTATCTTGCCTTTGGTTGTCTTTTTAGGACCAATAAGGAGGCAGATGTCTTCTCATGAATCTCAATGAGCAACCAAAATCGCTCTCAAATTTGGGTCTGAATGAGCATCCATAATTCCCCGGGTCTTACTAAGCACCCTGACTAGTTTCAATATTATGGGTATGAATGTGAACCCATTGATCTCGAACCTCACCTACCACCCCAACTTATTTCGTACACTCAGGTCACAACAAGCACCCATGGGACTCATGTAGCCCCATACTCTCACTCTCTGGGTATAAAATAGCACCCGAACACAACTCAATTCCATGGGGCCTCAAGAAACGCCCGATACCTCACCACAATCTTTGTACACCAGACATTTCCCGTTCTCCTCCGTAGAATTAGCATAGGAAACCTTCACTCCTAAAATCCTTAAAATGGCTTAAATGTTTCACCCCCACTCTAGTGGCTCGGGTACCTCGCGCCAGAGAGCCCTTCACTATCTATACGGAAGTAGCGTCAGGTTCAACGTACAATCATTAGACTGACGTAATCTTTTCACTCTCGCATAGGCAGGTCCATTATCTTGATATATGCGGTCCTTGAGGGGCAACGGAGGAGAAGGATGTTATTTTTACTCTACATTCTCACACACCACTTCACATCATCTCATTTGGACCATTCCCGCGGTTAAAAGAAAAACGTTGGGGGCTCTCACTATCAAGGTGGAAGTAGCATCAGGTTCACGGTAAATTTCTTAGACTAACATAATCACATCCGCCGAGATGGATCGAGTCGCTCACGTTAAGTGGTTTCACCCACTTAACCATCGCTACACGGGGATGTCACCGTGATTTATACCTGCTAGCACATTTCATTGTCATCCCACTACCATTATTCTTGGACTTTTCCGGCGATCTATCGATACTCCAACATCACATTATGAAATTCGTCCACCCATGAAACTTTAGACTGATATATCCTTGTCTTTAGTTGTTGCAAAAAAATACGATTAATCAACTCTGTAAGTCAATTTGTCTATGGATGAGCCACAGACATAAAACACTGTCAAATAACATAACATTCGCACCATTCATTTACACGCTTTCCAGAGAATTGTGTTATATTATCCGATAACACAACTCTCAGAATTCTGAATCAACAGACATTATAACTCCATAGAAAACTTAGAACTTCGTGTTCCAGAACTCGGGAAACGGCTTCGACCTCTATCCACTTAGAGAAATGCTCTACGGCCACAATACAAAACTTCTTTTGACTAGGAGCGATCGGAAAAGGACCTAGAATATTGATGCCCCACGTATCAAAAGGGCAAGTTGTTGGTAAAGGCTTCATGGTTGCCCTTGGCATATGATGCACATTCGAATGGAACTGGAAAGTAGGACAAGCTCGAACTTCGTTTACGCAATCCTTTACCATTGTTGGCCAAAAATATCCAGCCCTCTTAACTTTTATTGCTAGTGACAAACCCGCTGAATGATCACCATAGTCCGCGGTTTAAACCTCTTCAGTAACAGCCTTCGTCTGGGTTTGGGACAAACATCGGAGATAGGGTCATCCAAAAATCTTCTTGTATAATTTTTCATCCACGTGCACAAAATTTGTAGCTCTTTGCATCGTTCTTAAAGCATCGCCCTCATCAGTAGGCAACTCACCCTAACTAGGTAATTGACGATTACATCTTTCCATGATGGTTCATTAGGTATTGCGTCCAATAAAAACCAAGTATTATAAAAATGTTCTAATATGCAACTTCAGTTGTCAAACTCTTAGTCAAACGGATAGATGGATGATAATGGATCATAGTCGTGATCCTTGATTCATATGAAAGTTCCAGAATTGTGGCTGACTTCGCAAGACCATCTGCTCGAGTATTCTCCTCTCTAGCAGCATACATGAGACATAATGTTTTAAGATTTTTCACTGCATCTTTCAATTTCTCCAAGTATAAGATCATATGCTAATCCTTTGTGATAATGGTTTCCAAAAACTTATTCACTAACAACTACGAATCGGGATGAGCATGTAAGGGAACAATCTCAATCTCAACTGCAAGATTGATACCAAAAATCATTGCTTCATACACTAAACATTATTAGTTGCAGAAAAATGGAGCTTCACAGCATACTCATGCTCCTCTCAAAACTTTCTTACTTTCAAATAAATGTCAAGGCCGGATCGCCCAACTGAAACTAATCAGTCAACGAATAAATCCCATCATTCATCACTACCTGACTCCTCTTCTTGAGTCATCTCTACTGTAAAATCGACTGGAACCTACGACTTTAAAGCTCTGGTGAAATATATTCAATCTAGTACTACCCCAACTCAGTATTCCACTTGGCCAACCTTCCGAGGCATCAACTTTAGATAATACACTTAGATAGACTGATCTATCAATACTGCAATATGATGACCCTGAAAATAATGCCTTAACATTCTAGAGGCGACTATCAAAGCCATAATAAATTTCTCCAAGTCTGTATAGCGAAATTCTGCACCTTGTGATTTCTTACTGACATAATATACTAGCTTATGTTACTTATCGTTGATTTTGACCAAGTCAGCACTGACACCCTCCTTAGACACCGCTTAATATTACCCCAAGGCTCCCCGATAGAAAAGGGAGACATAAATGACGGTTTACTCAAAAATTCTTTCAACTTCTCAAAAGCTGAATTGCACTCATCATGCCATTGTAACATATTGTGGTCAAAAGACCGAGGGTACCAAAATTCATCCGGTTCGTAATAAAACAAACTCGGTTTTGATTTGTTTAGATTGGGGGAAACGATTATAAAAGTAGTTAGACAAATGACACAGCGATTTAACATGGAAAATGCCTCAGAAAAGGGGAAAAACCATATGACAAAGAGATGAAAACTCTCTAAGCCGATATATTGATTGAATAATTCATATAACAAATAGAGGAGGCTAAATGAAAATGACTAAGGAAATAAGAAAGCGCGAGAAAGGAAATCGGCAGGGTAACAACATGTTTCCTTCCAGCGGAGATGAATGTTCCGGAAGGAGCTGGACAGGCTAAACAATGAGTTGTTAGGAGCGGGAAGGGAAGTACAAAGCAGCTCAGGCAAAAGCAGACTCATTCAAATCTCGGAACATGGAGTTGGATGTTAAAGTGCGGAAGAAAGATGAGGAGATGAGCCAGGTCCAAGCTCGGGCCCAAGAGAAAGATATAAGCTGAACGAACTTCTTCTTAGGTATTAGGAAGAAAGTAGAGCTTGGAAGAAGATCTCGTTCAGGCCCATACCACGGCAGAGAGTTCGGTCCGGGAGGCTGTTTTGGGGTTTGCCCGGTCCTGTTGTTATTTGCTTTGGCAGATAACATCCACGAGACCTACATTGTTAAGTACCTGAGCAACATGCGGGATTAGGTTACAAAGCAGTTCGAGCTTTCCCCTACTAATGAAAGGTGGAAGCTGATCGATCCGTTGGAGGAGGATTGTGATTTTAATGCGATTCCTTCTTTGGAAGAGCCTGTGTTGGAGGATGATCCATTCTTCCCCATTTTTGATGAGATGGAAAGGGCAGTCAGCCAAAGGTTGATGATCAGGAAGAAGAGCTGAAACAGCTTGTAGCTCGGACCGGACTGAAGGAAAGAGAAGATGAGGACAAGAAAGAGGGGCAAATAGGCTAGGAAAATTTCCATATTTGTACCCCTGTTTTTGTTTCCTTATACTCAATAAAATAACCAATTCTTCCTTATGTTTTTTCTCTTTTCAAAGTTAGAATAGGATTAAAAAAAACTATGTTCGGATTTATTATAATTGATTAAGATTGTTGGATGTAAGCTCTTTCATGCGAGTGCCCGATTTTACCTTAGGTTGAGGTTTGGTTGGGGTTAATTACATTGGATTTTCATATGTACATGAGGACCGCTCTTATTCCATCCTAGGGATCATCATCACATTGGAACGGCGTAGCCCCGATTCTTTATGAGTCACACGACAAGCTTTTGCCGCACCAAGTTATATACATGTCCTGTGTAAGGCTTCTGTCAAGCTTCATTTCTACATATGTCCAAAATCGGGCTTGACTTTGTGCTTTGATTGACTAATTCCAACCTTTATTAGTTCTTTTCGTAGAATATTACAGAAGCATAAGGGATGTTTCCGAAGTGTGAAGTCCGTCGAATGGGATGTTTAGTTCGTAGTGAGTTCCGGGAGTTTTGCGATCCATCCTCAATAGTCAACACACCCAGGAGCATCTGAATCGTCAGAGTGGTCACTGCCACATGGGAGCCTTATAGATGAATTGCTGTGGTCACAAGTCTAGACTCGTCCAAATGATCCGATTTCAGAATCATTCAATCACCTTGCTAGAAACAGTTTGTATTATGCCATTTGTATTCTATCTATGTTCAGAGGAATATATCTTTGGTTTGGAATAATCAAAGGTTTACAAGAAATACCGCATTATGTTCATGATGTTCCAAGTTCCGAGGATCTCGTCACCATCTAACGTTTCGAATTTGTAAGCACCAGCTTCCAATTTCTTTAGGATTCGATAGGGTCTTTCCCAATTTCTGTCCATCTTTCCGACGTTCCTCTGAACCCTTATCTTTCTAAGGACGAGGTCGCCTTTAGAGAACTCTCTTGGTAGGACCCGTTTGCTATGGGCTCGCTGCATAGTTTGCTGATAAGAACACATTCGCGCATAAATCACATTTTTCTTTTCTTCGATTATCTTAAGGCTTAATAATCTCTTTTCGCCATTCATATGCTCATCATACTGAGTTATTTGAAGCGATCGGATGGCCACCTCTACTGGACTAACCCCTTCGGACCCATATACCAGTGAGAATGGAGATTCAAGGGTCGTGGAGAGAGGTGTAGTCCTATAGGCCCATAAAACCTCATAGATATATTCGGACCATTTTACCCCAAGATCCTTCAACTTAGTTTTCAATCCCTTATGGATGACTTTTCAATACCTCTGTGGAGTCCATTGCTCTGGGGATGAGTCACTAATGAAAAATGTTGGGTAATACCCATCTTAATACAAAAATCCCGAACGGACCTTCCGTGAAACAGGAGCCCGATGTCTGATACCACCGCTCGGGGTACCTCGAAGCGGTTTGCGATGTTTCTCCATAGGAAGTGTTTTACAACCTTCTCCGAAATAATGGCCACCGCTTCTGCTTCGATCCACTTAATATAATATTCCACTGCCACAATGCAAAACTTCTGTTGCCCTACTGACCGAGGGAATGGTCCAAGGATATCAGTACTCCATCTATCAAATAGACAGGGGAGCGGGGTCACCGATAGGGGAGCCCCTGGCAGTTGTGGGACAGGAGCATGATATTGACAAATAGCGCAGTGTTTGGTATACTTCTTTACATCTTCGAGCAATGTTGGTCAATATTATCCGGCTCTGATAACGTGAGGATATAAGGATCAAGCTCCAGAGTGAATACCACATTTCTTCATAAACATAAATCATGAACACTTCAACCTTAATAGGAGACAAACATCGCAAGAGCGGTCCCTCAAAACATTTTTTAAATAATTGTCCATCACTCAAATCATATCCTTATGCTAGGAATTCAATTTTTCTGGCCTATGACGTGTTCTTAGGAAGATAACCATTAGTCGGATATTTGATGAAGTGATCCATCCAAGTGGGTTCCTCAAGAGATTCAGTAGCATCAATGTTCAATCTCTGAAATTCATGGCATAACGCCCCAATTTCATCAACCGATTGTTCAATCACAGGTATCTCGACCGAAGGTCGGCCCTGGATGTTGACCGATATAGTGCCATGTCCTATGTTCGGCATGCTTGTGGCAAATCTGGCCAGTGCGTCAGCAAACTTATTCTGTTCTCCGGCACATGATCGAGTGAATATTCGCTAAACTTCTTAGATTATTCTAGAACTTTTGCATGATACAACTTCATCATAGGCTCATTTGTGTCAAATCTCCCCGAAAACTATTCCACGACTAACTTGGAATCCGAGAAAATTTGCACTTTAGCAACTCCCATCTTTCAGGCCAGGGTCATTCTCGATAATACTGACTCATATTAAACCATGATATTAGTTCCTGAGAACAAGAATTTAACTGAAGAATGAATAACATCACCTTGCAGTGTTGTGAGGGTAATGCCCGCAATATTCCTACGATGGTTGATCCATCAACATATTGCTGATCGGGTCATTTCAACCACGAAATCAGAGAGAACCTGAGCCTTGATCGCCTTTCGGGAAATGAATTCTAGAGGCATGGAGCTGATCTTGATTGCCCACTTAGATAGTCTCTCGTTAAGATCTGTCTGATTCAAGACTGCTTTCATAGGCTAATCATTATGCACATGGACTTTTCGTCCTTCAAAATAATTCTTTAGCTTTGATATAGCTTACTTCAATGCCATCACGAATATTTTCAAGTTAGTGTATCTGGTCACTACCGATACCAAAGATTATGCCACCAGTCATCATCCTTACTCCGCTTAATCGGGGCCTCCATGGCCCTGTAGATTATACTGGGATTCCGCCCAAGATCGGGCTCATAATCCCTCTTCGTGCGTAGAGCCTCCAACGCTTTGGTGAGCTCATTTATACGTTGCTGCATACATTCCTCATCAGTCCCAGGAATGGGAGTTGCAGCTCTGGATGGAGCAGGGAGATTAGATTGATATCTCAGCCTCCTCATAGTCACTCTGCGCTTGATAATTTTCTCTTCATCGAAAGCTGCGCGCTTCAGGGTCACTCTCGTACCCTCTGTTTGTGGGAACATGGCTAGTAACATCTGGTGTTTCTGTTCCACTTCTCTCATACGTAATCTCCAGTACCACCTTCAGAATAATAGCGTCCAGATCCTACAAATAGAAAGAAAAGCAGGGCTGCAAGGTTGCTAGGAACCACATCACTATCATTCATCGAGTTTGCAATCGCCATGCCTTTGTTTGTCCTATCCCAGGGAGAAACCTCGAGTGGGAATCAACAAATCGTCCCCATGGATGGTGCCAAACTGTTGTTGTCAAGAGACCGGGGGTACCAACAATCGTCCAGTTTGTAATAAAAGGAACTCAGTTCTGATTTATTTTGATTGCGGAAACAATTATAAAAGGAGTTAAACAAATGACACAGCGATTTAACGTGGAAAACCCCTCGGAAAAGGGGAAAAAACCACATGACTATGAGCTGGAAATGCTCTTAGCAAATATATTGATTGAACCGTTCATATATTGGAAAACGCGGTTGTGATCGAAGTGCGAACAATGTGAACAGGCTCGAAGCGTGTAACGCATGGATGTTCCCGGAGCGTAGAGCACGTGAGTTGTAGCCGTTTGGACTGATTTATTGGGTCGGCCACCGGGTGTCTTGGTTACGCCTAACTCCATCTTCTGTCCTTAAACGTATGTGGGCCTTCGTTTCGGTTATTTCAAATGGGTCAAGTTAAATATATTGGGCCGCGCAGGTTCGTCTCTTGTTATCTGGGCTGGCCCAATGACTGGCTTTCATTCAATACAGGGTACCCGGTCCCGGAGCCCTCATCATAACATATTTTCCTTATGCAATGCTCGAAAAAATGGCATACTTTTCTCTGCTGATCTTGAGATTAAACAGTTCAAAGATGCTAAGCTGCCAATCAGGCTTTGGACCTCTGAGATCGTTGTTGGAGGTGTCAGTTTTTGAATAGCTGTGATCTTATGAGGATTAATTTATATTCCCTTTCATATACGATAGAACCAATGAATTTCTCCTCTTTTACACAAAATGCGTACTTGAGTGGATTCAATTTCATTTGATATTTCCTTAATATGTTAAAAAATCATTCAGATAATGGACATGACTATTGATGTCATGTCCTACTACATCTAATTCATTTTATTATCTTAATTTATTACACCTAATTTTCATAATACTAAGATATGATGTCGTGCCCTAAAAATTAGAACAAAGGCTCTATATAAAACTCGTCCATAATACTAATTATTCTTTCATACACAGAGGCAGCTAATTTACATAATCATATACAAATTCACTAGTTTATTTACAACATAAAACCGAACCAATGTTCTTTCAAAATTACTAGAAAAAATGCTCCTTATCTTGACACAATCTTGGTAGTGTCTAATCTAGTACTCATCTTCACAACCTGTGTACACTAGTTCATTGAGTTGTTCTGAGATTAATGAGAATAAACACGCAGTATAATAATGCAACAAATATTATCACATAAACAAGAAATATAACATATAACACATAAACATAAACATAAACATAAACATAAACATAAACATAAACATAAACATAAACATAAACAAACATAAACATAAACATAAGCATAAGAACATAATCTTCAGATTGTTGCTCTTATCATGTTAAATATACAAGCATAACAATCCTGGCCCCTACCTTAATCTTTGGCATACGCATCACCAAGAATCGAGGAACATAAGTCATGAGTCATCTGATATCAGAAACCAACAGAAAGCGCTACAAATTCATCAACATTTCCTACTTCCAACCATACCTCACTCATTAACATAATCATATATGATGTAATCACATAACTAAACTAATGATATAGATCATAACATGAATGAAACCATGTTGCTGACATGTTGTCAGAGTTATTCGTCCAAAAACTCTCGCATTTTCACATAAACATATACTCATGGTGAAATCTTTCTGACAACTCACAACAGTATGTCGACATTGTAACTACATACGATATTCAGAGCTCAAATGACATATAGAAAATCACGTAAAAATATTCATTTGAAAGCTAATGAATTGTTCTAAAAACGGATAAATGAAACCATTTCCAAAAGAGCCCTCTAAATATGAGAAAACAGACCTATAATATGATGCCATGTCTACAAGGATAAAAATGTACTGTTTCTGTAAAACGTAACATAACTTACTGGTCTGCTTTCGGTTATCATAAAACATAAAATTCCTTTCCAACTAGACACACATGGGATTCCATACATGTAAAAGTCATAATCATACGACCTCCATAGAATTAACAGAAAAATTCATAATATTCAACAATGACATAAATGCATATGAGATATATACTACATGTTCTCTCAATCATTCCACTCACATTTGTTTTCTTACTGATTTCCACTTAAATAACCTTCAGAAATCACATACCCTGCTGTAAAAATATCATTAGAACCATAATCAACTTCTATCAAACCTAGAACACAATTTTATCAACCTTACACAAAAATTCTCCTCTTTGCTTTGGCTGTTGAAAATTACCTTGCTTGCTGCATTTTTTTTCTGCATTTGGTTGTTTGTTTTGGCTTAGGCTATGTTCTGTACGATTTATATTTCTATTTTTTCATTATAGGAAATAGAAATTAATGATGTTGCATAACACATCTTTTTTTTCATTTTACTTTATATAAGTAAAATTTCTATTTCTCAATTTTATAACTACAAGTAAAAAACTAGAAAATCCTTATTTTAAAATTCAACTTATACTTCTAGTATTTGAAATGACTATAATGTCCTTATTTATCTTCTTATACAACTTATGGCTTATGAGAGTAGATTCTACGCAAATATGACATAATCGACATAGGGGATCTAGGCCATCATCACGATGATAATCTTGTAGAATATCATATTTAGGGATAATAATATGGAGTTTCGAATATTAATTTATTATTGAAATAAATTTAAGGGTAGGAAAGTAATTTGATTAATATATAAATTATCATTGTATTTCTACAACAGAACATTATCTTTTTTTAAAAATTATTTATTCATTCTAAAAACATTACACAACACTTCATAACTTATATTACTATTTATGTTTGTGTTTTTGTTTCTCTTTCTACATAAATTATTTTCCAAAATTTGTGCAAAACACACCCTTAATTTCTGCTTCATTACTTTCCATACTGCTTCGGCACATAATATTGTAGCAAGAACGTGCCAACTCCTGAGTTCCCATCATTTTTCCAATACCCGAAGGGGTAGGAAATAACAACAACAAATGAGGCTGAGAGATAATTGCCCCGAACATGTTCAAAGCACTTCTTTTAGGGATAGCATTATAAGGGAGTCTCGGAAGATCTACTACAACAAATTCAACCAAAAGAGTCCTCGAGATTTCGAGGTCTCCCAAAGTTACTGCAGAGATAGTCACCCATCTGAATCAACAATGATGTTGTTAAAACCAACTAATTAGGTTTGAACCGTCTGCAGCTTAGTTGTTCCTTGCAGAGACATCTACAAAAAGGTCACAAGAGTTAAAATATTCGTAGATGCTACAGTGTCTACGAGAATTCGATAAACATGATGATTTGCAATAACAAGAGTTTTAAGCTTAAAAATTATACTCCTTAATATTTTAAAATTATTGTGTGAGAATCGTAGGTAATCGGTTGCCGTAATAGAAAACACGAACAATTAAACGGGGAAACTCGAGAAACAGGTGGAAAACCCACAGGACACCAAACCCATTAGGGAATATCACTAAGGAGAGTGCTTACAGGTTACAGAATATGTAGAACTCAGACTTCCTAGCTTTTCTTCCTCATCTCTTCCACCCCCATTTGATAAGGGTTACATATGAATATTTAATTACAAAATCTTTATCAAAATCTACCCTTGACTCATCAGACGCCCTCAAGCTGATTTTTATGACTATTAGTGCCAAAAATTCGTGTTGCGCCATCTGAGATTAGTGGCACAGCTATTGTTGTCATTCTGCTCATTTCTGCCGACCATGTCGATCGTCAAAATCATCGTCCACTTTCGATCGGGTGTTGATGGGTGTCGATCGATGCTAACAATTTTCGATCGGGTTCACCCATCGTCATGTATTGAATACCGTTATGGTTTTACACAGCAATCGTCAATCGTGTAATGGACCTGCCGTCATAAATCCATGCATTAATATTAGCCCCTCAACCTCATTCGATCATCATTGTCAAAAGGGGTTGACTTCGTCATAATTTCTGCGCGTGCACGTATCAATCGACACGCATCTTTTGATCTTCTACACACAGTCGGCACATGTTTCAGATTCTCACATTGTTCAAGGCTGTCACATCGCGAACTTCAGTAATCGTGCAGAATTCAGAGGGTTACGATCCTCACCGTCCACGTGGCACGATCATGTGCGTTGGGTCAGAACAAAACCCTTAGGCGTCTTCATTTCCGCTTGCGCTCTTACATCTTCTGCTCACGGCCGATTTCTAGGCGATTTCCGGCAACCATTCCTTGGCGACTTTTAATTCTCACTTCAAGTCTACTTCAATCAACTCAGGTTCGTTTTTTAGTTCTCCTTTTGTCTATGCATCACTTTCATCTTGATTTATCCCCCTTTATGTGTTTTTACGTATTTGTATATGTTTTCGGCGAGTTTCATACTTGAACGCTTTCGGGCTTTTTTGAAAAATAACTTGTTTATAAAAATTGATTTGTTGAATTACCTATTTTGATAGAGTGTTGGCCAAATAACCTGTTTTCAAAAAATATTTACTAAATAGTATACGTTTATATATTTTTAATGAAAATATATAAATTGCTTATATATATTAATTTAAAATATATAATAAATTAAAATTTAAAAATATTTTTATTAATTTATTAAAAAATGAAAATACATTAAATTAGTTTAATAAAAATAGTATAAATTTGCTAAAATAAATTAAATTACGATATGAAAATATTGATACAATATTATATCGGACGACACGTGAAATATCGGTAATTATAATTTCCGGTATATCGATCGATACGAAATATTATTTCGGAACATATGATCACATATCGATCGATATGTGATATATAAGGAGGGACCGAGTTATAGTGTTGGATATCGGTTTATACATTAAATATTTTCGTGGTACCATTATAAAAATCGTAAGAATTTGCTAAAATAAATAAAGTTATTTAAAAGTATTCATATGTCGATCGATATAATATTTTATCAATATTTAAAAATAAATAAATTTTATTATATTGAGCAACACGTGATATATCGGTCATACTCAACAGATCGAAACATATGTTTTCATATTGATCGATATGTAAAATACAAGGCTGTATCGAGTTCTTGTGTAGGATAGTGGTCGATATTTTTATATAATAATTTCATATATTTCGATTAGAGGCGTGTTGCCCGATATAATATTTTATCAATATTTTCATATTGTAATTTAATTTATTTTAGCAAATTCTTAAGATTTATTAAATAACTTTAATTATGTTTACAACATAAATATTTTGAATTCAAACTTGTTAAAGTCAATTCGATCTTAATATCAATATTTTCATATCGGTCGGTACTACGAAAATCGGGTGACATCGGTATTTGGACCGGTACCGGTTTTCGAGTCAGAACCCGGGTTTTTCTAAGTCATCCGGAAATGTAATTTTTTAAAAATTAATATTTTGTACCGGTATAAATTTCTGATCGGTACGAAATTCCGGACCGATATGAAAGTATTGCTTAATATATCATAATATAATTTATTATATATTTTTAATTAATATATATAAGTAATATATATATTTTTATTAAAAATATATAAATATAGGCTATTTAGCAAATATTTTTTGAAAAGAGGTTGTTTGGCCAACACTTTATCAAAATAGGTGATTCAACAAATCAATTTTTAAAAATAATTTATTTGGCAAAAAAGCCCGAACGCTTTCTCATGCGGAAATTTGATTTTTGATGATCAATTTTACTTACAGATGGATCCAATTCTGAATTTCGATACCGTTCGTGAGAAATACTCCATCCCATAGGAGTATCTACTAGAGGCGGGGATACTGGGACTGAGCCATGGCCTACTGCTGGCCGATCGTCACTGAGGAATGCAGAGCTAGTATCAATATTTGCTTTGAGGGTGGGCTCAGATTCCAACTCCGCCCGTTTATCACCGAACTGCTGTGGGCTCTGTCCATGCCCGTGTTCACGCTGCTGCCAAGCAGCTATTCTGTGATGGTCGCCTACATCCAATACTGCGACGATGCCAAGATCCCCCAAAATGTCATCAACTTTTTGACAATCTAAACAATAATGAGGAGGACGGGCATCCAAATTCTCGCCCAGCACAAGCTCTGGTACTTTGTTTCAAAAACAAAGACCATAATCTTGTCGATCGATCAAATTCGCAACGCAGCTGGTACAACTCTTTTATCTAGGTCAGAATTCAAGATAACAACCTTGAAATCCCTCTCCAACTGCGGGGCGCAACTAGAAAGCTGACGATCGATGGTGAAGAGACAATCATATGCTCCAACTAGCTCAAAAGCCTACCGAAGATAATGGCCCTCTATCTAGAAAAAGGCGATCATCTTAATTGGAAAGTGATGTCTGAAGAGGATAACATCATATGTCTTCACATATCAGGTCGAAGGATGGGTGACCGCATTGGTCGACCTCTAGTTCAACCACCATCACCCACTGCCGAACGTAAATTCCTATAACTTGTCATTATTCTTCATTCTCATGCATTAACATTGTCTTACAGTTTCATCTTCTTCCTCTAGACACTCTTCAGAATAATTAATGAGAAAACATGAGATGATTAACGAGAAGCTGGAGAAGAAGAAGGTAAAATGCGAAGGTAATAGTTGCGAAAGCTTTAATCAACATATCTTTTCCTTTCAAATTACTTATCTTATCTTTTTTCCTGACTGTAGATCTCTTCATTAAAAAAGAGATTGCCCTCGCCATCGAGACCGCCCCAGTTCTCTATCAGAAATTGTTGCATTAGCAGGTGGTAGATGTATTGTGGTCGATTGAGCTTGTCGAAGGGGTTTCTTTAATCCCTTCGACAAATACAGCTCATAAATGGAACCTCTCGGAGAAAGGAAAAGTATATTCTTTGAAGACTTAGCCCTTGAGAGTTGCAATAGGATTGTTGGCTGGACTGCAGAGCAACGATCATTATTCAATGAATTTCTGCAGGTCAAGCAAATTCAATTGATCAACCATCCGAGGGAGTCACTATTCCGATCGTAAACAACCCTAATGATAGATCTTCCGCCTCCTCCAACAATCCCAACTACAAATGACGAAGGAGGCCGCGTCGCCATTCTAGTCAAGTTCGTCAACTAGAAGCTAGAGTTTCCCATCATGGTTTGCTAAGTTCCGAAAGCAAAATATGGTCAAAATTCTACTCTTCAGCCGATACCATCTATCGACAATGAAGTGTTAAGACGCTCGACCGTCCCAGTCGCAATAGGGATGCTTGACAGCCATCACATTGACGAGATGATTGAAGTTCTTGACAGCACTCTAACAATCGCACCTCCTACTTCCCTTAGCAATGGAGCGGTCACCCTTCGTGGGGTAACTTCAAATTATTTCAATAAGTTCCAAGATAATTTTCTAACTGTCAATTACTGCACGTGTCAAAGTACCACAAAACAACTTGCTCCTTAAAGGTGATCACCCTATTGCAAAGGAAGCATACAGAAGAGAAGAATGGAAGTACTGAAGAAAAGAATAAGTTCGCTCGGTTAGAGGGGGAGCTAGCCGAAGCAAGAGCCCAAATGCAAAAATTACCACACATTCAGGAAGAAAACGAGAAGGTGAAGAACATAGTAGACATGATAACTCAAGAATTAAGTTGTTCGTCTCAAGAGCTCAAACTGGAAATGACGAGGAGGCAAGAGGTCGAGTGTAAAAGCGATATCCTCGCCGCTCAACTAGAGACCGAACGAGAAAACATCAAGTGTGGAAAGCGCGTCCTTCGGTATGCTGAGGTGAATTATCATCACTCACTTACAACTCATAGAGATAAACATCAAAATCTCATGAGTTATGTTGATGAAGTTCTCCTCGACGTATGTACCAGATGCATAGAATATGACGTTCAGATCATGTCAAAGATTCAACTACACTTCTGGATCGGTTCGATGTTTCTCCAACCTTCAACAATCTGGCGATGACGTATTCCCTCTGACTAATTGAAGAACAGAAGGATTAGGAACGCGAGCCACCATTGGAGGTGGCTCGCATTGTTCGGTGGCTCGTTTTGATAGTATTGAAAAAACAAGTCACACCCGATCACTTTTGATGTGGAATTCAACACTCGCTCCCAATGGAGGTGGATGCTGATGATCCATAATTTGAAAATCTTGCCGACCACTTAGATTAACTTGTAATAGATAGTTTACGAGATCTAAGTTTTGATTCTTCCTGAATGTACTTTTGTATCTCCTTTGTATATAATAGAAGTGATTGTTCAGATTCTGCATAAGCCAACCGCGGTAATGCCGATCGATGCAATGTAGATGAGAACAATATAGATAGTAATACCAAACATATGCCAATAAGTAACACGTTGACCGTCGACCATATAAATCAATAGATAATACCGATAATCGACAATGCCTTAACAAATCTGATATTCTTCTTAAGGCATAATCCATTTAAAGCATAATCCGATTAAGTGTCAAAAGACATGATAACATAGCAATATCATCGACCTGATGCCTTAGATGAGTTCCAGAATAAAACAACACACTTCACACAATATGAATAATTTCAACATTATCCTTGGGTTTAATAACACACTGGGTAATCAATAAAGCAATGGGTAATCAACTATAGTAGCCCATGGTATATATGTCTAGATAAACGTCTAGAACATATGTACCACAAGTGATTCCCAAAAGTTAAAACTATGTGAATTGATATGTCGATCGGTTTTTTGAAAAACAAAAATCCTTAATTTGACTGCAAAAGTAATCCATAGTAGGTTTTTTTAACAATTTTCTCTTCCGATCGTGCCACACCTGTTAAACAACAGGTACTACTCTTAAATAAGAGGATTTTTCCATGTTATGTTGCCTAAAAAACGGATTCATTATGAATGTACAATTGTGGCTTGAAAGTAATGACTATCTACAGGTAGTCAACGACAGGGTGGGATACAAAGGCATTCTATCAACGGGAGTCACTGCATCACAAGATACATCGGGGTTCAACGACGAGACAACCAAAGAGGTGATCGACAAACGATACGTTCTGTTCTATCGATGGTAAATAACCGAAGATGTCACTCGAAATGGGATGTTAGCACCCTGAAAGGAATTAAAATGACAATCGTGCAAATTTATTCAAATTGTAAAACGTTTGCATAATTTTCAATACCGATCAACACACATAGCGACAAAAAAGTATTACCTAGAATTTTTGGATTATATCTTCTTATATGATTGACATTCAAAGACCTAGGGAATTCTTGCCCTTCCAATGTTTCAAGTCTGTAAGGTCCTGCAAACAATATATCCTTCACTTTGTAAGGATCTTCCCAACGTCGATCAACACTACGAAGGACCAGATCAACCTTGAGCGAGGTATCAACTTCCGATTGTAGAATTTTTACACAGTACGCAGATGCCTCAATAGACGACTGTATATCTCCTCACGCTTTTCTTCAATAAAGTTCAAATCCATACGTCTCAGCTCGTCATTTTGTTCCTTATAGTACATAGCCACTCGTTGCATTTTCAAATTATTCTCCACTAGATAGAAAAGCTTACGACAAATAAACTAGTGAGAATGGGGTCTCCCCTTTTGTGTGGGTAAGAGTAGTTCTTAAGGCCACAATACTAATTGGAGTCAATCAGGCAAAACGCCTCCTAAGTCCTCCAATTTATACTTTATCCCTTTAAAGATGGCACGATTTTACACCTCATTCAAACCATTCGTTTTAGGATGAGAAACAGAGCAAAAAATTTGTTTGATTCCAAGTTCGCCGCACAAATCTTGGAATTTCCTTCCAGTGAATTGTGTGCCATATCTTACACTAACACTCGTGTCACACCATACCTAGAAATAATATTCTTCTAGAAAAATTTCTTGACCGCATCCTTGGTAATTGAAGAGACTGGCTCAGCTTCTACCCATTTGGAGAAATATTCCATTGCCATAATACATAACTTCCGCGGATTTACCGAAAGGGGAAATGGTCCCAGAATGTCGATCCCCCACCTGTCAAAAGGGCGAGGAAGTAGTGTGGAATTTAATTACAAACCTGACTGTCGATGGTATTTGGCATGATATTGACACAGTCGACATTTTTGGACAAACTCCTAAGCATCAGCCTCATAGTTGGCCAAAAGAAACCCAATTGTCAAAGCTGGAGAACAAGTGATCTTGCTCCTAAATGGTTTCCACAGACTCCTTCTTGCACCTCACTAAGTGCGGACCGGACTTTCATTCGACGAAGTCATCGCAACAACAGTCCATCAAAATACTTTTTGTGAACTACCTGGTCCCGAAGAACGAATGTGCTTGCCCTTGACTCCAAACGCTGCCGCTCGACTCTTTCCTTGGGAAGTTCCACGTTCAACAAGTAATCGATAAGCGACTGCATCCATGAAGGTGCGGGCTCTTCGTCGACACTTCCTACTATTTTCCCTTCGATAGGGGCAAAATCTGTCGATCGAAATAAAGATTGCAAGTTGACCGCTGATTTTGAGTGTACAGAAACCTGAATGGTTACCTCTTGAAGATCAGGAAAACTTGCAGCCAAACGTCCCAACCCATCAGCTTCCTCATTTTCTTCTATAGGCGAATGAGCCAACATGAATGATTTTAAAGATTTTGCTACCTTAATAACTTCTTCCGGGTACCGTTGCATACAAAGTTCATGGGTCTCGAAAGTACCCGCAACATGTTCATCAACTAACTTTGAATCCGTAACTTCCCGAATATGCATCACCCCAATGTCTAATGCACGTCGTATTCTTGCAAGTAGTGTTTCATATTCTGCAACATTGTTAGAACATGGGAAAAAAAGTGTAAATGTTGCATTTATGTGCTCTCCTGGAGATGTGATGAAGTGAATTCCAGCTCGAGCCCCTACTTGTGTGGACCCACCGATAAACATATCCCATACATCATCTTCTTGTTCAGTAACCACAGTGATCCTCATTATCTCCACCACAAAGTCTGCCAAAACATGTACTTTGATTGCTCCACGAGGCATAAATTCCAAAATCATTGCATTGAGTTGAATAGCCCATTTGACAAACCATGTTGTGGTATCAAATTTAGATAGAACAACCTCTAAATATTGAACAGTAAAAAATTGGATAAGACGATCCTCAAAATAATGTTTCAACTTTTCAATGTTCGTGTATCGAGTTTCAGAAGGAAGCAGAGTGTGACTTACATAATATACCGGTCGGTGCACTCCATCGCTGAACATCATTAGAGCAGCACTAACCGCGACTATTGAGATTGCCAAACAAAGGCCAATAGGTTCATCGATCGTTGGACTTGGCTCGACAAAAATTTTTTCAGATCGTCGAACACTCGCTCACCATCGTCGTCCAATTGCAGTTTATTACCTTGTCGAAAGACTTTAAAAAACGGTAAGTCATAGTCGACAGACATGGAAATGTATTTATTTTGAGCGGCTAGTAGACCGGTCAAACTGTGGAACTCCATTTTTTCCTCGGTGGAGGCATTTCGTTGATGGCCTTCGCCATTTCTGGATTGGCTTTTATACCTCTTTCAGAGACAAAAAGCCCAAGGGATTTCCCACTACGAATGTCGAAGCAACATTTCGAAGTTTTGAGCTTTAGCTGGTACTTTCGACAAACTTCAAAACACCTTGACAAATAGGATATATGGTCATCATCATTCATAGACTTAACAATCATGTCAGTCATGTAGACTTTCATTTCTTTTCCTATTAAGTCTTTAAATATTAAATTAACTAAACGACGGTAAGTAGCCAGTGTTCTTCAGTCCAAACGGCATTGCAGTATAACAAAATACGCCACTTAGCGTCACGAAAGAAGAATTTTTCTGATCCTAGAGAGAGAGAAAAAATTGATGGTAACCAGAATAAGCATCCATTGTACTCATCAGTGTACTCCCAGTGACAGCGTCGACCAACTTGTCGATGTGTGAATGGGGGTATGGATCTGTTTCACATAATGTGTTAATCCCTTTGTAGTCGACACACATCCGCCACTTTCATCCACACTTCGGTACTACCACCGGGTTGGCTACCCACTCAGAGTATTTGATTTCTTCATGTACCCGATAGCCACAAATTTTGAAGTTTCCTGCCCAATAATTTCTACCACCTGTGGAGAAAAACTACGCATTTTTTGTCTTAACTGTCGAGCATCATGATGAGTATAAATATGGTGCTACATCACTACCATGTCTATACCTCGAAGATCCTTAGGGCTCCAAGAAAACACCTCTAGTTATCCTCGAGCAGCTTAATCATTCTCAAAAGCTAGGACAATGTCCAAACTAATGCGAGTGGTTTTTTCCAAGTTCCCAAAAATTAGTTCCACAACTTTCAGGCCGGCTAGCTCTATGGCTACCATCACTCCCTCAAGACTTTAATAGCATCAACCCGGGATCGACAAGCAGAGATATAACATGAACGGGCAGTGGCTTGGTCGACACTTACAGTTACAATTCAAACAGTGGTCGGGAACTTCAGCTTCAAATGAGTTGTCGAAAGGACGGCCTCAAAATCCGGTCGGCCAAAAATTACATTGTACGCCATATCGTCCATGGCTATATATTCTAACGTTTTCGATTGTGAATTTTTTACACTTCGAAGCATGGTTCGCAAGATGATATTTCCCAGGGGCGTGACCGACCGTTGGTTGAAGGACCACAAGGTCATCATCACCTGCTATAGGTCGGCATCACTTAAACCCATCGAGTCGACCACTCCCTTAGAAATAATATTACAGGAACTCCCTTGGTCGACCAAAATCCGATTGGCACTAATGGCAGTTATGATGATAGGATCATTCTATGGTTCAGAGATACCTTCCTTATTAGCATTATCAAAACTGATGTCAGTCTTCGACAGTTTCCTAGCCCCTTCGATCGACATGACATGCAATGAGTTCAATAATTTCCAAGCATGTTGTTTCCTTTCCTTTTGTGAAACATTGCAACGATCGCCTCCTATGATCACAAAAACTTAGGATACATCAGCTCGTCCCCAACAAAATTGAAGTTTTCCGGATTGACGTTCTCGTTAGCTGGAATTTCCGGAGGGGGTGGAAGGACTTCAGAAGCAGAGGATCACCGGATATCCCACCAATCATGGTTATATAGATTATTCTTATGATTGTTTGGTCGAAAACGTCGACCACCATGATCATTTCGTCGACTGTTCCTCCGTTGATTCTTATAATTTTGTTGAGGACAATCATTATGATATTCACCACGTTGTCGAGGGGCATAACTCTAATCATCATCCCGCTCGCCTCTGCTCTATCCACGGTTTGCATCTTTCTCAGGTGTTTTTACCCTTTTGTACTCAAGAATTCCCTCTTTCACCAGTTCCATGATGCGATTTCCCAAGATGTTGAATTTAGTTGTTGAGTGATCTATAAATTTGTAAAATTCACATTATACCCTTTGTCTCACAGTATTTGTTCCCCATGTATAGCACGAATTCACATTCCTACATTTCCTATCAGAAGGATGGATTTTCTTTTCAACATGCCTTGTAATATCAACAAACTCTTTCTTTCTATTTAGGGCAGCCATAGTCTCCTGTACATTTATGTACTTTTTAATTTTCTGGGTTAGATGACCTAGTAACGTCGGAGGATTCTTGATGAGATTGGCCGAGAGTCCACACAGCCCTAGTACCTCATTAAAAATGTCCAATTCTTCTTTGGATCCCTCTAGATACATGATTAATGTTTTCGATAAACTGTCTCAAAGTGGTTTTACTAAAGATGTACCTAAGTGCATAAAGTTCCGCCTTGCTCCTCGAAGGACCACGTTGGGAGCAAATTTTTGAGTGAATGGTATGGTGAAATCTTCAAAAGAGCGTACCGACCCCGAAGGCAAGTTTTTGAACAATAATTTCGCATATTTTGGAGAGTAGCTGTAACTATTTTTCACCTAATGGCATCACTAGCTCACACCGTCCCCATCCGTAGTTCAAAATCTAACAAATGATCTAGGGGGTCCCCTGAACCGCCGAAGGTCAGCATTCTGTCAAGGGCCCGAAAAAAAATTTGGGAACATCTTTCATAATGCGTTTGGAAAATGGGTGCAAACGCAGCGGAAGCAGCGTAGAAACTCCATTGTCTGTAAGGGGATTCTGATACGCATCCCCTATATCTAGTAGAAAATCTTTCCTGAAATCTCTCCTGATGGGTTGATCCATGGCCTCATGGAAGAAAGCTGGCCGAAGGTCAACCTCTAGCCCTGGTCAATGGCTTTTTATGTCGTCAAGTACCACCACTAGCTCCTTAAAACGTGCTTGGTCGGGATCGATTGTCGATCATGGCTACTCATTCTGCGGTTTTCGACTCAACTAGCCTTCCTGACTAGTTTCTCTTCCTTCCCGGGTTGAATATTCAAACTTACCATTCTCGACTAAACTTCGAGCATTCCTTCCATGGTATTAATCAGCTCATCTATCTGAACCAGTTCCAATAACCTCTCAACTTTGTACATTAATTCTTGACATTCATTAGAAGTGTGTCTGAAACTCCGATGCAAACGACAAAATATTTGTGACTCATGAGTCCTCGGAGTTGGTGCCTGTAAGGGGGGATACTTGAGGGATCCTCCATTCTTTTCCTCAATAATGGAAAAAATCTGTTCATAACTGAATGCTGGAGGGACAAATATTTTGGGCTTCGCTTGTGCAAAATTCCTACCTTTCACGCGATTTGCAACAATATTATGTGAATCATAGGTATAAATTTCCATCACTCCATGGTCACGCAATCCTTCATCTTCTCGAATATACTGGTGCACCGCAATGAAAGCTCTTCCATATTGTTCGGTGGATCACTGGCCAAAATAAGTTGCAGTACTCCAACTTTTTTACTAACAGTGATCCGCGGAATCTTCCTACATTCCGCCATGAAACGGTAACAAAACTTAACAACTTCTGGGATGAATCATACAACAACGCGGTTAAAGACGTAATAGACTTCACATGTGCATTAAAAGTCTCAAATCCCGAGTAGAATTGATCCTTAAAATCCTGATACGAGACAATAGAATACTTCATCAAACGATTGAACCACCTGAGAGCCGACTCCTTCAAATAAGAGGCAAAGATAAAGCAGATGGCCGCATCACTAAAATTCATCAAACTGACTTGAATCTCCAATTTTGAAGTGTGAGCATGGAGATCGGTCGATCCTCGAGACTACGAGAGATACTTAGCTATCTCAATATACTCGGATCTTGTGACATTATAAATCGCCATGGAAAATTGAGATAAAGCGCTTGAAGCTTTCCATGGACTTTACAAAACTTCCATCGACGACAAAATATTTCCTCTCCCGTTGTGGGGCTCGATTGCCCTTTTTTTCACAACATAATCACCCTCAAAAGCGGAGCACCCGTCTTCTTTCATAACCGAGTCCAAGATTGGCCTCCAACTGATTCATTTGAGGATCATTCTGCTCAATCTAATTATTCATCTCTTGGAACTTCGATCAAGTTCTCAATCCTTTGTAAAGTAAAAGTTTTCTCTCCATTGAATGTTACATATGGTGTTGGGGGTTCTGAGCAGGACATATGTCCTCGGCAACAACTTCATCATCAATAGACTCCAAGCAACAATACTTCTCTGAGACCTCCTTCGGGCGTACATATCTTCTAACTGAGCAAGTAAAGTACATCTTTGCTCTTCTAAATCCTCATCATTCTGATTTTGATCCGCGGATGTAGCACATATAGGTTGTGGGAAGTGAACACTACTTCGAACTGCAACTCGACTAGTTCTTCTGAACTCGAAGCATTTTGATATATATGGAGGTGGATGGTGGACATTAAGTGGCCTCCCGGATGAATTCCCACTCCGGGAATGCTGAGTAGTGACTTCCTAACCGGGGCTCCTATAGAAGTGATGAATGAGTACCCGGTAATATAGTTCAAACGTTACCTCCAACTGTACGAAGTTTAGGCTATATTTCAATCTCTTCATCAATGTTCTATTCCTCAGAATTACGAATCATCAAGATAGTAATAAGTGTCTAAACTCATCACAAAAGCTATCAATGGGACTAAGTCTCGGTCCCCACGGACGGCGGCAAACTGATGTTGTCTAAAAATGTTTATGATTCTTGTTCTTAAATTTAACTATTCTGGGGACACTAGACATGTACAAGATTAGGCCACCATGTGTAACCTTACGTCCCTAGAGAAGCAAAGCTAAACCTTGGTTTTTACTATGAAAAATCAACAGAAACAAATACAATCAAGAGATATCATGAATGCGAACGAATAAACTACGAAGGGTGGTAGATTCCACACAGTCGACCTAATAGTGCCAAATCCACGCGAGTGGATAAGTCCATGCGAGTGGGTGGATACAATAACGTGCGAGTCGCCAAGTTTAGGCGAGATTTGATCGGGTCTCCGTGAAATAAGATGCGAAGCTCTGCAACCAACGATATAAAACAAGAAACCGCGACTGAGCAAAAAACTCGCGACTCCATTTGATGAAAACTCGCTACACAGTCTTAGAAAAAAGTCCACACGACTTCCAACAACAAGTACGCATGAATTCGGCTTGAATCACAAAAAAACGCGAGTCCTGGGGGAAGTTCACGCAAAAAAATTGCCTTCGGAAGCATGTCAAGAGTTTGAACCCTTTTCCGGGGCCTAAGGACCTATATTTATAGAAAAATTGGCCCAATAGGTTAATTTAGGGTCCAAGAGTCCAGTCTGAGTCAATTTGGCCCAAGTGTCTTAAAAACTCCCAATTCCACCGGGATATGTGTCGTAACTTCCCTGGTTTTCCGAAATGCGCTAGAGTGGATTGCTGATCATACATAATGTTGAGAAAATATCAGAAAATACTTGAAAATACGTAGATCGGTTCCTCATCTCCCAATACTTAGAAAATAGCCCGGAATATCATAAAAGCTCACCGATGTGCTCTCCGAGCACCAAATTATGAAAATACCCCTAGCGTCATTGTAGACCAAAACCATAAAAATCTTCTCAAAACGTCATTAGAATTTATATACGCTATTCCGGAAGGCCTACATTTCGAGACTCCCTCAAAACTGCATTACTTTGAGAGTATAATAGAAAACCGAAAATACCACTTAGTTATGTCAGACGAGCCCCGTGGGTATCATAATGATATACAAACCCTCACGCATGCCTATTCCAGTTATCACCAAATATTACTCGCTCGTCAAGATCGTAAAAAGTCTTCTTTTTTTATGCCAAGTGGCATATTTTTCTATACCGCAATGCCTTTTGGACTGAAGAACGTCGGAGCCACTTACGAGTGCTTAGCTAATTTAATATTTAAAGACTTGATACACAAAGAAATGTAAGATTACGTGAATTACATGACTATTAAGTCTATCAATTATGTTGTGGTCAATAGACCGGAGGTACCAACAGTTGTCTGATTCGTAATAAAACGAACTCGGTTTTGATATGTTTAGATTGGGGGAAACTATTATAAAATAATTTAAACAAATGACACAGAGATTTAACGTGCAAAGCCCCTCGGAAAAGGGGAAAAAACCACCTAACTAAGAGCTGGAAATGCTCTTGGACGATATATTGATCGAATTGTTCATGTTGCAAACAGAGGAGGCTAAATGAAAGAACTAAGGCAATAATAAAGCGCGAGAAAGAACATTGGCAGGGTAACAGCCTATTTCCTACGTCCAAAGGTCCTCTTGAGCTTGTCATTTAGCCCTATATTTATCAAGGGGAAGACATATGTGAATTACGCTTTGTAACCGCATCTAACAATGTCGTTTTCAGATGGTGGAAAATGCGGTTTTGCCCAAAGTGTGAACAACGTGAATCGGCCCGAAGCTTGGAACGCGTGGATGTGCTCGGAGCGCAGAGCACGTGAGCTGTAACCGTTTGGAAAGATCCAAAGTATCGGCCCCCGGGTGTCTTGGTTACGCCTAACTCCATGTTCGATCCTGAAATATAAGTGGGCTTCGTTCCGCTTATTTCAAATGGGTCAAGTTAAAGATCTTGGGTTGCGCAGGTTCGTTTCTTGTTATCTGGGATGACCCAATATGACTGGCTCTCATCCAATACGGGGTACCCGGTCCCGGAGCCCTCTTCACTTGCCCCTCAGTCTTGATTGTCATAGCAGCAGTGATACAAGACCGACCATATGACGATGAATGCATTTGACATGATAATCGATTGGTCATCTAGGGACCGTACCCGAACCAGTTATGTCAATCGTCCCTAGGACAGATCCTATACTTAGAGAATTTGAAACGTTAATTTTGAATTTCAATAAGTATAACGGTTATTTCGCCTTATTATTATTTGAATATTAAAATCCAGACCTGCACCCTTTCGTATTCTGTTACCTGACAAGTGTGATGGGTGCATACAGATTGATGCCGCTTGTGGTAAGCCTACGTGGCGGTTTGCTTTTGGTCGGGAAATTACTATTTAAATCAGTGTCTTGGGGACTGTTCATCCATGCCGTCATTTGCGAAAAATCAGTTGCAACAAGAAAAGCTTAGCGATCTTCGTTCTAACTCGCATCCTAACCTCCATTCCATGTTTTTCTTATGCTAAAAACTATGGCTACTCGCAAGGCTAGATACTCAGCCCTATCTGAACTGGACATAGAAGAACTTAGGTCTAAGTTCTCCATTCCTACTCATTATCTGATCTAGAAGGGGAAGGAGGATGTTCCATGTTTGCTTCCAGCAAAGATGAACATTCCCTCTAACGCCCTCTCTGTCACTTACGCTTCCCTGAAGTGTGGTTTACGTTTTCCGCTACACCAGTTTGTAGCGGCCGTACTTCTGAAGATTCATTGCCCGATCTATGCCCTATTCCCGGGTAGTTATGTATATATAGTGGCTTTTATTTTCTATTGCCACGAACAGAGCATAGTCTGAACTCTTGAACGTTTTTTCAACTTGTTCTTGGTTGGGTCCCGAAAGGGTAAGAGGTTGTTTGGGTGCCGTAGGTTATATTATATAGCAATTCATATGGTAGTGTAAGGCTTCGGGTTTTATGTGATATATTAATACATTATTTAAGTTATAGACATTATTTAAGATAGAAAATGAGTCTAAGGAATCAAATTTTTAAGAAATAAAGTAACTAAACCTTATATATATGGTTTAGTGTTGTCATGATCGCATTGAAGCAAATTCATCCATTTATTCTTGTTTTGCACGTGTGTTTGGCTGTTTAAAGGATAAATATGTATGTTAAGTGATTTTTGATGAAATAAATATGAAGAAATAGCCTAAGAACCGCAAGAAATCAAGCAGCCAAATTACATGCTGAAATCTTGGGAGTAAGTCTAAGAAAATAAGTCTATGTTGTCTACTAAGTGTTATTAATTCTAAAGGGTTGTTTAAAAGCAGGTATAGGACATGTTTAGAGGTATTAGACAAGGGAAATCAGGGAAAAACGAAAGGTAAGAGGGATGATTGAGAGAAGCATGTAGTTTAGACAGCATATGCATCATGTTACTGCTGCATTTTGTGATTTTTACTGTATTGGCTATAAATGTTGGATTATGATGATTTTTATATGTTATGAAAGCTACGTGTGTCTATTTTCAATGAAAATTTACGTTGTTATAAAATAAAATCAGACCGGAAAGTTATATTATGATTTTCAAGAACAGTACAGTATTACGTGAAAGCAGGAAAGTCATGTTTATGGTCTGATTTCGTAATGTTTGAGAGCTCTGATGAAGTTTTTTATGCTTAACAGTTTTTATATAATTGAAATGGCTTTCAAATGAGTATTTTTATGTAATTTTTAGATGTCATATGAGCTCTCAAAAATGACATGTTTTACAGCATCGACAGACTTTTGTTAAGGTTTCAAAACTGTATTTTTATGTTGTGTGTAATTATGTGATTATGTGAAAATTCGAGAGCTTGTGGACGCAAAACTCTGAAAACATGTTATTAAGAACATGGTTTTAGTCAAGATATGAGCTAGCTACTGGAAATAATTATCAGGATGTGGCCACATACATGTTAAGCATGAGGTGAAGCCGACCCTCGGAAGTGCCGATGGATTGGTCGCGCTTTCTGTCAATTTCTTAGGTTAGGAGACTCATGTATCATGATCCTTAATTCTTGGTGATGCATAAGCCAAGGGTTGAGGTAGGGCTAGGACTGTAATCTGGCAACCATAGGTATAGAAATAAGAACAACAGTCTGCAAGATTATGTGTTTATGATTACGTTGAATGTTCTTGATTAAATGTTTATATGATTTATAGCATTGATATTATTATTGCTTGTCTTTCATTACTCTCATGACCTCTTAATGAAGAATTGTTATACATGTAGTGAAGACGAACAGTAGGGTATTCAGCTACCAAGACCAAGTCAAGATATTTAGTCGGTAGAAGTCATGTGTTTTGTAAATAAGACCAAGTAGGTTGTGTGTTGCGTGCATGTTAAAGATATCAGGATGTTCTTATGTAAATTAGCTTCCGTTGTATTTTATAGAAGTTTATGTATTATAGTTTCATGTAAGGCTTTGTGTTCTAAATTTTAGAGCACGGCATCATGCCATCGATTTAAGTAAATTGAGTATAGTAATGGGCATGAAACGTAGAGTACGCTATAGTCGATTATGAGGACTCCCTTCATGAGTGGGAGTCCTGTTATGTGTGGATAACACTCCCGGAGGAAGAATTTTTTAAAGTGTGGCCTAATATTACCCACCCACACATAGGTAGGTTGGACCAAACTAAAGTTCAATCCATCTCGTCAGGACATCGTGGATACGCTAGCGATGTTCCCTCCTCCCGACGCACGCCTTAAGCGCATAGATATGCTTTTGGAGAAGAGATTGATAGATATTGGGGTAGAGGGTAAGACCTGATCCCCAGCCCCGAATGGGGTGTTCTCAAGTTCTGATTCATCCGAAGGATCGGGTATGGAGTGAGTTATTATTAAGTTCGCATCTCTTTATCCGTATGAATTTATTTTGGTGGATCGACAGAGACAATGCCTAGCTCCCGATTCAACCGTATGGCAGCAGCTTCAGCCCACCCCACTGAGGATCAATAGGGGGCGAAAGAAGCTTTAGGGCCTTCAAAGTCTACAACCGGAGGAACGTTGATCCCTTCAGGATCATCGCCAGCGAGGAATCCCCCAATCAGCTCCACATGTGCAGGCACACTGACTCTGCGATGCATATGGAAGCCCTCTAGTGGCAAGGAGCCCGCTCTGCGGGTGATAGGATTGGTGGAGGACGTGATATCAGCTAAAATTTGCGCTATGAGCTAAACCATTTTATACCGAATCGGGAATTGTTACCATATAAGTCCTAACGTGGTGAACCAATTGCTGCAGGGAGCAGTTCAGGTGGAGATTATTCTCCCGACCCCTTGTTCCCCTGGGCAATGGAAAAAGGGTGGCCGAAGTTGAAGCACCGAAAAAGCTCAAAAGGCTAAGGAAAGTGGCGGAAGCTCCAGTCCCAACCCCGAGCAAGGGGATTGTTTTGAATGACCTTGGCTAGGGCCCCAAGACGAACTCTAATTGGGAGTTTGCCTTGGACCTATTAGACAGGGTTAAAATGGGGAAGAAGATGGCGAGGAGCGCCTTTTTGGTAGACTTCCACCTTTACGGGAAACAAAACTCCGAAAATGTTCAGTTAGACATGTCGGGGGAGGAAATGGTTGATGCATTCCTCGAAACTCACAACGAAATTATACTTTTAACATCAAAAGGCCCGAAGATTCGGATATTTACGTTTACTTGTGTGCAGATGTTGCGGAAGGTTTTCACGGCCGCAGTCACCGTTCATAAGAAGCAAAGTTACCGATCGGTCCCCCAAGTAGTCTAAGATCAACATGCCTTGGCCAAAAGGCAGATTGAAATCAAACATGGAGAGTTGTCGTCGATCAGGGAGGAACGGGATAGGCTAAACAACGAGTTGCTAGAAGCGGAATGCAAGTTTCCCACCTAGAAACTCAAGTTTCTAAGCTGGACGAGAAGTACAAAGCACCTCATGAAGAAGCTGAATCCGTCTAATCAGGGAATGCGGAGTTGGATGCCAAAGTGCGGGAGAAAGATGAGGAGATGAGCCAAGTCCAATCTCGGGCCCATGAGAAAAAAATAAGCTGAACGAACTTCCTCTTCGGGCCTATGAAGAAAAGGCGAGCTTGGAAGGAGATCTCGCTCAGGCTCGTACCGCGGCGGATAGTTCACTCCGAGAGGCTGTTATGGGGTTTGACCGGTCCTATTGTTATTTGCTTTGGCAGATAACATCCACGGAACTTACATCCTAAATACATGAGCAACATGCGGGATCGGGTTACAAAGCAGTTCGGGCTTTTCCCTACTAATGAAAGGTGGAAGCTGATCGATCATTTAGAGACGAATGGTGATTTTAAGGCGATTCCTTATTTGGAAGAGCCTGTTTTGGAGTACGATCCTTTCTTCCACATGTTCGATGAGATGGAAAGGCAGTCAACCAAAAGGTTGTTGATCAGGAAGAAGAGCTGAAGCATCTTGCAGCTCGGACCGGACCGAAGGAAAGAGAAGATGAGGATAAGGAAGAGGGGCAAATACGCTAGGATAATTTCCATATTTGTACCCCTGTTTTGTTTCTTATTCTCATTGAAATAACCAGTTCTTCCTTCTTCATTTTCTTTTTTCAGAGTTAGAATAGGATTAAAAAGAACTAAAGTTTGGATTATAAATGATTAAGCTTGTTGGATGTAAGCTCTTTCAATCTTAATTTTTGCTAAGTATAAGATCAGGGTTGTTCGAAAAGAATAAGCTCTTCCGTCTTCGATTTTACCTTAGGCTGAGGTTTGGCTGGGGTTAATTACATTGGATTTTCATGTGTACCTGAGGACCGCTCTTATTCCGTCCTTCGGATCAAAATCACATTGGAACGGCGTAGGTTCGGTTCTTTATGTGTCCCATGACAAGCATTGGCCGAGCGCAGGTTCTATACAAGTCCTATGTCAGGCATTGGTCATGCTTCGATTCTACATAAGTCCCAAATGGTGCTTGAGTTTATGCTTTGATTGACTTATTCTAGCCTTTATTCGTTCATTTTGTAGAATATTACACGAGCATAAGGGATGTTTCCGAAGGGTGAAGGCCGTCGAAGAGGATTTTTAGTTCTGGGAGTTTTGCGATCCATCCTCAATACTCAGTAAGCGCATGAGCATCTAACTCGTAAGAGAGGTCACTGCCACTTGGGAGCCTTACAAATGAATTGCTACGGTCACCAGTCCAGACTCGTCCAAAAGATCCAACTTCGGGATCGGCCAATCACTTAGTTAGAAACAATTTGTATTATGCCCATCTGTATTCTATCTATGTTTAGATGAATATATTTTTGGTTTGGAATTGTCATTAATAATCAAAAGTTAACAAGAAATACTGCCTTAGATTCCTGATGTTCCAAGTTTGGGGATCTCGTCACCATCTAACAATTCTAATTTGTAAGCCCCAGCTTCAATTTCTTAAGGATTCAATAGGGTTCTTCCCAATTTCTGTCCAGCTTTCCGACGTTCTTCTGAACCCTTATGTTACTAAGGATGAGGTCGCCTTTAGAGAACTCTCTTGGTAGGACCCGGTTGTTATGGGCCTTTCCATGGTTCGCTCATAAGAACACATTTGCGCATATATCGCATTTCTCTTTTCTTCGATTATCTCGAGGTCCAATAATCTCATTTCGCCATTCATATGCTCATCATACTGAGTTATTCGAGGCTATCGGATGGCCACCTCTACTGGACTAACCGCTTTGGACCTGTATACCATTGAGAATGGAGATTCAAGGGATGTGGAGCGAGGTGTAGTCCTATAGGCCCATAAAACCTCATAGATATATTCACACAATTTTTCCCCCCATATCCTCCAACTTTGTTTTCCATCCCTTCATGATGACTTTGTTAGATACCTCTGTGAGTCCATTGTTCAGGGGATGAGCCACTGATGAGAAATGTTGGGTAATGGCCAACTTAATACAAAAATCTCGAATGGCCCTTCCATGATACTGGAGCCCGTTGTATGATACCAACGATCGGGGTACCCCGAAGTGGCTTACAATGTTTTTCCATAGGAAGTGTTTTATAACCTTCTCCGAAATAACGGCCACCGCTTCTGCTACGATCCATTTAGTATAATATTCAACTACCACAATGCAAAACTTCCGTTGCCCTACTGATCGAGGGAACAGTCCAAGGATATCAATTACCCATCTATAAAATGGACGGGGGGGCGGGGTCACTGATAGGGGAGCCCCTGGCAGTATGGGACCGGAGCATGAAATTGGCAAATAGCGCAACGTTTGCTATACTTCTTGGCATCTTCTAGCAATGTTGGCCAAAAGAATGAGGCTCTAATAACGTGGGGATAAAAGGATCGAGCTCTAGAGTGAGTACCGCATATTCCTTCATGAGTATAAATCATGAACGCTTCGGCCTCAATAGGAGAAAAACAACGCAAGAGCGGTCCTTCGAAACTCTTTTTAAATAATCGCCCATCGCTAAAAGCGTATCTTTTAGCTTGAAATTCAAATTTTCTAGCCTTTGACGTGTTCTCAGGAAGATAACCATTAGTTAGATATTTGATGAAGGGATCCATCCATGTGGTTTCCCCAAGAGATTCAGTAGCATCAATGTTCAAGACCTAAAGTTCATGGCATAATGCCCCAATTTCCTCAAGTGATTGTTCGGTCACAGGTATCTCGACCAAAGGTCGGTCATAGATGTGGACCGATATAGTGCCCGATCATATGTTCGGCATGTTTGCGGCCAATCTGGCAAGTGTGTCAGCAACCTTATTTTGTTCTCGCGGCACATGATCGAGTTAAAATTCGATGAACTTCTTAGAAAATTCCAGAACTTTTGCATGATACAACTTCATCATAGGCTCATGTGTGTCAAATCTCCCCGCAAACTAATCCACGACTACATTCGCACTTTTAGGCTAGGGTCCTTCCGGATTATACAACATCATATTCCACCATGTTATTAGTTCTGGAGAACAATAATTTAACTAAGGAATGAATAACATCACCTAGCAGTGTGGTGAGGGTAATGCCCGCCCATTATCCTAAAAAGGTTGATCCATCAACATATATGATCCTTCGATCATGTTCCTGGTGAAATAATATTTTTGATCGGTTAATTTAGACCACGAAGTCAGCGAGAACCTGAGCCTTGATCACCTTTGGGGAACGAATTCCATATACATGGAGCTGATCTTGCTTCTCACTTAGATAATCTCTTGTTAAGATGTGCCTGATTCAAGACTGCTTTCAGAGGCTGATCAGTATAGACATAAACCTTTGCCCTTCAAAATAATGTATTAGCTTTGATATAGCTTTCTTCAATGCCAGCATGAATTTTACCAAGTTAGTGTATCTTGTTTCTATTGATACCAAAGAGTGACTCGTGTAATAAACGGTCTATGAATATCGTCTCTAATGGTAACCAGAGTTTACTGCGACTTCAGATATGACTAAATATAATCCCATAGTTTCATCACTACTTGGACTCACCATCACAGGGTGAGTGCTCATATAAGATTTCAACTCTGAGAAACCTGATCACATTCTTCGGTCCAATCCAAAAGACTTGACATCCTTAATACATTGAATAAGGGTATGCTCCGATCTGGAGATCTAGAAATGAATCTGCTCTCTTCACAGGGTTAACCTCTATGTCTTTCTCAGAAACATAATATCCCAAGAACTTTCCACTTCAGATCCCGAAGTAGCACTTGGTCGGATTTAGTTTGGGCTTATATTTGAAGCATACTTCGAAACAGCCAAACAAATAAGAAATATGGTCTTGATCATTCATGGATTTGACAATCATATCATCAACATACACTTCCATCATATGGCCTATTAAATATCTAAAGATTTTGTTGACCAACCTCTAGAATGTTGCTCCGGCGTTCTTCAAGCCGAAAGGTATAAACACATAGCAATAGACACTATCTTCGTTCATGAAGGCTAACTGTTAAGAGTAAAAATCTACTCTTAGTTATTTCTACTATTAGTGTGGATAACTGCTGGTATCCGGTTGCCGTAGTGAGAAAAAGAAGGAATTATACGTGGGGAACCCGAGAATGGGAGGAAAACGCATGGGGCACCATACCGGGAAGAATTTACTAAAAGTGTAGGTATAGTAGAGAGCTTGTCCTCCTCATTATCTTCTGCCTTCCTTTTATAAGGGTGGTGATGCAATTTTAAAATACAAAATCTCATAATCTTCCACACATCATATCAGCAGTCCTCGAGCTGATTTTCATGCCTTTTAGTTGCCTAAAAGTCGTGCGGCGCCGTCTAGAATTGTTAGCGCAGAGGTTGTTGACATTAATCACCAACCATTGTCTATCATGTGTTCATTTACTGATCGCACTGCTCGGATACCAAATGAAGCCCTGATGCTGATGGCTCCGATAGGTTGTGGCGATCAGACAACTTCATCATGAGACGAGTGTCAAAGCGTCGATCAGATGTAATTGAGAAGATATATTGATCGACTCCTGCCTTATTATCCCGTTAAACCCGATCCACTTATCCTGACCCACCATCATAACTTATGCATTAACATTAGACCCTCAACTCAATCGATCGTCGTTGTCGAACGTTGACGGAAGTTTACTTCGCCATGATTTATGTGCTGTCACCAATCGTCAAAACTCCTTCCCATCGACACATGCCCTGTCAAATTTTGCGCACTCTACGCAACGTGTTAGACATGTTTCATCGCTGACCTAGAACCATGTGTAGTCATAGAGTCGTGATCTGGACCGTCTACGTGGCACGATCCTGAGCGTTAATTCCGAACAAAACCCTCGTCGTCGCCATTTCTCCGATTGCTCTTCCAGAACCCTCTTGCTTTCTGATTCGCTAGCGTATTTCGAAAATCCTCCAACTAACTCCGGCGACCACATTGCCTTCCCAAATTACTTTTAAACATCTAGGTTTGTCTTTTTACCTTGATTATGTTATCTTCCTCTTAATTCTATCCCATTTCTCATTCAAACACTATTTCTGCTACTGTTCCGGTGATTTTCAGTGATTTTTTCTAGTTTTCCGGTGGTTTTGCACACTCTTTCCCTTGGTAATTTGATTTCTGATGATTAAATTTACTTTGCAAATGGCTCCTTCTTTGAATGTTGATTCCGTTCGTTAGAAATATGGTATCCCTGAAGAATACAAACTGGAAATGGGCGAGCATGGATCTGAAACATGGCCCACTGCTGGCCGATCCTCACTAAGCAACATTGTACCAGTGATGATGTCTGCTCTGAAGAATGGGTTGAGATTCCCTCTTCACCCAATTGTCGATGAACTGTTGTGGGCCCTTGCGATGCCCATTTTTGCTCTGATGCCAAGCAGCTACTTGGTGGTGGTCGCTTTCATTCAAATCTGCGACGCTGCAACGGGATCCTACGTTTATGCCCAACGCAAGTTATGGTAGTTCTCTATCGTAGGCAAAAACAACAATCTTGTCGAACGACCAGACTCGCAATGCGACTGGTATAACTTCTTTGTCTTGGTTGAAATTCAAGATAACAACCTTGAATTCCCTCTCCAAGTGTCTATTGCTACTTGTAAGTTTAAGATCGACGGGGAACAATCAATAATTTCCGCCGATCTACTGGAGAACTTGCCGACCCTGATGGAAAGCTTTCCTGAGAAAGACAACCGTCTCAGCTGGAAAGTGTTATGTGCATAGTAGAACCTTTATCCGTTTGTATATAACAGGTCGATCTATGTGTGATCGCATCGGTCGACCTTGGGGTCGACCTACATCCCCACCTGCAGAACGTAAGATTATTACTTACAGTTTTTCATTCCAGTACTCACTATGTTACATGTTTCAGCATCATCCTCTAAACTAGTTTCTGGAGGAAAATTGAAGAGAAAACAGAAGATGATCGCTAAAGGACTACAGAAGAAGGGCAAAAAGTCAAAGGCAATTATCCTCCGATCGTTAAACATTCCTTCCTTATCTAACTGCATCTCGTATTCTATGCATTTCTTGCTTACAGGTTTCTTCATAAAAAAAGATATCTCCATCGCCTTCACCATCATTAGTAAAAATTGCTGCAGAAAGGAGTGCTTCTGAGGCGGAAGAAGCGTCGCGATCGGCTGACGATGTAGAAGGATCAACTCCAAATCCTTTGGCGATCGTCGCCATTCAAATGGAACCCCTCGGCGAAAGGATTAACCAGTTTTTTGAAGATCTAACACTTGAAAGTTGTTTTAGGATCTCCGGTTGGACTTCCGAATGCCGCTCACTCTACAATGAATTCCTGCAGGCTGAACAACTCTAGCTGATCGACTAGAAGAGGGAGTCTCCAACAAGATCCCAAACAACCCCAATGACCGACCTTCTACGTCTTCCAGTCCAAACTCAAATGCCGAACGAAGCTGAATCACTTTCTGATGCAAGTTCGTTGTCTCAGAGCCAAAGTTTTCCCTCATGATTTGCTGAGTTAAAAAGCAAAAACAAGGAGGAAAATGTAATTCTCCACCACCGGTCGGCAGCGAAGCCATGAAGCATCTGACCGTTCCAATGGCTATAGGGACGCTCGTCAGTACTCACATTGACAAGATGATGGCATTCGGCACTCTGTCAACCCCTCTCCCTAGTTCACTTGGGAAGGCAGCGATCGCTATTGGCGAGATTCTTCAACAAATTTTAACTAAGTGTTTCACATCACGTTATTGCCGATCATACTAAGTGTCGATTGATGCAAATGTGAAAGGGATTGTTGTCTTTGTATCATAAGACAACTTGTTCCTTGAAGGCGATAGCACTTCTGCAGAAGAATCTTTCCGAAGCAAAAGATCAACCCGCTGAAGAAAGGAGTAAATCTACAGAAGACATGAATAAAGATGATCGGCTTGATGGGGAGTTAGCCGATGCAAGGCGTCAATTACAAGAATCCACCATATTCAGGAGGAAAACAAGACTCTGAAAAACAGAGTGGATGTAATCACCAAAGAGCTATATCGTTCGGCCAAAGACATCCAAAAAGAAATAACGAAGAGAGCCGAAGCTGAAACCCAGTGCGACGTTTTTGAAGTTAAGTTGGAGGCCGAATGGAAGAATGTCGATCTTGCCGTGAACGCACTCTAATATGCCGAGGAGGAGTATCGTCACACTCTCAAAGTTCAAAAGATAAAGTTCTACACTTCATGAACTCTGTCGATGGCGTTCTCCAAGATATTACCAAGAAGTTCTCATATTATGACGGTCGGATCACCACTCTCCAGTAAGCGATCGACAAGCATAAAGAAGACAAACCGTCACTTCTGGATCGGTTCGTCGTCTCGCCAACATTCAAAAACCTATCGACGACCTACTCCCTTGGATTTTTGGAAGAGCAAAAGAATATAATAAAGCAGCGATCGTCAAAATCTTAGAGCTCAACCGCAATCCGAGGACTGGGAGCATGTCGATCCCCTTACTTTTGATGGGGACTTCAATCCTCGCTCGCCAATTGAAGTAAACGATCCCGATCCAGAGTTTCATCCTCATGCCGATCGGTTGGATAGTCTTGTTTTGGATAGCTTAGAAGCCTTGTCTTTTGTCTCTCTATCCTCCCGAATGTAATTTTGTAACTTGTACATCTTCTAATATTCAGTTTGTCTTGCTTTAATATTGCTTCAACAATATTAACTCCAATCAACATAACCAATTGCCTAAATAATAATAACGTCGATCAACATAACCATTTGCCTCAATGAGCAATGCACGAAGCATTGATCTGCACACCAATCTAATAGCAAGTCGTTAAATGTCATGGTTCATACCGATCGACAGAACCATTCCATTCAGAATTTCAAAATTTTGCCTTAGTGTTGTTCATTTTGTCAATCGATCATCCAAACATTCAGTTTGATAGTCATAATATTGATCCATGGGGTGGAGAATAACAATGCAGTGGGAAATTTATCAGTAGTAACCCCTAGAATATATGTCTAGAATCCAGAGCATATGTGCTACTTCTAATTCCCATTCGTTGAGACTTTGTGCGTTGGCGATGTTGATCAGTTTAAAGAAAACTTAACCTTTATATGCTTCTATGTATTTAAAGGGATTTTACTTGGTGCCTTAAAAGTGATGTTTTGTCTAAGAGGTTTCCTGAAAAGGAATATTTGACACAAGTCACAGCCGAAGAGATTTCCTGAAGAGGAACATTCGACATAAATCTCAGCCGAACAGGTTTTCTGAGAAGGAACGTTTGACCCAAACCATGTAAGGGATGTTCAATCGACTAGGAGTCAACTATAACAGGGAATGCAAAGAAGAGACTTCCGAAGAGGTTATCAATGATCGAAACGTTCTGATCTGTCGATGGGATTTAAAGGAAGAGGTCACTGGAATAGGACGTTCTGCCCCTAAATTTCATAATGATTCAAAAATGTTGTCGGGTCCCTCATTAGTCTATCATAGGCAACATGCAATTGTAAGAGACACTAGTAGCGCTTTAATTCATTTAATTTGAAATTGTTTGAAGTCTTTCGATAACCGATCAACACACACACAGTAGTAGAAAATGTTACCCAAACTATGGATGATAAATTCTTAGATTATCGAAATTCCAAGATCGTGGGAATTCTCCCCCATCCAACGTCTCCAGGATGTAAGCTCCTCCACATAATATATCATTAATTATTTAAGGACTTTCCCAATGACGATCAAGCTTGCCAAGATTTTTCTGAGCCTCCACACATCGAAGAACCAAATCTCCTCTCATAAAAGATCATGGGCTCACCTTTTTATTATAACATTTTTCTACAATGTGACGATCAATTAACAGCCGACTATAGATATCGTCACGTTTTTCTTAAATTAAATCCAAATCCATTTTTCTCACATCGTCATTTTAATCTTCTAAGTACATGGCCACCCTTTGCTTTTTTAAAACATTTTCCACCAGTGCCAAATCTTCTGATACATAAACCAACGAAAAGGGGTCTCACTTGTGGTATGGGTCGGAGTTGTTCGATATGCCCATCGCACTTCTTGTAGCCGATCGGCCCAGATGCCAACTATGTCTTCCAACTTTCTCTTTATTCCCTTGAGGATCACACGATTGAATACATCTGTTAGACCTTTCATCTTAGGATGTGAAATAGAAGTAAATATTTGTTTAATTCCAAGCTCAGCGCACATATCCTGAACCTTTCATCCTGTAAATTGTGTGCATTATTTGACACTAACACTCGTGGTGTTCCAAATCTCGATATAATATTTTTCCAAAGGATATTTTTAACAGCATCCTCTGTAATTAATAAGACAGGTTCTGCCTCAACCCATTTGGAAAAATACTCCACAATGACTATACAAAATTTCCTTGATTTACCGATCAAAGAAATGAGCCCAAAATGTCGATCCCCCACCTATCAAAAGGACAAGGAAGTGGGGTGGAATTCAACTTCGAACCTGGTTGTCGATGATAATTGTCATGATATTGACACGGCTGACACTTCTTAACAAAATATTTCGCATCAGCCTTCATGGTGGGCCAAAAGATACCCAATCGTCTGATTTTGAGGACCAGTGATCTTGCTCTTGAATGATTTCCACATATTCATGCATACACCTAACTAAGTGCCGATCATGCTTTTAAAGGGCAAAGGCATCTCAACAACGGCCCGTCAAAAGACTTCTTGTACAAGACTTGGTCCCGAATAACGAATCTCTGCGCCCTTGATTCCAAACGTTGTCACTCGTTTCTTTACATAGGAAATTCGATGGTCGTCAAAAAACTTAAAGTGATTACATCCACTCAGGCGTTTGTTCGTCTTTAATGTTCCCCAGATCCACCGATCGTGTCAAAAGTCGGAATCGATTGCCGGCTTTGAATGCTTAAAAACTTGGATGTTTACATCTAGCAAACCTGGAAAACTTCCTGCCAGCCGTGCAAATGCATCAAATTCCCAATTTTCCTCCCTGGGCACATGTGACAACACAAAGGATTTAAAAGATTTCACAATTTTAACTACTTCTTCCCAATATTGTTGCACATGCTTAAAAACTTGGATGTTTCAAAAGTTCCTGCAACCTGCTCAGCGATCAACTTAGAATACGTAAATCCACGGATATGCATTACTCCAATATCTATAGCAAGGCGAATTGCAGCAATCAGCACCTCATATTCTGCAACATTAATAGAACAAGGGAATGAAAGCATCACTGCCGCATTTATATGCTCTCCTCGGAAAGTTATAAAACAAATTCCAACTCCATCCCCACCTAGTGTAGAACCATCGACAAACAGGTCCCAGGTGTCATCTTCCTGCTCAGTGACCACGATGGACCTCGTCATCTCTACAAAAAAATCTGTCAAAACTTTAGCTATTATTGCCCTTCGAGGCACAAACTCCAGAATGATTGCGCTAAGTTGAATAGCCCATTTAGACAATCTTGAAGTTGTATCTGATTTGGACAAAACAACTTTCAAAGGTTGATCCGTAAAAACATGAATAAGGTGGCCCTCAAAGTAGTGCTTCAGCTTAACTGAAGCCTTCTTTAAAGCCAATACAAATTTTTCAATGATGGTGTACGTTGTCTCTGCCGGAAGCATAGTGTGACTGACATAATACACTGGTCGGTGAACCCCATTACCGATCGTCACCAACGCAGCACTCACTGCGACGATCGAGATTCCCAAATAAAGACCTAGAGGTTCGTCGGGCTCATTAATAGAGGCGGGTTTGACAGATACTTCTTTAAATTGTTGAATGCCACCTCACACTCTTTGTCCCATTCCATCTTGTTACCTTGCTTAAGGACTTTGAAAATGGCAAAGCTCGATTGGCAGACCTAGAAAAAAATCGGTTCAAAGTAGCCAATCTATCTGTTGTGGTTCGAAAACCGGGGGTGTCAACAGTCGACCGGTTCGTAGCAAAACGAACTCGGTTATAATTTATTTGATGTGTGGAGAACGATTATAAACCAAAGGTAAAGGGACACGGCAGTTTTAGAGTGGAAAACCTCAAAGATGAGGAAAAAACCACTTGACTAAGGGCTAGAGAAAATGGCCTTAGTCGGTTCAATAAAGAAAGTAATAATCACAAAGATCATGTTTGTTCTTTAGACAACAAAGGGGAAGAGAATTATCGAAAATAAATCGATAGAAGGTTCTCTATACGAAAGCTTGAAGGAGAATCGGAAGATCTCTTTTTCACACCCCAAGTGTCTTTTTTATACTCCCACTGTGCTGTGTGTACAGTAGGGTGTCGTTTTGTGCTTGTCCTTTGCGGCTAGGTCGGCTAATGTCAGGCGGAACAACCGCCGGGAACGGCTTCATAGAGCTGCACGGTGCTAGACCTTTCAGCGCTACTAGCCGGCTATTCCCAAGCTAAGGGAGGCTCGTACGACTTCGCCGGACCACGCTTCTGACAGGGTTGTCGAAGGATGTCGTTGCATGTGAGGAATATGGATGGCCTGAAGCAGGGCCTGTAAGGTGTGGGCCGATCGGTCTTGGCGCGCGGGAGAAGCTGGGCCCTACCTATCGAGACCTATCGTTATGAATGGCCGATCGGGCCACCTGGCCTGGATGGGCCACTCATTCATGTTGAATGGATCTGGGCCTCCAAGTTCGGCTTACATTATTTGGGCTTCTCTGATCAAGCATGGTCCTAATCATGACCGAGGTACCGGGTTCCGGGGATTTCATCACTAGCCCCTCGGACTCTGTCGCCACCGTGGTGGTGATCGGGGTTCGATCATCATATTTAGATTGTTTGTGCATAAGTGCCCGATTGCAGCACCGAAAACCTGTACCCGAACTGGTTCTAACGGCGTCCTTGGGGACCGATCCTGCACTTAGAAATTTCATGACGTGAATTTTCAAATTTGAAATCCATAGCTGTTGAGGGTAAAAGCGTAATTCTAGGATCTGTAATAGCTAACGTCGTTCCGTATTCCCAAGGGGGGACAGACTGTCAGACTGCAACCACCTACAGTGATGACGTGTCACCCCGTGATTGAATAATACGTTGTATAAAGGTCGGAATTTTTGCCCTGTGCAGCCATTATCACACTTTGCGACAAACTGTTCCAGCTTTTGAATTCTCTGGCGATTTTGCTCAACCGCTCCTCAACTCCAAATTTCTCGTAAATTCTAAGGTAACCATTCATGGCACCTCGTAGGGCTAGGTATCCCGACAAATCCACAATGGACCTCGAAGCATTTCGGGTCAAATTTTTCATTCCAGCCCATTATCCCATTTGGAGGGGGAAGGAGGACTTTCCTTGCTTCCTTCCCGCCGAGATGAAGGTTCTGGCTAACGCTATCCCCGTTAGCTTTGCCTCCTTGAAATCAGGCATGCGATTTCCCCTTCACCCTTTCGTCGCGGCCGTTCTACGGGAGATTCACTGCCCGACTTTTGCTATTTTTCCGGCAGTTACGTTTATATAATCGCCTTCATTTAATATTGCCACAAACAGAATGTAGAGCCAACCCTCATGCACATTTTTAACCTATTCCTGGTGGGATCCCGTAGGAGAAGGAGGTTGTTAGGGGGTCGCAGGTTGAATTATATAGAGACCCGAACAAAGGATTGTATTATCGTAGACAAGGAAGATTCCCTTCATGAATGAGAATCTTGCTTCGTCTGGATAGATATCCCGAGGGAGGACCTGCTGAAAGTTACATTATTAACAACCCACCCTGACATCGGAAAATTGGACCGAAGCCGGTTCAATTCATCCCACCAGGATATTGCCAACACCTTGGCAATGCTTCCTCCTCCCGAAAGGCGTATGAAAAGAATAGACATCCTTCGGGAGTAGAAGCTGTTAGAGATAGGGTAGCAGGAAGAACTGGAGCCCCTACCCCGAAGGGTATCTTCTCCAGCTCCAACTCATCGAAGTCAGAAGAATCGGGTACGACTTAGCTTCCTTTAGTTCATATTTCTTGATCATTATTATTTTTCTTTTGCAGTTTCCACTGATACAATGTCTGGAGACCGACTTGCTGCGGTGGCTGCTGCATCAAAAGCTAAAAGGGAGGCTCGACTGCAAGCGTCCAAACCTAAGCCCAGCGCTACGGCTGGGCCTTCACGATCATCGGGGAGCTCCAGCAGCCAAAGGCCAGAGCCCCGATCAATGGATGAGGTGGATGAGGTTATTTCTAAGAGGATGCGCTCGTTAGGCCTTCCAACCATGTACAGAATCGGGAATTACTCCCCTCTGGATCTTAGCATCGTGCGGTTGTTGTTGAAGGGGTCAATGCGGGTGAAGGACGTCCGCCCATCATCCAACTTAGGGAATAGAGCACCGAGACCTCCAGTCTCCGCGTCAACGAGCAAGCGGGGCCCCAAAGAGGAACCCCCGAAGCAATATAAAAGGTTGATGTCAGCTGTGAGCAGGCCTGCAGCCCCGATCCCGATGAAAGGGGTCACAATTTGGGAGAAATCAGCCCCGTCATCGTCAAACCCCGAGGCCATTTGGGATGAAATCTAGGAGATGGTGGTCTCCGTTTCCAAAGCCCGGGGACCGAAAATCGTCCCCCCTTCATGGAAGGATGCCGCCCTTGTAGAATACCGGCTCCTGGGGAGGAAGAACGCACCCGGTATTGATGGCGCGCTTCCGTTCTTGGTGCTAGCCTATCTAGAGTCCCAAGCTGTGGTAAGCTGTCTTTAGCTCTTGGTACCCCGATCAGGTATATGTTCTTATTCCAATTTGACTCTTGCAGACACATAGAAGGGCTTTAGACCTCGCTTCTGCCGTCCAGATCAGCCGAAGCATCTCCTCGGCGTCTGAAGATCTAGAAGGTCAACTTACCTTATCTCAGCGGCAAGTTGAGATCAAACAGAAAGAGCTGGAATCGGTCTGAGCTGATCGGGACCGTCTGAATGGAGAGCTTCTTGGAGCGGGTACTGCGCTCTCCCTAGCTACTTCTAAGGCGGGAGAGGCCCAAGCAGCTGCTAACTCCGCCACAGCCCGTGTTTTGCAATTGGAGCGTCAGATTCAAGAGATATCTGACGAGAGCAACAGACTTCACCTGCACCCTCAGGAAGAAAAGAATGCCATGAAGGAAGAACGGTAAGCACTGAAAGAAGACTTGGTTAGGGTCCAAGGATAACCTGAGAGTGCGGTTCGGGAAGCCCTTTTGGGTTTTGCCCGATCGCCCCTGATGTTTGCCTTAGCGGCAAACGTTTATGGACCGAGCGTCTCCCAGTATATGGACAACATGAAGGACCAAATGATTAGCAACTTTGGTCTGGATCGCGAAGATGATTGTTGGGAGACGATCGACTCCCTAACCAAGGATGGTAACTTCCGTGAGATCCCCGAATTAGATGAACCCCCGCTGGAGAACGATCCCAACTATCCACTCTTTGACCTGATGGAGAGATCTGTCAACGTAATAGTTGAGGAAAGGGGAAAGAAAGTGGAGGATCTCAAGGCATGGATTGCGGAGAAGTCTGGGGGAGATGACAACGAAGAAAGACAAATAGATTAGGATTTGAATTTCAAGTCCTTTCCTTTATGTATTTGTAAACTGCATATTTTTGAATAAGACATCCTTTTTTGCTAAGTATTAGGTCGGGGCTTAAGGTTTATCTGGACCGAACGGTCTTCTCACCTTAACTCTGAATCCTGCTAAGTTTAGTAAGTTAGGAAATTCCAACTATACCAATAGACCACACTTGAATCCGTCCCTATAAAATATTACGATTTTGGCGGCGTTGCCGTGGTTCTCAATGAGTCCCATGACAAAATCTAGCCGAAGCCCCGGTTCTTAAAATAGTCCCATGGCATGCTTTGGCTTGCAATTTGACAGATTAACTCCGTCCTTGTGTATCTCGCTCATGGACAAAGCACAATGAGGCAAGAGCAACTTCTAGGTGGTGAGTGCCGTTTGAAGGGGAAATTGAGTTCGTAGTGAGTTCTGGGAGTATGTGATTCATCTAAGTACTCAGCAAGCATAGAAGCAACTGACTCGTCAGAGCGGTCACACTACTTGGGAGCCTTATGGATGATCACTATAGTCACCAGTCCAAACTCGTCTAGAAAATCCAACTCCAAGATCGGTCACTCACCTAGCTAGGAATAATTTGTATTGCATCCATTGTAACTTATTCATGTTTAAGAAACATTTTATAGTTCAGAGTTACCAAATAACGTCAAATGCTTTATATAAAATAGCGCCTTAAGTTCATAACATTCCAGGTTCGGGGGATCTCACTTCCATCCAGATTTACTAACTTATAAGCCCCAACACCTAGGTTCTCACTTCCCAATTCCTGTCCAGCTTCCCAACGTTTCTCTGAACTCTTACATTCCTGAAAATGAGGTCGCCTTCTGAGAATTCTCTGGGCACGACCCGTTTGTTATGAGGTCGTTGCATTGTTCAATGATAAGCACACATGCGCGCATAGATGGCGTTTCGTTTCTCTTCAATCATTTCCAAATCCAAGGATCTTCGCTCATTATTCAGATGCTCGTCATACTGGGTTATCCGAGTTGATCTTATGGCTACCACCACTGGACTGAACGTTTCGATCCCATATACGAAACAGAATGGAGATTCCTGGTTCGTTGAACCGGGAGTAGTGCGATATGCTTATAAAACCTCGTAGATGTGATCGGGCCACTTTCCCCCAAAATCTTCCAACTTAGTTTTTAATCTCTTCAGGATAACTTTGTTGGACACCTCCGTCAATTTGTTGGTCTGGGGATGAGCCACCGATGAGAAGTGTTGAGCGATACCCAATTTGGCGCAAAGATCCCGAACGGCTATTCCGCGGAATTGAAGTCCATTATCAGATACAAAAGCTCGAGGTACTCCAAAGCGGCTTATGATGTTCCTCCATAGGAAGTGCTTCACAACCTTTTCGGAAATAATAGCCACCGCTTCAGCCTCGATCCACTTTGTATAAAATTCAACTGCCACAATGCAAAACTTTCGCTGCTGGACCAATCGAGGAAACGGTCCCAAAATGTCAATTCCCCATATGTCAAATGGACATGGAAGTGGAGTCATTTACAAAGATGCCCCCGGCAATTGGGAAACTGGAGAATGGTGTTGGCAAGCAGCGCAGTGTCTTGTGTACTTTTTAGCATCCCCAAGGAGCGTTGGCCAGAAATACCCGACACTAATAACTCGATGATATAGCGATCGGGCGCCAGAATGTATACCGCACATCCCTTCATGAACATAAATCATGACGGCCTCAGCCTCTATAGGGGATAGGCATCGCAAGAGCGGTCCTTCAAAGCTTTTCTTGAATAAGTGCCCATCATTCATCACATATCGCATCACCCGGGTTTCAATTTTCCTGGCCTCTAATGCATTTTCCGGTAGATGGCCGTTGGTCAGGTACTTGACAAAAGGGGCCATCCACGTGGTATCTACTGGTGAGTCAATGGCGTTTTTCTTTAAGTCTTGGAGTTCATGGCATAAAGCTCCCACCTCCTCAAACGACTGTTCGGTCACAGAAATTTCAACCGAAGGTCGGTCGTGAATATGGACCGATACTGTGCATGGTCCAACGTCTGGTAAACCTACAGACAGTCTAGCTAACGAGTCGGCCACCATGTTTTGTTCTCTAGGCACGTGGTCAAGTGAGAACTCACGGAACTTTTTTGCCATCTCCAAGACCTACAGACAGTTTGGCTAACCGTCGAAGGCATAGCTTCAAACACGTTGAGCCCCAGACGTCCCAAAATCACATTGTATGCCATGTCGATGTCCATGGCAACATACTCCTACATTTCCGATCGAGATTTTTCTCCACTCCCGTGCGTGGTCGGTAATATTAACTTTCCGAGGGGGGTGACCGATCGTTGGTCAATGGAGCATAAAGTTATTGCTACAAGTTGTAATTCGGCCGCGCTGAGACCCATGGAGTAGATCACTCCCTTAGAAACAATATTGCAAGAACTCCCTTAATCAACCAAAATCCGTTGTACCCTATGATTAGCAATAAAAATAGTTATGAGGATTGGAACATTCTAGAGTTCAAACATACCTTCCTTGTCATTGTTGTCAAATGTAATGTCTGTTTATGGCAGTTTTTGAGACTCATTGATCGACATGATTTGCGATGAATTCAATATTTCCTGGCATGGCGCTTCCTCTCCTTTTGGGACACATCCCAATGATCGCCACCAGAAGTTACAAAAATTTCCAGATACATCAAGCTATGATCAACAGATAAAGCATTGCTGGAAGGTTGCTAGGAAGCACGTCACTGTCATTTACAAAGATGCCCCCATGCCTTTACTTGTCCTATCCCAGGGAGAAACCTCGAGTGGGAATCAACAAAGTGTTCCCACGGACAGCGCCAAAGTGTTGTGGTAAAGAGATCCGGGGTACCAACAGTCGTCCGGTTCGTAATAAAACGGACTCGATTTTGATTTATTTAGATTGGAGAAACTATTATAATAGGAGTTAAACAAATGACACAACTATTTAATGTGGAAAACCCCTCGGAAAAGGGGAAAAAACCACCTGTCTAAGAGCTGGAAACGCTCTTAGATGATATATTGATCGAATCGTTCATATTACAAACAGGGAGGCTAAATGAAAATGACTAAGGAAATAAGAAATCGCGAGAAAGGAAATCGGCAGGGTAACAACCTATTTTGCGCGTCAAAAAGGTCCTCTTACGCTTGTCATTTAGCACTGTATTTATAAAGGGGAAGACGGGTTGAGTTACGCTCTGTAACTGCCTCTAACAATGTTATTTTCGCATGCTGGAAAACGTGGATGTGCCCGAAGTGCGAACAACGTGAATAGGCCAGAAGCATGGAATGCGTGAATGTGCCCGAAGTGTAGAGAACGTGAGCTGTAACCGTTTAGACCGATCCAAAGGGTCGGCCCCCGGGTGTCTTGGTTACGCCTAACTCCATCTTAGATCCTGAAACGTAAGTGGGCCTTCGGGCCGGTTATATCAAATGGACCAAGTCAAAGATCTTGGGCCGAAGAGGTTCGTCTATTGTTATCTGGGCTGGCCCAATATGACTGGCTCTAATCCAATACGGGGTACTCGGTCCTAGAGCGCTCATCAAATTATGAAGACCATATTTCATATTTTTTGAGGTGTTTTTAAGTTTGTCGAAAATACAGCTAAAGCTCAACCCATGAAAGTGTTGCTACGGCATTCGTAGTTGAAACTCTTGGGCATAATGTCTATGCAAGAGGGATAGAGGCCAACACAGAAAAGTCGAAGGTCATCATCGACATGAAGATACCGAGGACGAGAAAGGAGTTGCAGTGTTTTACCGGTCGACTAGCCTCTTTAAACAGATTCATTCTAGGTATGCCAACCATGCCTTACCTTTTTTCAAAGTCCTTAGTCAAGGAAATAAGTTGGAATGGAACTAGGAGTGTGAGCAGTTGTTCGACGATCTGAAGAAATATTTGTCGGGCAAGCCTCTGCTTGTAAGTCTAACGGTCGACGAACCTCTGGGCTTTTATCTGGCAATCTTGGCGGTCGCAGTTAGTGCTACTCAAGTGATGATCAAGATGGAGTACACTGGACGGTTTATTATGTAAGTCACACTCTGCACCTCGCTGAAACCAGTATACGAACATTGAAAAATTCATCTTGGCTCTCAAGAAGGCTTCAGTCAAGTTGAAACACTATTTTGAGTGTCGTCTTATCAAATTGTTTACTAATCAACCTTTGGAGGCTATTCTATCTAATTCTGATACCACAACAAGGCTAGCCAAATGGGCTATTTAGCTCAGTGCAATGAATTTCGAGTTTGTGCCTCGTAGAGCAATCAAAGCACAAGTTTGGCAGAATTTGTAATCACTGAACATGATGATGTTTATTGGGGCATGTTTGTCGATGGATCCACACAAGAAAGGGCTGGAGATGGTATTATGTTTATCACTTGCCGAGGACATCATATACATGCGGCTGTGAAACTTTCTTTCCCTTGTTCCAATAATGTTGCGGAATACAAAGCACTACTGATACAACTTGCATTGGACATTGGGGTTATGCATATCCGTGGTTTTACGGATTCAAAGATAGTTACTGAACAGGTTGATGGTACTTTCGATAAGCCTGAACATGTAATGCAATGGTACAAGGAACAAGTTGTCAAGGTAGGCATGTTGCTAAAGTCGTTTGTGTTGGCTCATGTACCATAGAGGAGAATCTGGAAGCTGATGAATTGGCACGGTTGGCTGCGAGTTTTCCTAATTTGTAAGAGGGAACAATCCAGGTTTATGTACATATTAAACCATCGGTCAACCTACAATCTTTACCTCGGACGATAGATGCTTCGAGTCTCTAAGGACAAAGAGTGTGAAACCGTCGACATTCAGCCAACACCATCATGGATGCAGTCGTATATCGATTATCTAACAACTGGCGAAGTTCCTAAAGAAAGGGTCAAAAGGCAACGATTGGTCGCAAGGGAGAGCAGATTTGTTCTTAGAGATCGCGTACTATACAAGAGGTTTGATGGACCATTATTTCGATGCCTTCGTCCAGTGGAAGTATGGTCGGCCCATAGCGATGTCCATGAGGGAGTCCATGGAAACCATTCAGGGGCAACATCAGTTGTGCTCAAGCTTCGACGATTGGGTTTCTTTTGGCCCACTATGATGGCTAATGCAAAAGAGTTTGTTTAGAAGTATCGATTGTGTCCCTACCATGCCAAATAGGTTCGAAATTAAATTGCACCTCGCTTCCTTATCCTTTTGACAGGTGGAAGATCGACATTCTGGGACTATTTTCCCACTCGGTAAATCAGCGAAAATGCTACATTGTGGTAGTGCCACAATTGAAGTTGAGCTAGTCACTTCAATTACCGAGGATGTTATCAACAAATTCCTGTGCAAAAATATTATCTCAAGGTTTGGTGTGCCACGAGTGTTTGTATTTGATAATGTTACGCAGTTCCCCGAAAGAAAAGCCCAATAAATGTACGAAGAACTAAGGTCAAACAGATGTTTTCCTCAGTTTCTCACCCTAAGCCTAATGTGATATTGCTCGAGGGTATTTTCGGAATTACGACACCCCGAGAGCTCATCTGACATGGCTAGTGGTATTTTCGGTATTCTTGTGTAATTAGTTGTATTTTCGTATATTTGTGATGCGACATATATTTATGGGGTATTCTTGTAATTCGGACCTCCCGGGCCTATATATGGGCATTTAAATGGCATCACTATCAGTTTTGAACAAATTCAGTCCCGCATGGGGCCAAGGGTATTCTCGTGAATAAGCACCCGGGGGCGCGCCGGTAAGTATTGACGACAGTGTGGGTTGTATATTCGATATCTTGAGGCAAGGAATTATTATACGAGGTTTTCCGGTATTATCTCATCGACCTATCCGGCTAATTCTCGATCAGGATGCATTTCCGAAGTTCCAGGGCAGTATGGCATTTATTGCAGTTTAATTAAATATTATTTCAGTACTTTGGGCTGAATCAAGTGGAATTGTGCTCCTGGCCTCAGACATATTAATTGGGCTGTATTTCTCTATAAATATGAGCCCCAAGACACTAAAAAAGGAGGCAGATACTTTTTGTATTTCCCAAGGCAAGGCTAGATCGAACTTGTGACGGTACCCGCGAGATTTCGTTTTAAGCCTCAACCTGCGACTCTTCGCTCAAAAAGTCGCGAGTGACGACTTTGTGTCCCAAAATTCGCGATAACTGGCATGTCTCGCGAGTTTTGGCGCAGTTCACCTGGTTACGCAGTTTCGTATCTTATTTCGTCAAAGCAGACCCACGACTCTTTGCCTGAGTCGCAACTTTTCGCATCTCTTGTCTCGTGAATTTTTGGTTGGCCAGGGGATCCGCGAGTTTTTGTCGAAATCTCGCGACCATCATCCGATTCGACAATTTTTGGTTGCTCCGGCGTGACGGAGCATATTCGATAGTTTTTCTGGTCGTTTTCACCTGGATTATCATTATCTCTTGATTGTAATTGTATTTATGGATTGTTATAGTCAAAACCAAGGTAGAGCTTCACTCTCCCGAGGACGTAAGCTCACACATTGTGGGCCCAACCTCATATATTGCTCGTGCCACAATTTTCCACGGCGATTATTAGTGAGACTCATTCTGAGTATATTGAGATGCCGAAGGATCTCCCCCAGTACCGTGGATCAACTGACCCACATGCTCATACGTCGAACTTAGAGATTCATGTAAGTTTGTTGAATTTCAGTGATGCTGAAATGTAATTTGTTTTCGCGGCTTCTCTTAAGGAATGGGCCCTCCGATGGTTTAATCGTTTACCGAGGCGCTCTATTGTTTCATATCAGGACTTTAAGGATCAGTTTTATTCATCTTTTGCACCCTTTAATGCGCCAATAAAGTATGTTACTTCTTTGACCGCATTGCGATATGATTCTTCATAGAGATTGTTCGGTTTTATTACCCGTTCTGAAGCCGAGTGTAGGAAGATACCTCGGATTACTGTCAGTGTGAAAGTTGGGGTGCTCCAGCTTATTCTAGCTGGACATCTGTTATGTAATTCTTTGAATAGAGATCCCCCGGAAAATATGGAAAAATTGTCTTTCAGATGTACGCAGTACATCCGGGAAGATGAAGGCTTGCGAGATCACGGAGTTATCGAAATGCGAACTTACGGTTCCCACAATATCGTTGCAAATCAAGCGCCATACAAGAATGTCTCACAAGCAAGGCCAAAATTTCAGTTATGAACAGATTTTTGTTGTTATCGAACAGAAAAAAGGGTGGATCCCTTCGCTAACCCCTCCATTGCAAGAACCAACACCGGGGACTTATAAATCCCATGTATTTTGTCATTTTCATCGGAGTTTTGGACATGCCACTAACGATTGTTGGGAATTGATGTATGAAGTTTAGAGGATATTAGAATTGGGTCAACTACCTGACTTGATTAGCACTGTGGAAGCACTACCGGAAGCTGACCCAGGAAAGATTGACATGAGTGCGCAATTGAGAACAATAGCAAAACCCCTAAGGCTGACCCACCGCGACCCAATACGAGAGGCCATGGATATGGAGGGCAACGTGGTCTGCATCAAAGGGGCGGTCAAAGGGGATTTCATAAAAATGGTCAACGGAACCGCAGAGACGGAAGGAGAGACAATAATTACCGTGGTCGCGGTAGAAACCAACAGCACAGGAATCATCAAGGATATCGGCATGAAGGCTATCAACCTGCTCAGGGGAATCAGCAACCACCACCTCCACCCCCTGCTGGCCCGAATTAGGGTCAACCTATTTTGAATATCGAAGAGGCTCAGCCAAGGTGGGGTAATCTAGGCCCCAATATCATGACTATCGCAGGAGGAAGGAGCGTCGGAGATTCGAGTCGTGCTCGTAAGCGATACTATCTGGAGTTGGAACAGAAGGGTGCTTCATGGAAGTTATCTCACCTAAAGAAGATGGCTATATCTTTCGGACCTGAGGATTTATCGGGAGTGTTCTCTCCACAGAACGACGCTCTTGTCACATCTTCTGTTATCGCAAATCATCATGTTTCTCGAGTGCTAGTCAACACCGGAGCTGCTACAAACATCTTGACTCTTGTAGCCTTTAAACAAATGTCAATGAAGAGAACCACCAAACTCTCGTCGTTGCAGACAAAATTAGTTGGATTTAACAATAGTATTGTTGCTGCTGAGGGATCTGTCTTTCTGCCAGTCACTTTGGGAGATATAGAAATATCAAGGACTTTTTTAGTGGAATTTGTAGTCGTGGATCTCCCTATACTTCCTTATAATGCAATTCTTGGGAGAAGTTCTTTGAATTTATTTGGGGCCAAGGTGTCTCAACTACATTTAATAATGAAATTCCCCACACCTTCGGGCGTTGGAAAAAAGAAAGGAGATTAGGAGCTGGTGCGTTCTTGTTATAAAATAATGTGCAGGAGTGGCATGGATGGATCGTAAGCGAAGAAACCTGTTTTTATGGTGGAATTCTTATCCGAGGAAATTATTGATTCGGGCGACACATCATATAATGGGAAGTATAACGAAAAAGAAATGAAGATGGAACCTTGAGGCATCAACACAGTACCTTTATTCTCCGATAACTCAGAAAATATAGTTGTAATCGGATCGGAGATGATGCCAGAGTTCGAAAAGGAGGAAACTTCTTTTTTGCGAAATAAGAAAGATATTTTTGCTTGGTCTTATCAGGATTATGTGGGGGTAGATCCCCAAGTTTGTTCTCATAGACTCAATGTTATCCCGTATGTGCAACCAGTTCATCAGAAAAAGGGGAAGTTTTCCCGTGAGAAAGAGAGAGCGATTGATGAGGAGGTGGAAAATTTGTTGTAAGCCGGATTCATAGAGCATGTTAGATACGTGGATTGGGTTGCGAATCCAGTGGTAGTCCCATTGTCGAATAATAGGTGGAGAGTTTGAATTGATTTTACTGATTTGAATAATGCATGCCCGAAGGATACGTATCCACTATCGGTCATTGACATGATGGTGGATGCAACCTGTGGCTTTGAACTCCTTAGTATGTTAGACGCTTTTAAAGGTTATAACCAGATTTTTATGCATTGTGAAGACAAACTGTTTATTTCGTTTATGACAAATAAAGGAATTTTTTGCTATAAAGTTATGCCATTCGGATTAAAGAATGTTGGGGCCACCTATCAACGTCTTATGAATTCGATATTAAAGGATATGATTGGTAAATATATGGAAGTTTATTTTGATGACATAATGATAAAAAGCCAACACGGGAACAACCACATCCAATACCTGAATGAGTGTTTTAGTATATTGAGAATATATCGAATGAAATTGAATCCACTTAAGTGCGCATTTTGTGTAAATGGGGGAAATTCCTTGGTTTTATGGTATCCGAAAGCGGAATCGAGATGAATCCTGATAAGATAATAGCTATCTAGCAAATGACTCCTCCGACAACTGTTAGAGAGGTACAAAGATTAACGGGTCTATTAGCATCGTTTTATTTCACGATCTGTAGATAGAAGCTTACCGTTTTTCCGATTATTGCGTAAGACAAATCTCTTGTATTGGCTTTCGAGAGTCAGAAAGATTATCTGAGTAAACCACCGTTTATGTCTCCAACGTCCCCCGGAGAACCGTTGGGATTGTATTTAGCGGTATCTAAAGAGGTGATGAGTGCCTCCTTAGTTAGACTTAACTACAAAGAGCATAGACCAATGTATTATGTCAGCAGGAAATTGCAAGGAGCGCCCGCTATATAGATTTAGAGAAATTCCTATTAGCGCTAATAGTCGCCTCTCGAAAACTAATGCATTACTTTCAGGGTCACCATATTTCAGTGTTGACAGATCAACCTATCAGAAGCGTACTATCAAATATCGATTCCTCAGGAAGGCCAGCGAAGTGGAATATTGAGGTTGGGCAATAGCATATTGAATATATCTCAAGACAAGCCTTAAAGGCCCAGGTTTTAGTGGACTTTATAGTTGATATGACGCAGTCAGAAGGGTTGGGTAATGTTGAATACTAGGATGTATTTGTCGATGGATCAGTTTCTTCTGGGCGAGCCGGCATCAGCATTTACTTTAAAGAAAGAAAGTCCGGTATGGAGCATGAATTTGTTGCAAAACTGCGCTTCTCTGCAACTAACAACTTTGCCGAATCGAAGCCTTGATAATCGGTATCAACTTAGAAGTCGAGATTGGAATTGTTTGCTTGCATGCTAACTCCGATTCATATTTAGTAGTAAACCAGTTCGCAAATACTTTTTTCACCAAAGGTGAGCATATGTGGTTGTACTTAGACATGTTGAAAGAGGTAGTGAAAAGCCTTAAGACATTCGTTCTTACATATATCCCGAGAGAGTAAAACACCCGCGCTAACGGCCTTGCAAAGTCAGCAACAATTTTAGAACTCTCAGATGAGTCAAAAATAATGACTATGATCCATTATCAGCCATCTATGAGTTTGGCAGAAAGACAAGCAGCTGAAGTTGCAAGCTTGGAACCTTTGAATGATACATGGTTTTTATTAGATGCAGTGACTAATGAACCATTTTGGAAAGACGTGATCGTAAATTATTTGGTCAAGAGAGAAATGTCCGCGGACGAGAGTGAGGCCCGAAGGACTATGTAAAGAGCTACATGTTTCATCTATGTGGATGAGAAATTATATAAGAAGAATTTTGGAGGACCCTATCTTCGATGCTTGTCCTCAGTACAGGCAAACGCCTTTATGGAAGAAGTTTACGCTAGGGACTGTGGTGACCACTCGGCAGGTCGATCTTTAGCAATTAAGGTAAAGAGGGCCGGGTATTTTTGGCCATCGATAGTATAAGATTGTGTGAATTTTGTTCGGCCTTGTTCCGCTTGCGAGTTCCACTCGATCGTGCATCATGTGGCGAGAGCTAATATGAGACCTTTGCCAACAACATGTCCTTTTGATACTTGGGGCATCGATATTTTAGGTCTATTTCTGACAGCACCTAGCCAAAAGAAATTCTGTATTGTGGTCGTGGAACATATCTCTAAGTGGATAAAAGTTGAGGCTGTGTCCCGAGTCCAGGAACAGGAAGTTATCAGTTTCCTTTGGAGATATATTATATGTCGATTCAGAATCCCTAGAGATTTGGTATAAGATAATGGGACACAATTCTCTGGGAAACGGGTGAACGAATGGTGCGAGTGTTATGGCATTCGGCAACGGTTTACATCTATGGCACCTCCAGAGAACAACGGGCTTACGGAGGTTATTATTCGTATTATCTTGCAAAAACTAAAAACAAAGATAGATAAATCTAAGGCCTCATGGATAGATGAGATGCATAATGTGATGTTGGCATATCGGACGTCACCAAGGTGTACCACCGGATTTAGCCCATTTTCTTTGGTATATGGTTCTGAGGCAGTTTCTCTGGTAGAGGTGACTATTTTATCCGAGAGAGTCATTGCTTACGATGAAGTAATGAATGAGGATATGCGAAAGTTGGATCTTCATTGTGTTGACGATCTCAGGGATAGAGCTGCCATACGAATGGAAGTTTGTAAAAAGAGGATGGCTAAAAGGCATGATAAAGACGTCTGCCCTATAATGTTAAAAGTTTCGGACTTAATTCTAAAGAAAGTGGAAGTCTCGAAGCACGTTGGTAAGCTTGATCGAAAATGGGAAGGCCCATATAGAGTGACGGTGGTGGTGGGAGAAGGAACGTATAAGAATGCGAATATGAGCGTAGAAGAGCTACCACGAATTTGGCATATTTCCAATTTACGCAAGTATTATGTATAGACGTAACTCATGGATCTTTTTAAAATAAAATTTCCCCTCTTTTTTATGGTCATATTCTAATTTTTTGAGTATCTTTTTTGACAACATGAATTCAATCGACTAGGGGACTGGTAAGATAGGAGTTGGTCCATTGTGTTTTAGTATGATGGAGGATGGAATAAAATAGTAGGTTAGATTAGAAATGCAATGTACCGCCTGTCTCATAGTCGATCATTTTCAAACTAGTCAAATTTGGTATTGTGTCAAAATACTTTGAACATGATGAGTTTTCCTGTCTAAGGAAGATTCGTCTGTAAATACATACTGTTGGAATATGTCAATGTGGACGATTTATTATGAGATAGTCGGCTTAGTACCGAGCATGTTTCCGTGGAAAAACAGGTGCAGGTTTATACCCGACTCCTCGAAAACACGCCGGCGAGGGTCGCGCCCTCATCGGAGGCTGGTCCATTTCCGCATTGGCCCCGGGTGCAAGTTTATACCAGCGGCGCCAGTGTGATGCCGCGGTGCAAGTTTATACCGTGATGACCACGGTGCAATGTTGATGGTACAATGTGATGCCGTAGTGCAAGTTTATACAGTGATGACCATGTTGCAATGCCAATTGGATAGTGTAACGCCACGCTGCAATTTTATACCGTGATAACCACGATGCAATGCCGATGAGACAGTGTGATGTCGCGGTGCAAGTTTATTCCGTGATGACCACGGTGCAATGCCGATGGGACAGTGTGATGCCGCGGTGCAAGTTTATACCGTGATGACCACGGTGCAATGCCGATGGGACAGTGTGATAACCACGGGTGCAAGTTTATTCCGTTGGTGAAAGTGTGTGGACCTCGGATGCAAATTTATGCCGGAGGGAAAGTATGATAATTTCGAGTTCAAATTACTACTCAGTTAAAAAGCATGTTCGCCAAAAGTTATTATCTTAAAGGATCAGATATTTTTGACTATTATTGAAATGGCCGAGAGTCAAATCTCATTATACATGATCGTATTTACAGTTTTCACTTGAAGAAACAACCGAGATGGCCGAAATATCGCCTTATGGATTATATTCACCAAAATATTATGATTAATGGGACTCTTACGCGTACTTGGTGCTATCGGGAAAAATTATGGGCATGACTATTGAACATCCTTACCCACGTCAGGGAATATCTAGGACTCAGGCAATGCCGTGGCATTATTTATCTCTGATCAGAAAGTTGTATATGAAATTTTATTATTATTTCAGATGCCAATTTCTCGATTTGGATTATTCGGAGTAATATTTTTCTTAAAGAGTGCGATGAGAAGTTGAAAAGAAACGGAAGTTATGTAGAAATTTATTATTATTTCGGAGGCTAATTTCTCGATCTTTATTAGTAATCAAATTTATGTTCAAATTGGATTATTCAGAGTCGTATTTTATTCAAAGTGTGACGAGAAGTTAAAAAGAAAAGAAAGTAATTTCCTATATACATTGGGGAATACAAAATGGGAGAGATTAAAAAGTGCAGAAACTATAAAATTTGGAAGTTTATTTCTTCTGCTTCTTGGAACCCGAACCTTCACCAAGTCCGCTGGGGCATTTCCTTACCAGCTTGATTGTCGGAGAGGGGGGATTAGTCCTTTTCTCTTTAATCTCCGCAGTGGTCAATTTCCTCGGAACAAAGCCCGCCATTTCAGTCTCATGGCGTTCCCGAGCTTCTATCACAATAACAGGAGTATATATTGGAGGATTGCGTTGACCAATCACCTCCTCATCTTTAAGAAGATCCCCCACGAGGGGACCCACTGGTTCGGGGAATAATGAGGCCAATCTTCGAAATGCATCAGGTGGTGGGCCACTTCGGTTTCGATCTCCTCGTAATACAGCTGCTGGTACAAGTCCTCCTCCAGATTGAACTGCAGCTCCCCGAACGGATACCGCGAAAAATCTAGTTTATCCTCTGCAAACACAGGCTCGAATTTCCCGGAGAGGCCGGGATCTAGCCTCTCTCTCTCCTTAGGTGTCAGGGATATGCCCAGGATTCTTTGAGTCTAGACACTCCCTCTAAAAGAGTACAGGACAGACGACTTCGCATTTGCTAGGGCCGCCAAATTCTGGAAAGTCGGGGAGTGTACTATAAACTCCCATATCAATTTCTAGAAACAATCATTTAATTGAGACAGCAACCTAGCAGCTCGAGCCCGGAGACGGTTTACGTTAGACTGGAGGGATTCATTCTTTGATTTCAGTTCTTTAATCTCCTCCGTGGCCTTCCCGAGAGACATCTTATCAGCTGCATTGGCATCCTTGGCCTTCTTCAGCTTTTCCTCGGTCTCAGTTTTGTCTCCTTCAGCTTGTCCTGAGCATATTTCTCATTCACCTTGAGGGTGTCTATGGACTGCTCGAGAGCATGCCTCTTAGGGACATGATAGGCTTCACACTCCGTCAATTCGCTGCGATGAGCTCGGGTTAAAGCTTCGATCACATTGTTATGTTCCTCCCGGAGTGCCGCCATATCTTGGGCATGCTTTCGGCCTTATTTTGCAATAGTTTTTCTACGAATTTCTTCATCTGCTCCCCTATAATATCAGGACAGTCGAGCTCCAAATTCCAAAGCCAGTATTCCCCTACGGTAGCTACGGTGCCCAGCTCCACTATCGTCCGCTCCATCTGAAAGAGAAGCAAAAAATATGAATAAATAGATAATATTTAGATTAAACAAAGAGGTAATAACGTAGGAAGTAACAATGGTCAATGTTATTACAAACCTCTCCAACCATGCGTCGCATTGTCGCAGCTTGGCTCATCAACCGACTAAAATCGGTAAATACCATGTGGTATTGGAAAAATTGGTAAATCCCGTCCACGCGGTGGCAACCTCGGGTTCCTATCAAAATACGTCAAGGCCGGTCTATTGGAGACGCTATCACCCCTAGTGATCCAAATAGCAACTCCATCTTTCATCAGTATGAAACCCGCTTGAAGTCCCATCTCGAGCCATTTCGTTACAGTTAATTTCGGGATATCCCTTATGCGGAAGGCATCGAGGAACTCAGCGGTTAACCCACTCTTCTTAATGGGTTCCGCAATCTTTAAAACGGTGGGGCCATCAACCAGTCTTTTTCCCTTGTCCGAACAGGCCTCCTGGGTTGTTTCCCCCACCGGACCGGTCTCCTGCACCACCTCCTCCACCACCGGGTCTATCGGTTGACCCCCACCGATTTCTCCTTCTTCGTCATCCCCGATCATATCGACTAACGTCTCAGCGAAATCATACATCCCCTCGTCAGTGGTAAGTTCTCCGATGGGGAGCACTAAACGCTGAGACACGAGAGTCAAGTCTTCAATATTCGGGGGAATCTCTGCAGCCGGGGCGTTTCTCCTTGCTCCAAGGGCACTATAGCCGAACCCTCAGTCTCCACTATCATAAGAGGTTGTGGAGGGCTCGCAACCCTTGTCTCATCAGTCGGTAGCACCCTGTCTTGTAAACTCAAAGCCAATTCGGCCGCCGCGGTTCGGTTACTAGCCCCCGGTGCCATTTCAAAAATTAATTCGTCGTTCTCCAAGACCAGCGCACGAAGTGACCTTAACCTATCTCCCAATCTCGACGAATCTTGTGACAGAGCCATTATCCTACCTGCGAAACAATCAAGTTGTATAAGTTACCTAGAATGAAGATTATAAAGCAGGCAAATGTTTATACGGAGTAGCCGTCTCATTCTATCGAGGAAAAGTCTACCGAGAGGGCGAGACACAAATTTTAGAGATAGATACCTAATAATTCCCTACTGAAATGATGGGGAGCAGGGAGAACCCCGGAGGCGACCATGATCATGGCATAGAATAGCGTCTTTGGGGTCCAATCAACGCCATCCGATCTAGCGCATGCGACAAGGATCCTCTCTAAGGGTTTAGGAGTAACGGATCGCGAGACAGGATAATAAGACTCCAGAGAGAAAGGTTCCCCCTCAATTGGGAACCGCCAGGGAAGGCTAAGCGAATATAACCTAGTGGAACCCACACAAGCGACAAAAAATAAGTGCCTCTTCCAGTTGATGAGACCTTCGGAACCTAGTACCCCGAATCTAGTTAAACAAATTAAAACGGAGTTCGTCTTGCAACGAACCGGACGACTGTTGGTACCCCCGGTTTTCAAACCACAACAGATAGTAATATAATTCTCTGAGATTTTTGGACTCCAATACTATTCACATGATAAATTCACCGCGGAAATGGATATATAGGCAATGGGTGACAGGCAAATTTGGTCTCCAATGTTTTGAATTTTGGCAAATTTGATCCCCAAACTTTGTACATTCTGGCAAAAGCATTCCCGATGTTTTAAAAAGGCAAAACCAACCCCAAAACATTTTTTTTGGCAAAACCAATCCCCAAAGTTTTGTGTGTGAGACATAATTGGTCCTCAAAGTAATATTACTCAAATTTGGTCTTCAAGTTCGTGATTTTGGCAAATTTAGTCCCTAACGGTGTTAATGCTCCACAAAATATGCAAAACGTGACATATTTAGTCCCCAAACTTTTGAATGGCTAATTTGGTCCAAAAGTTTACATAATTCGCCAGATTTGGTCCCCAACAAAATAAAATAATATTTTTGAAGACCGATATATTTGTATATGATTTTCACGATAACAAAATTGATGAAAGTATATATGGATACGTATGAAAATTGATTTCTGAACACGATGATAAGAAATTCATGTTCCAGAAATTGACTTTTTCGGAAAGACTACGAGTTATATCCGATATGTAATTTTTGATGGAACATTGTACAACGATACCCATTTGTATTCCGAATACTAACACTTAAATTTTACTAATGTTCGATGAGATATATTTTCGATGTTCGATATAATTGTTTCCTGAAATTTATTTTGACAATTTTCGACAATTTATATTTTGACGAAAACTTTTAAGTACCATTCAAAATATCGGTTCCTCCCCATTTTTTCCGTAACGGGAGGTATACTTATTCGAAATTTCGTTCCGATCCGGTACGAAATTTTTTTTAAAAAATAAATTTTGCTGATCAGACCAGAAAACCCGAGTCGGAATTATAATAAAATTTGTTGGTCGGACCCCTAAGAAATTTTTTTAAAAAAATAAATAATTTTTCAATTTTTTTTTAATTTTTATTTAAAAAAAAATTATTTTTAAAAATAATAATAATTAAATATTTCGGGTGTGACACGAAAACCAGGTTTCGACCCTAACCGTAAAACTAACGCCATTAAATTAATTGGGGACCAATTTTGCCAAATTTTTGAAACTTCGGGGACTAAATTTGTTAGTATGTGTAAACTTTGGGTACTCGTATTGCCAATATTAAGTTTAAGGATCGATTTTGCCAAAAAATTAAACTTTGGGGACCCAATTTGCCAAATTAACAAAACTTCGGGAACAAATTTGCCAAAACATGAAACTTGGACTTAATTTGCCGTTCAAAACTTTGGGGACCAAATTTGTCATTTCGTGTAAACTTTGGGGACCAAAGACGCCATTTTCTCATAGGCAATTCACCGTGGATTTTGGGTTCCCTTTGTAATTCCCCGCGGATTTCTGATAAGTAATACATTACTCCGCGATTTTCACACTTTGTTACTATTCACCTCACATATTCACCGCGGATTTCCATTGAAGTATAAATTCACCGTGGAAATTCTGTGAGGAGTTAATTCACCGCGGAAATGAGATCATATCGTGATTTCTCGACTTCTAACTCCGATTTCGAACTTTGGTTCAGATTCCAACCCTTTTCTAATGCATGGACTTGTATTTATAGAGAAATCAAGTCGAGTAACTCAACTATGGATCAAAAACCCAGTCTCATCCAATTCAGTCCAATTTTGCCTAATAATCCAAAAATGTTCAATTTCACCCACTTGTCTATCGTAATGCCCTGAATTATTCGAAATGTCTCTTGATCGCCTTGTGGCCTGTGGAAAGAGGCAAAAATACACTCGGAATGAATCTTTCGGAACAATACTCACTAGATGTCTACAACATTGCTGAATGCTTGTCGTAACTTCTTCATAGAGCCAAATTGCGAAAATACCACTAGCGCTATTTCAACACGAAATTATCCAAAAATACTCAAGACATCATCAGAATACATCAATGTGTCCCCGAGATGCCAGAATTATTAAAATACCCTCAGAGTCGATATATCTTTGTGAGGACCAGGAAAAAGTTACCATAGATAATGGTCAACAGAGAAAGTTATGAAACTTAAACTAATGTAGACAATGGATATGGAAGTGGAAAAATAAGAAAGGAATATTTAAGGGGAGAAAAGTATAAGAGATTAGGATGGAGGGGTCAAAATGCAATTATTGAGAGTTAAAACTCCATACATGTTAAAATGGCCCAAAGAAGGTCATTTAGCAATTTGACACGAAAAGACCTGGGAAGGAGCAAATTCAACGCAGAAATTGGCCCAGGGGTAATTCACCGTGGATTCGTGAAGAGGAAATTCACCAAGGAAAAGTAACGAGCAAATTCATCGCGGATTCTAGCCACGGCATAATTCATCGCAGATTTGTAAAGAAGAAATTTAGCGCGGAAATGTAACGAGAAAATTCATCCCAGATTATGGCCAAGGCATGATTAATCGTACATTTGTGAAGAAGACATTCACTGCGGAAAAGTAACGAGCAAATTCATCGCGGATTTTGGCCAAGGCATAATTCATTGCGGATTCGTGAAGAAGAAATTCACAATGGAAAAGTAATGAGTAAATACATCGCGGATTTTTAGGGGTAATGTAAATTCATCGCGTAAATGCAATACAAGGTAATTCATCGCGGATTTCCATGCAGAGGCGTAATTCATCGCGGATTTTGGGTAAAAAGAGGAAGTTCATGTCGAACCAATCCCGGAACGGGTAGAAAGTGAGTCTCGTAGACGTACAGTGGAGTAATGGGTAACGAACTAACGTAATAAAGACAAGGAAGATTCCCTTCATGAATGGGAATCACGCTTCATCTGGATAGACATCCCGAAAGAAGACCTGTTGAAGGTTACCTTCTTAACCTCCCATCCTCACATCGGGAAGTTGGACCGAAACCGGTTCAACCCGTCATGCTAGGATATTGCTAGTACCTTGGCAATGCTTCCTCCTCCCGAAAGGCGTCTTAAACGAGTAGACATACTTCAGGAGAAGACGCTGCTAGAGATAGGGTAGCAGGTAGGACCGGCGCCCCTACACTGAAAGGGATATTTTCTAGCCCCGACTCGTCGGGGTCAGAAGGATCGGGTACGACTATAGTTTCCTTTAGTTCATATCTCCTGATCCTTATTATTTTTCTTTTGCAGTTTCCACCATTACGATGTCTGAAAACCGACTTGCTGTGTTGGCTGCTGCTGCAAAGGCCAAAACGGACGCCCAGCTGCAAGCATCCAAGCCAAAGTCCAACACCGCTGCTGGGTCTTCACGATCTGCGGGAAGCTCCAATAGTCAGAGGCTTGAACCTCGATCAATGGTTGAGGTGGATGAGGTGATATCTAAAAGAATTCACTCGTTAGGCCTTCCCGCTATATACAGGGGTCATTGCGAGCGGAGGACGTCCGCCCATCCTCCAGCTTAGGGTACAGAATGTCAAAGCTTCATGTCCCTACGTCGACGAGCAAACGGGGCCCCGAAGAGGAAGGCCGGAAGCAATACAAGAGGTTGCGGTCAGCCGTGAGTAGGCCTGCAGCCCTAATCCCGGTGAAAGGGATCACCATCGGGGAGAGAATGGCCCCCTCATCGTTGAACCCTAAGTCCATTTGGGAGGCTCTCCAAGAGATGGTAGCCTCCGTTTCCAAAGACCGTGGACCGAAAAGTGTCCCCCCTCATGGAAAGACGCCGCTCTTGATGAATACCGGCTTTTGGGGAGAAAAAACCGCCCGGTATCGACGGCGCACTTCCCGACCTGGTGCTATCCTATCTAGAGTCCCAGCTGTGGTAAGCTATCTTCAACTCTCGTCATCCCGATCGGGTTTTGTTTTTTATCAATGTTTTTTCTTGCAGGCACATAGGAGGGCTCTGGACCTTGCCTCCACCGTCCAGCTAAGCCGAAGCATCTCTTCGGCTTCTGAAGATCTGGAGAGTCGACTTGCTTTAGCTCAACGGCATGTCGAGATCAAGCAACAAGAGCTGGAATCGGTCTGGGCCGATCGGGACCGCTCTAATGGAGAGCTGCTTGGAGCGGGCATTGATCATTCAATAGCTCCTTCTAAGGCGGGAGAGGCCCAAGCAGCTGATTACTCCACAACGGCCCGCGTTTTGGAACTGGAGCGTCAAATTCAATAATTATTTGACGAAAGAAACAGACTTCTCCTTCGGTCCGAGGAAGAAAAAGATGCCTTAAGGGAGGAATAGAAAGCATTATAGGAAGAGTTGGTTAGGGGCAAAGAAGCAACTGAGGCGGCGGTCCGAGAAGCCCTTCTGGGTTTTGCCCGATCGCCACTGATGTTTGCCATAGTGGCAAACCTTTATGGACCGAGCGTCTCCCAATATATGGATAACATGATTGACCAAATGATCAGCAAATTTGGTCTGGATCCCGAAGATGAGCGTTGGGAGATGATCGAACCCTAACCGAGAATGGAAGCTTCCGTGAGATCCCAGAGCTAGAAGAACCCCCGCTGGGAAACGATCCCAACTATCCCCTCTTTGACCTGATGGAGAGATTGGTCAATGAGATTGATGAGAACTCTAGGACCGGACACCTTGCAACAGATGAGACCCAGTAACGATTGGGCCGATCCATATGGTGGAAGCGAACCTGTGCAGCCCATTAGGACAAGTAAGCTATAATGGCACGATGTTCTACGAAAGGTCCGAAGATTACCTTGGTGAGATAAAACGTTTTCTGACAACTGGCTCCGTGGTTCGGTTCAAACGGTTACAAACCCACGTTTTCCACGCGTCGGGCATTCACACGTTTACCACGCCTCGGGCCCGATCACGCAGACCACGCCTCGGTCCTAGCCTCATTTTACATCACGCGACAACAACCTCTAACAAACTTGTCAGAGGCGGTTACAGGGTGTGAATTACACAAGCCATTATCTCTATAAATACATAGCACAACGACGGAAATAGCAGGACCTTTTGGACGCGTAAGAACATGCCGTTACCCTACTGAAGTTCTTACTGCTTTCTTATTCCTTGTCATTTTCGTTAAACCTCTGCTGTATTTTATATGGATTGTTTGATTAGTGAACAGGCTATGAGCGTAATTCGCTCTTAGTTAAGTGGTTTTCTCTCCAATTCCTGGGGTTTCCACTATAAATCGATGTGCCCCTTTATTGTTTCTAGTTTCTTAATCGTTTTCCCCATCAAAAATAAATCAAAACCGAGTTCGTTGGATGACGAACCGGAGGACTATTGGTACCCCCTAAAAGGGGACCATAACAGAGATAGTTGAAGAGAGGGGTAGAAAGGTAGAATATCTCAATGCATGGGTCGGGGAGAAGCTGACAAGGAAGAAGGACAGATAGACTAGATCTTTAATTTTCAAGTCCCTTCCTTTATGTATTTGCTTTGTAAACTCCAATACTTCAATAGAATATTTCTGCAAAGTATAAGATCGGGGTTCAAGCTGAACCCGGACCGAACGGTCCTCTCAACTTAACTTTGAGTTTTGCTGGGCTTAATAAGTTATGGGATTTTAACTGCGCCAACAGACCATACTTGAATCCGTCCCTGTTAAATATTATGACATTGGCGGCGTTGTCTTGGTTCTTTATATGTCCCATAACAAGCTTAGCCGAAGCCCCGGTTTTGAGGACAGTCTCATGACGAACTTCGGTTTGCGTTTGGACTTGCTAACTATGTCCCTTTTATCTCGTTCATGGCAAGCACAAAGAAGCAAGAGCTGTTTCCAGGTGGTGGGTGTCATCGAAGGAGAAATTAAGTTCTTAGTGAGTTCTGGGAGTTTTGCGATCAATCTAAGTACTTAGTAAGCGTGGAAGCAACTGACTCGTCATAGCGGTCACACTACAGTCACCAGTCCAAACTCGTCCAGAAAATCCAACTTCAAGATCGGTCACTCACCTAGCTAGAAATAGTTTGTATTACACCTATTGTAACTTATCCATGTATGAGAAACACTTTACAGTTCAGAATTTCCAAATAGCGTCAAAGGTTTGATACAAAATATCGCTTTATGTTCATAACGTTCTAGGTTCAGGGGATCTCGCTTCCATCTAAAGTTTCTAACTTATAAGCCCCAGCCCCTATGTTCTTCAGGACTCGATAAGGCTCTTCCCAATTCCTGTCCAGCTTCCCGACGTTTCTCTGAACTCTCACATTCCTGAGAATGAGATCACCTTATGAAAATTCTCTCGGCAAGACCCGTTTTTTATGAGCCCGCTCCATAGTTCGCTGATAAGCACACATGCGCGCATAGATGGCGTTCCTTTTCACTTCAATCATTTCCAAGTCTAAGGATCTTCGTTCATCGTTCAGATGATCGTCATATTGGGTTATTCGAGGTGATCATATAGCAACCTCCACTGGACTGACCGCTTCGGACCCGTATACCAAAGAAAATGGAGATTCCTCGGTCGTTGAGTGGGTAGTAGTCCGGTAAGCCAATAGAACCTCGTATATGTGATCGGGTCACTTTCCTCCCAAATCTTCCAACTTAGTTTTTAATCCCTTCAGGATAACTTTGTTGGATACCTCCGTCAATCCGTTGGTCTGGGGATGAGCCACCGACGAGAAATGTTCTGCAATACCCAATTTGATGCAAAGATCCCGAACGGCTTTACTGCGGAATTGAAGTCCATTATCTGATACAAAAGCTCGAGGTACTCTAAAGAGACTTATGATGTTCCTCCCTAGGAAGTGCTTCACAACCTTTTCGGAAATTATAGCCACCACTTCAGCCTCGATCCCTTTTGTATAATATTTAACCTCTACAATGCAGAACTTTCGCTGCTGGACCGGCTGGGGAAACGGTCCCAAAATATCAATCCCCCATCTGTCAAATGGACAAGGAAGTGGAGTTAATGACAGGGATACTCCTGCGAGTTGGGGGACCGTAGAATGGTGTTGGCAAGCAGCGCAACGTCTTGTGTACCTTTTAGCATCCACGAGGAGTGTCGGCCAAAAATATCAGGCCCTAATAATGCGATGATATAGTGATCGGACCCCGGAGTGTATACCGCATATCCCTTCATGAACATAAATCATGACTACCTCAACCTCGATAGGGGATAGGCATCGCAAAAGCGGTCCTTCAAAAATCTTCTTGAGTAATTGACCGTCATTTAACACATATCGCTTGGCCCGGGTCTCAATCTTTCTGGCCTCAGATGCATTTTCAAGTTGATGGCCACCGGTCATATACTTGACAAAAGGGTCCATCCACGTGGGCTCCCGTGGTGAGTCAATGGCGTTTATTTTCAAGTGCTGGAGATCATGGAATAAAGCCCCAACTTCCTCAAGCGACAATTTGATCACAGAAATTTTGACCGAAGGTCGGTCCTAAATATGGACCGATATTGTGCCTGGTCCAATGTCCTGTAGTCCTGCAGCCAGTCTGGCTAATGCGTCGGCCACCTTATTTTCTTCTCTAGGCACATGGTCAACTGAGAATTCCCGAAACTTTCTTGACATCTCAGGACCTTTGCATGGTAAAGCTTCATGGTTGGCTCATGTGTTTCAAATCTCCCTGCGAATTGCTCCACCACCAACTTGGAGTCTGAGAACATTCGCACTTTAGCAACTCCCATCTTTTGTGCTAAGGTCATCCCCGACAACACGGCCTCGTATTCCAAAACGTTGTTCATTCCAGAAAACAAAAACTTGACCGTGGTGTGGATAACGTCGCCTTGAAGTGTAGTAAGGGTGATGCCCGCTGCTTTTTCCCCGAAGGTTGATCCGTCAACATAAATGACCCATCGGTCGTCCTCCTGGTTAAGAAATATGACAGATCGGTCATTTCGACAACAAAATCCGTGAGGACTTGAGCCTTGATCGCCCTTCGGGGAACGAATTCCATATACATGGAGCTGATCTTGATTTTCCACTTGGCCAACCTTTCATTGGAGTCCCCCTGACTCAAAACTAATTTCAGAGACTGATCAGTATACACATAAACCTTTCGGCCCTCAAAAAAATGCTTAAGCTTGGATATAGCTTTCTTCAAGGCCAACATTAATTTTTCCAAGGTACTGTATCTGGTTTCGGCTGGTACCATAGAATGGCTCACGTAGTAGACAGGTGGGTGAACGTAATCCCCAATGGTTACCAAAACTGCGCGGACTGCGTCCTCTGATACGGCCAGATATAACCCTAAAGATTCATGGCAGGTCGGGCTCACCATCACAAGAGGAGTGCTCATATAAGACTTCAGGTCTGAGAATGCCCGATCACACTCTTCGGTCCTGCCAAGATAGGTGGCTTTTCTTAAAACCCTGAAAAAGGGTAGAACCCGATCCATGGCCCTAGAGATAAACCTACTCAGCCCTGCCAATCGGCCAGTCAGCCTCTGAAATTCTCTTGTGTTTCTTGGAGGTTGCATGTCGATAATCGCCTGCACTTTCTCAGAATTAACCTCTATGCCTTTCTCAGAAACATAATGTAATAGCCAGGAAAAAGGTATGTTGGAATGATAGTTGGAAATATAGTGATAAAGTCTAGAGGAGAAATAACGAGGGATACGGGAACGAAAGAACGATAAAAGAAACGAAAAGATTGAAAAGTAAAGCAAAAGATTAAGGAGGGGTAAAAATGAAAAGTGGGAGGGGTCAAAATGTGAATTTGGAAAGTTAAAATATCTATAAATAGAGATTAGAAGGCCCAGAAACCAAGTCATTTATCACTAAACTACAAAAACGTATGGAAAAACGCCAAAGCAAGAAATTATTGCGAATATTTCGGAACAGCACAAATTGTCGCGAAAACAGAACTACAGTCGTTATCGCGGAAATTCTGGCAAGCAACATTGTCGCGAGAAATGTTTAACGTGGAAAATTATCACGAAAATTTCTTACGTTGAAAATTATCGCGAATTCTTCGAAGAGAGAAAATTGTCGCGGAAATGCAGTACTTCGTTAATTGTCGCGAAAACGTAAACCGTGTGTCGTTTTGTCGCGGATTTCAAGAACAGAATAGCTTTATCGTGGAAACATACAATTAGGGTGTTTTCGTCGCATTTCAACGTCGGATCGTGAAAAAGAAAGATACGAAGGGTCTACGGTAACCAAACAGTCAATAATAAGATAATGACGTCAAAAAAATGAAGTACTAAATATGTTACGGATTACAGGGAAGCACCAGAGACTATAACAAGTGTAAACAACAGGTAAGCGGAGTGAACACAATATAGAAAGGGAAGGTTCAGACTTAGGGAACGGGATTGGGTCATGAAAGAAGAAAGAAAAAGACACGAATGAATGAGATAAATTTTAATAAGACTTGAGGTGAGGAAGGATGGACCGTCCGACCGAACCCGGCATCGTGCCTGGCACACAATTCGCCGAAGGAAGGGTATGCCTGATGAAGGGGACGATAAGTTCCAAAGATGGAAAGATACGTACGAAAGGGCAGAACAGATCCGGGTGGAAGAAACGGTAGCGCCTAAGTACCCACCCGGGGAAGGGAAGAATATGGCCCATCGAGTCATCCAACAGCTAACGGTTGGCTTGGGCGGGACATGTACCGAGCATGTTAGTCTCGGCAACAGTAAAGTTAAAGTTTGAGGGGAATGATAAGGGTAAAAGAAGAAGGAAATAAGAAAACAGTTAAAAGAAATGATTCACGCGTGTGTGTACTGTTGAATTAAGAAATTAAAAGATAGTGTGTAGCGTGTGTGAAGTTTCCTTTAATAAATTGTGACCACTTTACAGATTTTGTAGGTGACGCGGATGAGGTATGAGAAGGGCATGGGAAGGAGGTCGTCGGTTGTGCGGTGATAGAGTCCGGTCTTTTGAGAACAGACTAAATTATGTTGTTAAACTTTAATGTTTTCGAACTATGTTTTAAGTTTACATTCGAATGTTTCGTTTTATTTAGCACGTTTTATCAAAACATCTAGGCCCGAATTAGGGTCGTCACACGTAATATCCGAGAGACTTGCCACTTCACATCCCGAAGCAACGCTTGTTCGGATTTAGTTTGAGCTTATATTTATGGCACACAAAAAAACAATGAGACAAATAATGAATATGATCTTCATTATTCATGGACTTGAGAATCATATCATCAACATACACTTCCATAATGTAGCATATCAAATCCCTAAAGATATTGTTGACCAACCTCTGGCATGTTGCTCCAGCGTCCTTCAAGACGAAAGGCATAACCTCATAGCAATACACGCCGTCTTCCGTCATGAATGATGACTTTTTCTGATCTTCCTTAGCAAGGAAGATCTGATGATACCCGGAGTAAGCATCCATGGTACTCATCATTGTGCTGCCAGCTACAACATCCATCAATCGGTCAATATGCGGCAGTGGGAAAGGGTCCGCCTCACTACTCTTGTTGACGTCGGTAAATCAATGCATATCCTCCACTTCCCATTTGCCTTGGAGACCACCACTAGGTTCACAACCCATTCAATATAGTGAATCTCTCTAATGAAACCCGACCGCAGCAACTTGTCCACCTCGGCCCGGATGATCTCAATCTTCTCGGGAGAGTAACGTCTCCTCTTTTGCCTAATAGGCTATGTTCCAGGCTCAGTGTTGATACGATGCTCACTCTCGGATCGGTCAATCCCCGGCACATCGTCCGGGGTCCTAGCGAATATGTCAACATTGCTTCTCAGCAAGCGGACCAGCTCTTCTTCGAAGGAAGGGGCCAAGTGCGCCCCGATGCGAGTAGTCTTGGTTGAGTCATTCTTAACCAAGTTGATCAGCTTGAACCCAACGGGTTCCATAGCTTGCCTTGGGTGTGGGGGCTCTTGGAGAAAATCCACCCGAGCTCTCTTTATTGGTGCCAAGGTTCGTCATGAGCTCATGTAGCACTGTCTTGCAACTTTCTGGTTCCCCTTGACAGAGATCACTCCATGAATGGAGGGGAACTTGAGCATCATGTGGTATGTAGAAGGGACCGCCTCAAACTTACTGAGGCCGGTCCGTCCAATAATTGCGTTGTAAGCCAAATCGACTTCAACCACTATGAACTCCATGGTTTCCGATCGGTCCCTACTTTTCTCCACTAAAGTGACCGGGAAAATAATTTTCCCGCACGGGATGACACTCCTTTGGTCGAATGCCCAATGGGTTATGTTGGCAATAGGGAGATCTTGAGCCGCGGCTCTCAACATCTCAGCCACTTCACGCTTCATTAGATTGCATGAAGCCCCGGTGTCCACCAAAATCCTATGGACCCTTCAGTCGACGATGATTCCAGTGATGATGAGGGGACCATCACAGGGATCGGTAAACCCTTTTCAATCGGCAGCGGTGAAGGTGATATCTCCCTCGAAGGTAGAGGACCGCTCAGCCGATTCATATTTGACCAGCGCCACAGATTTAGAGCTTTCGGGAAACTCCTCACGTGCTGCTCTCTTTCGGTCCCTTACCGACTCATTGATTTTTATTCCGGCGGAGATAACATAAATATCTCCAATGACCTCTCTTTCTCTAGGCACCTCCTCATTCAGGGGAGGTTGGGTGCCTACTTCAGCAGATGGGGGAGTTGGCTGCTCCCGCCTTCCACCTTCGTCCACGGGGCTCTGCCACCACGGCCACGCATCTCCTCCTTCTGCCCTGGCCAAAGTTTTCTTGAACGTGCTGGCCTCTATCGGGTTGGGTTGACATTCTGTCTCCTGCCCGATCGTTGTAGTGTCGGGGCTGGCCCTGATTATCACTCCGCCTCAGCCTGTGACGATCGTCACCTTGATGGCCCTTTTGGGGAGACTCCGCTCGCTTGCCCCTATGATCATTATAGTCGAGCTTCTCTTTATGCATTGCCGCTACCGCCTCTCGCATTCACGGGCATTTCAGCGTCGGGTGATCGCGGTTGTGATGCAACTCACAATAAACCCGAATGTCCTCTTTCTTTGGAGGGACATTCTTCTCAGCCACAGCTGCTACTTCTGGCGGCTACTTCTTAGGGTTAAACTCCCTATGATCGCCTTCAAAATCAGAATTCACTCTAGGCTTTTGATATCCAGCTCCCAGCTCTTCGTCGACATTGATATACTTGTTGATTTTCTGAAGGAGCTTACCCAAGGTGGACGGTGCGCTCTTCACAAGGCTGGCTGAAAGACCGCACGGTCCCAGAACATGTTGCAAGATGTCAATTTTATATCGGAGCTCCAACTTGATACCCCAAGCGGTTTTGTTGAACTTCTCCATAAAAGAGCGGAGACTCATTTTTGACGGGATGTATTTCAAGTCGTATAGTTCCTGCCTAATTCGAGGCGGTCCTACATTTGGAGCAAACTGCTCCGAGAAAGATAGGTTGAATCCGCCATACGACTGTACGGATCGGGCCGGAAAGTTCTTGAACAAGGTCCGGGCATCGCCCTATAACCCTGTCGCGAAAATGCGGCACTTCAATGAGTCAGATCCCCGAACGGTCCCCATCCTCAGCTCGAAATCTGCGACGTGATCGATTCAATCACTGTCGCCTCGGAATATCGGCAACCCTTCGGGGTTGCGGTAGTATCGATCGGGAAGAGCAGCCCAGATCTCTTCGGAAAAAGGGAGCATCAAATCTCCAAACGAGGCGGAGACACCTCCAGATTGCTGGGATCATGTCAAGGCTACATGAAGATTATGTCACCAGTCATCACCCTTGCTCCGCCTGATCGGGGCACCAATGGCCCGATCGAATAGCCCCGGATTGCACCCCAGATTGGGCCCGCAATCCCTATGCGTTCGCAGGCTCTCTAACTCCCTGGTAAGTTCGTCGATGCGTCTCTGCATCTGTTGCTGATCAGTCCAGGGAACGGGAGTTGGAGTTCTCATTGGAGGAGGTGGAGTAGATTGGTATCTCGGCCTCCTCATTGTCACCCCGAGCCTGATACTCTCCATTTCATCGTAGCTTCCCGCGTTTGGGTCGCTTTCGTACCCTCTACTTGCTGGAATAGGGCTTGTGATAGACAGTGGTTCTGTTCCACTCCTCTCCGACGTAACTTCCACTATTACTTTCCTAACAACAACTTCCAGGTCCTGCAAAGAGAACGTTGACGCTGGAAGGCTACTGGGAAGTGTATCACTATCGTTCGTCGAAGTTATTGTTGCCATGCCTTTGATTATCTTATCCCTGGTAAAGACCTCGAATGGGGATTAGAAAATCGTCCCCATAGACGGCGCCAAACTGTTGTGGTTCAAAAATCAAGGGTGTCAACAGTCGTACGGTACGTTGCAATACGAACTCAGTTGTAATTTATTTAGTATGTGGAAGACGATTATGAATCAAATATAAAAAGGGCAAGGCAATTTTAGAGTGGAAAACCTTAAAGGCTGAGGAAAAAACCAATTGACTAAGAGCTAGAAATGCCCTTAGTCGATTCAATAAGCAAGTTGTTAATTACAAATACCATGTTTGTTCTTTAGACAACAAAGGGGAAGAAATTTTATCGAAGATAAATCGACAACCGGCCAAAACAGAAAAGAAAAAGAGAATCTTTTCTTTGCCTCCCAAGTGTCCTTTTTATACGCCTTCTGTGATGTGTGAACAGTAGGGTGTCGTTTTGTGCTTATCCCCTGCTTCTAGGTCGGCTCGTGTCAGGCGGGACAGTCGTTGAGCATGACTTCATATGGCTGCACGCCGCTAAGCCTTTCGGCGCTATTAGCCGGCTATATCCAGACCAAAAGGAGGCTCATATGACTCCGTAGGACCTACCTCTGATAGGATTGTCAGAGGTTGTTGTCGCATGTTGAGGAATGTGGATGGCAGAAGCATAGCCTGTGAGATGTGGACCGATCGGTCCTGATTAGGGGGAGAAAGCATGACTCTATCTGTCAAGACCGATCGATAAGACTGGTCATTCGGGACTGACTGGCCTAGCTGCGCTGTCCATTCACGTGAGCTTGATCTGGGCCTCCAAGTTCGACATATGTCACTCGGACTGTCCTGCTAAGCTTGGACCAAGCTTTTCCAGGCCATCCCAAGTAACATAAACCGAACTTAGAGGCCCCAGATCCAGCTCCCAAGAATGGACGGCCCGACCAGAATAGGCGGGCCCGAAAACCTATTATTATCGATCGAGGACCGAACACTAGAGATATTAATTTTCCCCTCATCAGGAACAATCGTTCCAAATCACAAAGACTGTGCTTCGAGCCATCCACGCTTCTCAACATGTGATAACAATCCTGTCAGAGGCATGCCTCACAGAGTCGTATGAACCTCCTTCTGGTATGGGGACAACCAGCTAGTAGCGCCGAAAGGCCTGGCGCCGCGCAACCATGTAGAGCAATGCCCGGCGGCTTTCCCGCCCGACATGAGCCGACCTAGCCGCATGGGACAAGCACAAAACGACACCCTACTATTCACACAGCTGGAGAGGCGTATAAAAGGGACACTTGGGAAACTGAATGAGGAATTCTCTTCGGCTCTTGCTTTGTTTTCCATTAGCTCTTCCCTTCCCTTGTAATCTCTAAATCAACCATGGCATTTGTAATGTATAGCTCGATTAGTGGATCAACTAAGGGCATTTCTAGCTCTTAGTCAAATGGTTTTTTCCCCATTTTTTTTGCGGTTTTCCATTCTGAAATTTCAGTGTCCTTTTCTGTTTGATTCATAATCGTTTTCCCCATTCTAAACAAATTTAAAACGAGTTCGTTTTGCAACGAACCAAACGACTGTTGACACCCAAGGCGTTCAGACCACAACATTTTGGCGCCGTCCTTGGGGACAATTTCTTAACCCCCATTTGAGGTCTTTACCTAGGATAGGATAATCAAAGGCATGGCAACCCGAACTTCGACGAACGATGGCGATACACTTCCCAACAGCCTTCCAGCGTCAACGTTCTCTCTGCAGGACCTAGAAGCTGTTGTCAGGAAAGTAATAATCGAGGTTACGTCGGAAAGGAGTGGAACAAAACTACCGGCTATTACAAGCCATGGTCCAGCAAGTAGAGGGTACGAATGCGACCCTGACGTGCGAAGCTGCGATGAAGAGGAGATTATAAGGGCAGAGTGACGATGTGGAGGCTGAGGTATCAATCTACTCCACCTCCTCCTGTTAGAACCCCAACTCTCGTTCCTAGGACCTACTAGGAACAGATGCAAAGACGCATTGACGAACTCACTAGGGAGTTGGAGACCCTGCGAACGCAAAGGGATTGCGGGCCCGATCTCGGGAGCAACCCTGGGTTATTCGATCGGGCCATGGATGCTCCGTTCAGGCGGAGCAAGGATGATGACTGGTGGCATAATTAACATATTGCCCATGCATCATCCGAACAATCCGGAGGTTTCTCCACCACACTAGGAGATTTGATGCTCCCTTTTTCTGAAGAGATTTGGGTGGCAGTCCCCGATCGACACTACCGCAACCCCGAAGGCTTGCCGATATTTCGTGGCGACAGAGATCGAATCGATCACGTCATAGACTTTGAGTTGAGGATGGGGACCGTTCGGCCACTGACTCACTGAAGTGCCACATCTCCGCGGCCGGATTACATGGCAATGTCCGGAGCTAGTTCAAGAACTTGTCGGCCTGATCCATTCAGTTGTATGGCGGATTCATCCTAGCTTTTTCTGAGGTATTTGCTCCAAATGAAGGATTGCCTTGAAGTAGGCAGGAACTATATAGCTTGAAGTATATCCCGAAAAAGATGAGTCTCCGGTCTTTCACAGAGAAGTTTAACAGAACCTCTCGGGGTATCAAACTAGAGTTCAGAGTCAAAATCGATATTTTGCAATAGGTCATGAGACCCTGCGGCCTTTCGGCCAGCCTTGTGAAGAGCCCACTGTCCACCTTGGGAAAGCTCCTTTAGAAAATTAACAAGTATATTTAGCTGGACGAAGGGCTAGAAGCGGTTTATCGAAGCCTAGCGGGATTTTTGAACCCGTGGGAGAATATAGTGTTTGTTAACCTAATAAGCAGCCGCGAGAAGTAGCGGCTGTGGCTTAGAAGAATGTCCCGGACAATCAGTTTTATTGCGAGTTGCATCACAATCGCGATTACCCGACGCTGAAATGCCTGCTATTGCGAGAGACAGTAGCGGCATTGCATAAGGAGAAGCTCGACTTTAATGGTCATAAGGGCAAGAGAGTGGAGTCTCCCCAAAGGAGCTATGAAGGTGACGATCGTCACAGGCTGAGAGGGAGAGACAATCGAGGCTAGCTCCGGAACTACCACGATCGGGCAGGGGACCTTCGGTCCCCTGCGCCCGAACAAGACAGAGGGTAGCACGGTCGAGAGAACCGTGGCCAGGGCAGAAGAAGGAGATGGCGGGGCCATGGCGACAGAGCTCTGAAGAACGAATGTGGGATACAGGAGCAGCCCGCTCCCCTACCTGCTTAAGTAGGCACCCAACCTCCTCGGAAAGAGGCGATGCCTAGGGATGAGCTTAGCCCGAAAGATGGGAATGGCTAAAGTGAGGATGTTCTCAGACTCTAAGTTGGTGGTAGAGCAATTCGCATGGAGATTTGAAACACATGAGCCGACAATGAAGCTATATCATGCAAAAGTCATTGAGTTGTTAAGGAGGTTCAGTGAGTTCTCACTTAACCATGTGCCTTGACAACAAAATAAGGTGGCCGATGCATTAGCCAGACTGACTTCAGGCCCACAAGACATTGGACCGGGCACCGTATTGGTCCACATTCAGGACCGACCTTCGGTCGAAATATCTGTGAACGAACAGTCAATCGAGGAAGTTGGGGCTTTATGTCATGAACTCCAGGACTTGAATATCAACATCATTGGCTCTCCAGAGGACTCACGTGGATGGACCCCTTTATCAGATATTTAACTAATGGCCATCTGCCTAAAAATACATCTGAGGCCAGAAAAATTGAGACCCGGGCTAAGCGATATGTTTTAAACGACGGGCGATTATTTAAGAATAGTTTTGAAGGACCGCACTTGCGATGTCTATCCCCTGGTGAGGCTAAGGCCGTCATGATTTATGTACATGAAGGGATATGTGGTAGACAATCTGGGCTTGATCTCTATATCATCACGTTATTAGGGCCGGGTATTTTTGGCAAACGCTCCTTGAGGATGCTAAGACGTACACAAGACGTTGCGCCGCATGCCAACACCATGCTACAGTTCCCCAACTGCCAGGACCACCCCTATCAATGACTCCACTTCCTTATCTATTTGATAGATGGGGAATTTATATCTTGAACAGTTTCCCCGATCGGTAAAGCAGCGAAAGTTCTACATTGTGGCAGTTGAATACTATACAAAATGGATGGAAGCTGAAGCGGTGGCTATTATTTCCGAAAAGGTGGTGAAAAAATTCATCTGGAGGAACATTATAAGCCGCTTTGGAGTGACTCGGGCTTTCTATCAGACAATGGAATTGAATTCCGCCGTAAGGCCGTTCGGGATCTCTGTGTCAAATTAGGTATCGCTCAACATTTTTCGTCAGTGGCTCACCCCAAAATAACGGATTGATGGAGTTTTCCAACAAAGTTATCCTGAAGGGATTGAAAACTAAGTTGGAAGATTTTGGAGGAAAGTGGCCCGATCATATCTAGGAGGTTTCATGGGCTCTACTACTCAAGAATCTCTATTTACTTTGGTGTATGGGTCTGAAGCGATCAGTCCGGTGGAGGTTGACATACGATCACCTCTGAATTTCACTTTTGCCCATAGCCGTTACAAATTTCAAATTTGAAATCTAACATTCTAAAATTTCTTAAGTGCAGGATCGTTCCCCAAGAACGCTGTCACAACCCGTTCGGTTACGGTCCTTCGTTGGTTCGATCGGGCACTCCTACCTCAAACGCTCTCAATCAGATAGTCAAACATACATCACCATCATGATGGCGATAAAGCCCAAGGGCCTAGTGATGAGACCTTCAGAACTCGGTACCCCGAACCTGGTTAGGCCCAAGCTTTGCCAGGCCATCCCAAGTGACATAAGCCGCACTTGGAGGCCCTAGATCCAGCACCCGTGAATGGACGGCCATGCGAGAACAGGCAGGCCCGAAAGCCCATTTTTATCGATCGGGGACCGAACGCCAGAGTTATACATTTTCCCCTCATCGGGACCGATTTGTCTAGATCACACAGACTGTGTTTCGGGCCATCGAAGATTCTCAACATGTGGTAACAACCTCTGACAGTCCTGTCAGAGGCGTGGCTGACAGAGTCGTACGAAACCTCCTTCCGGTGTGGGGACAATCGCCTACTAGCGCCGAAAGGTCTGACGCCGCGCAGCCATATAGAGCCATGCCCAGCAGCTTTCCCGCCCGACATGAGCCGACCTTGCCGCATGGGACAAGCGCAAAACGACACCCTACTATTCACACAACTGAAGAGGCGTATAAAAGGGACACTTGGGAAACATAATGAGGAATTCTCTTCGGCTCTTGCTTTGTTTTCCATTAGCTCTTCCCCTCCCTTGTAATCTCTACATCAACCATGGAATTTGTAATGAACAACTCGATTAGTGGATCGACTAAGGCCATTTCTAGCTCTTGTCAAGTGGTTTTTTCCCCATCTTTTAGTTGTTTTCCACTCTAAAATTGCCGTGTCCTTTTCTGTTTGATTCAGAATCGTTTTCCCCATACTAAACAAATTAAAACCCAGTTCTTTTTGCAACGTACCGGACGACTGTTGACACCCCCGATTTTCATACCACAATACGAGTCATGATTCGAATGGGGATTTGAGAATGGAAAAGGGCTTTTTTGGTGCCTTAGACCAAGAAAGAGGCAACCTTGAGCTCCATAATGGATAGCGGAACTGATTTGAAAGATTTGGAAGAAGTTGTCAACAGTCATCATAATTTGATTTGTCTTCATATAAATGATAAACGCAATCACCAAATATATCGAATTTTGGTTCAACTGGAAGAGGTGGATATTTAAACGAGTCAGGAGTGTGGAAATGAACGAATGAAGCGGAAAGCGGAGACCACACTCTTGGTACTCAAGGCAGACGGCATGGGTGCCAATCGGTGGATGTAGAATCCGATCAGAGGGACCCAACTGGTATAAAACACAATCGGAAGGTATGTGGTAACTTTCTATGATAGACATCCACTTACGGGGGTGCATGCTATATGGCTCGTCAAAAGATTTTAAGGCTTTGACGGCTGAATTCTGAGGACCAATCGTATTCTCAAGATGTGTAATTCGATCAAAAAAGTATGGATAAGGGTTCGTAATGGTAGATCGAAAAGTTGAAAAACTCGAACTGGAACTCCCCGAAACGGAAGAGGATTCCGAGGCACCGGAGTTTAAGGTTTGAGCGGAGCCGGAAGACATGGTGTTAAATTCTCAAAGTTAATATTATTTCCAATGTTTTCTAATTTTTCTAGATTTTGATTAAGTGTCTAGCGAGTTTTCGTACCAAAAGTCACGATAGGTACTGTGCAGCCTATGAAGTCGCGAGTTTTCGTTCAAAGATGATAAGTCTGTCTGTCCATCACTCTTCAGCTGATGTAGTCGCGAGTTATCGTTCAAAGAGTCACGGGTGGTATTGTGCAATGGAAGCAGTTGCGAGTTTTTGTTCGAAATGTCGCGAGAGAGTGCTGAGTTTCCCGAAATGGCGTTGTAACAGGCGAGAAACAGAGGTATTTATAGGGATGGACAACAAAATCGAAAAACCCGAGATTTTTGCCCGATCTCAAAATCTGATGTTCGTAGTGTCAAAACGATCGCGTTGACGAGGGGATTCCAACCCTACTCATGGTTTTCCCATAAAAATTTCCAAACGATTATCGACTTTCGGGACGAGCTAATATAATGTGGTTTACGTCTCAAAATCTGAATCTGAAAACAATGGGACTATTGATATGTCCCGGGTGTATTTTCAGTATTACGACATCCCGGGAGCTCATCTGACGTGGCTAGGTGGTATTTTTGGTATTCTTGTGTATTTAGTTGTATTTTCGTATATTTGTGACGCGACATATTTTTATGGGACATTCATGTAATTCGGACCTCCCTGGCCTATATATGGCCATTTAAATGCATCTATATCAGTTTCGGACAAATTCGGTCTCGTATGGAGCCAAGGGTATTATCGTAATTTAGCACCAAGGGGAGCGCGGGTAAGTATTGACGATAGTGTGGGCTGTATATTCGATATCTGGAGGTAAGGAATTATTATACGAGGTTTTCAAGTATTATCTCACCGACCTTTCCGGCTAATTCTAAATCGGGATGATTTTCCTAAGCTCCAGGGCGGTATGGCATTTATTCCAGTGGAATTAAATATTATTTCAGTACTTTGGGTTGAATCAAGTGGAATTGGACTCCTGGCCTGAGACTTATTAATTGTGATGAATTTCTCTATAAATATGAGCCCCAAGGCTTTGAAAAAAGGGCAGACTCTTTTTGTATTTCCCAAGGCAAAACTTTCGCTTGAACTTGTGACGGTACCCGCGAGATTTCGTTTTTAAGCCTCAACCCGCGGCTTTTCACTCAAAAAGTTGCGAGTCGTGACATTGTGTCCCAAAAGTCGCGACACCTGGTCTGACTCACGAGTTTTCGCGCAGTTCACTTGGTTACGCAGTTTCATATCTTATTTCGTCAAAATAGATCTGTGACTCTTTCCCTGAGTCGCGACTTTTCACACCTCTTGTCTCACGACTTTTTGCTTGAACAGGGGATCCGCGAGTTTTTGTTGAAAACTTGCGACCAACATCCTATTCACGAGATTTCGACATATATTCGGTCTTATATCACCATTATGGTGGAGAAAAAGCCCGAGGGGCTAGTGATGAGGGCTTCGGGGACCGGTACCCCGAACCGATATAGGCCCAAGCATATCGGGCCAAACAATATGACAAGAAACGAACTTCAAGTCCCAAGATCCTATGTTTGGCCCATTCGAAGATATCCAGCCCAAAGGAGTGCATGACTAACGAGGCCCAAAGGCCCATTTAGCCTGCATGACCGAAGGTTAGATTTGGACAACGCTCCTCGCTTCACAGACCGATCTCCTGGATATGTCCAAACTTCTGCAGCTAACTTCGGGTATGCACACGTTGTCCATGCTTCGGGCCTACTCACGTTGTCTGCACTTCAGGCTCATCCACGTCTTCTGTCAAGGGAAAACGACTTTGTCATAGGCGGTTAAAGAGTGATTTCCATGCATGTTACTCCTCTATAAATACATGACTTGAAAACAAGCTCGAGAGGACTTTTTGGATATGCGAAATAGGCTGTTACTCTGCCCATTTCACTTCTCGTGCTTTCTTATTGTCTGAGACATTTTCATTAGACTTCCTTGTTTGTTTAATGAACTGTTTGATTAATATATCGGCTAAGTGGATTTTTTCCCTTTTCAGGTGGTTTTTTCCATGGTAAATCGTTGTGGGCATTGCTTGCTTTCATTTCAAAAGAGCTCTCCCAATATAAACAAATAGAAATCGAGTTCGTTTTATTGCGAACCGGACGACTATTGATACCCCTGGTCTTTTGACCACAAAAGTATTGATGAGATCCCCGGAACCCGGTACCTCGAACCTGATCAGAGCCTAGCTTGATCAGAGGAGCCCAAGTAACATAAGCCGAACCTGGGGGGCCAGATCGAGCCCACATGAATGAGTGGCCCATCTAGGCCAGGTGGCCCGATCGGCCATTCATTTCGATCAGTCTCGATAAGTGGGGCCCAGCTTCTCCCGCTCGCCATGACCAATCGGTCCACACTTTACAAGCCCTGCTTCGGGCCATCCATATTACTCACATGTGACGACAACCTTCGACAATCTTGTCAGAAGCGTGGTCCGGTGAAGTCGTACGAGCCTCCCTTAGCCTGGGAATAGCCGGCTAGTAGCGCCGAAAGGTCTAGCGCAGTGCAGCTCTATGAAGCCGTTCCCGGTGGCTGTTACGCCTGACACGAGCCGATCTAGCCGCAAAGGACAAGCACAAAACGACACCTTACTGTCCACACATCACAGTAGGCGTATGAAAAGGATACTTGGGGTGTGAAGAAGAGATCTTCCGATTTCTCCTTCAAGCTTTCTTACAAAAAATCCCCTGCGATTTATTTTCGATAACTCCTTTCCCCTTTGTTGTCTGAAAAACAAATATGATCTTTGTGATTACTAATCTGTTTATTGAACCGACTAAGGGTATTGTTCCTAGCCCTTACTCAAGTGGTTTTTTCCTCAGCTTTGAGGTTTGGAACTCTAAAACTGCCTTGTCCACTTACATTTGGTTTATAATCGTTCTCCACACATCAAATATATTATAACCGAGTTCGTCTTGCTTCGAACCGGTCGACCGTTGACACCCCCGATTTTCGATCCACAATAGTTTGGCACAGTCCGTGGGGACGAGTTTCTAATCCCCATTCGAGGTCTTTACCTGGGATAGGATAATCAAAGGCATGGCAACTGGAACTTCGACGAACGATAGTGATACGCTTCCTAGTAGAATTCCATCTTCAACGTTCTCTTTACAGGACCTGGAAGCTGATGTCAGGAAAGTTATTGTAACGACACTAATTTGGGTCTAGCTGTTTTGTTAAAACGTACTAAATAAAACGAAAACATTCGAATGTAAACTTAAAACGTAGTTCGAAAACTTCAAAGTGCGACATCATAATTTAGAGTGTTCTCCAAAGGACCGGACTCTATCACCGGACAACCGACGACCTCTTTCCCATGCCCCTCTCATACCTCGTCCGTGTCACCTACAAAATCTGTAAAGCGGTCACAATCTATTAAAGGAAACTTCACACACACTACACATTATCATTTCATTTCTAAATTACACGTGAAACATTCCATTTAACCGTTTTCTCATTTCCTTCTTCTTTGACCTTTTATCATTCCCATCATACTTTAAATTTACTGTTGCCGAGAGTAACATGCTCGGTGCATGTCCCGCCCAAGCCAACCGTTAGCTGTTGGTTGACTCGACGGGCCATTTGCTTCCCTTCCCCGAGTGAGTACTTAGGCGCTACCCCTTTTTCCACCCGGGTCCGTTCTGCCCTTTTTCATACGTATCCTTTCCTCTTTGGAATTTATCGTTCCCTTCATCAGGCATGCCCTTCCTTTGGCGAATCGTGTACTAGGCACGATGCCGGGTTCGGTCGGATGGTCCATCCTTCCTCACCCCGAGACTTATTAACATTTATCTCGTTTATTCGTGCCTTTTCCATTCTTCTTTCTTAACCCAATCCCGTTCCCTAAGTCTGAACCTTCCCTTACTATATTGTGTTCACTCCGCTTACTTGATGTTTTCGCTTGTTATGATCTCTTGTGCTTCCATGCAATACGTAACATATTTTAGTACTTCATTTTTTTGACGTTATTATCTTATTGTTGACTGTTTGGTTACCGTAGACCCTTCGTATCTTTCTCCTTCACATTCCGACGTCGAAATACGACGAAAACACCCTAATTGTATATTTCTGCGATAAAACTACTATGTTCTTGAAATCGGCAATAAAACCACTCTATTCCTGAAATCCGTGACAAAACAACACATGGTTCAGTTTTCGCGATAATTTATCAAACTCTGGAAATCTGCGATAATTTTCCTCTTTCGAAGAATCCGCGACAATTTTTAACATGAAATTTCCGCGATAATTTCCCACGTGAACCATTTCCGCGAAAAAATTACTTACCAAAACTTCCGCGATAAAAATACCTAAAAATATCCGCGACAATTTGCACTGATCATGAAATTTCCACGACAATTTGATGCGTTGGCGTTTTTTCCGTACGTTTTTGCGGTTTAATGATAAATGACTTGGTTTTTGGGCTTTCTAACCCCTATTTATAGATATTTTAACTTCCCTAATTCACATTTTGACCCCTCCTTCCTTTCATTATTACCCCTTCTTTATCTCATGTTTTTCATTTAAATCTTTTCGTTTTTTTTATCGTTCTTCCGTTCCCGTATCCCTCGTTATTTCTCCTCTAGACTTTATCACTATATTCCCTACTATCATCCCGACATACCTTTTTCCTGGCTATTAGAGTTATATTGGAAGATAAGTCGGAGAGGAGTGGAACAGAACCACCGGCTATCACAAGCCCTGTTACAGCAAACAGAGGGTATGAAAGCGACCCAGACGCGTTGAGCTCCGATGAAGAGAAGAATATCAAGCGCGGAGTAACAATGAGGAGGCCGAGATACCAATCTACTCCGCCTCCTCCAATTAGAATTCCAATTCTCGTTCCTGGGACGGACCAGGACCAGATGCAGAAGCGCATCGACGAGCTTACCAGGGAGTTGGTAACCCTGCGAAAGCAGAGGGATTGCGGGCCTAATATGGGGCGCAATCCTGGACTATTTGATCGGGCCATGGATGCCCCGATCAGGGGGAGCAAGGATGATGACTGGTGGCATAATCTGCATATAGCCCAGGCATAATCCCAACAATCTGGAGGTGTCTCCGCCGCGTTGGGAGATTTGATGCTCCTTTTTCCGAAGAGATCTGGGCGGCAGACCCCGATCGATACTACCGTATCCCTGAAGGGTTACCAATATTTTGAGGCGACGGTGAACCGATCGATCACGTCGCGTATTTCGAGCAGAGGATGGGGACCGTTCGGGCCTCTGAATCATTGAAGTGCCACATCTTCGCGGCAGGGTTGAAGGGCGATGCCCAGACCTGGTTCAAAAACATGCCGGCCCGATCCATACAGTCGTATGGTGGATTCATCCTGGCTTTCTCGGAGCAGTTCGTTCCAAAGAAGGACTGTCTCGTACTAGGCAGGAACTATATGACTTCTTTTATGGAGAAGTTCAACCGAATTGCTCGGGGTATCAAGTTGGAGCTCCGAGACAAAATCGATATCTTCGAGCAGGTCTTGGGACCGTGTGGCCTTTCGGCCAGCCTTGTGAAGAGCCCACCGTCCACCCTAGGAAAGCTCCTTCAGAAAATCAACAAGTACATCAAGGTGGATGAAGCGCTGGGAGCGGGATATTGAAAGCCTGGCGGGAGTTCTGATCCCGCAGGTGATCACATAGTATCCTACCCTAAGAGATAGCCGCGGGATGTTGCGTCTGTGGCTGAAAAGATCGTCCCCCCAAAGAAGGAGGACAATCGGGTCCATTGAGTGTTGCATCACAACCGCGATCACCTAACGTTGAAATTCCCGCTACTGCGAGAGACAGTAGCGGCGATGAATAAGGAAAATCCCGATCATGATGATCGCTGGGGCAAGCGGGCAAAGTCTCTCCGAGCGGGCCATCAAGGTGACGATCGTCACAGGCCGAGGGGGAGAGATAATTGGGGTCAGCCCCGACACTACAACGAATGGGCGGGAGACCGAAGGTCCCCCAACCCAAACAGGACAAAGGCCAGCACGGTCAAGAGAACCGTGGCCAGGGCCGAAGGAGGAGATGGCGGGGCCGTGGCGGTAGAGCCCCACGAAATGAATGTGAAAGGAGAGAGCAGCCATCTCCCCCACCTGCCTAAGTGGGCACCCAACCTCCCCAAATGAGGAGGTGCCCAGAGATAGAGAGGATGCCGGAGACATTTATGTTATCTCCGACGGAATAAGGATTAACGAGTTGGTCAAGGACCGAAAAAGAGCAGCGCGTGAGGAGTTTCTCGAAAGCTCCGAATCTGTGGTGCTGGTCAAATATGAATCGGCTGAGTGGTCCTCAACCTTTGAGGGCGATATGATCTTTACCGCAGCCGATCGAGAAGGGGTTACCAATCCATGTGATGATCCCCTCATCATCAAAGGAGTTATGGCCGACAGACGGGTCCAAAGAATTTTGGTGGACACCGGGGCTTCATGCAATCTAATAAAGCGTCAAGTTGCGGAGATGCTAGGAGCCGCGGCCCATGATCTCCCTATCGCCAATATAACCCTTTGGTCATTCAACCCAGAAGTGCTATCCCGTGCGGGAAAATTATTTTCCCAGTCACTCTAAGGGAACCGGGCAGGGACCGATCGGAAACCCTGGAATTCATAGTGGTTGAAGTCAATCTGGCTTACAACGCTATTATTGGACAGACCGGCCTTAGTAAGTTTGAGGCGGTCCCTTCTACGTACCATATGATGCTCAAGTTCCCCTCCACTCATGGAGCAATTTCTGTCAAGGGGAACCAGAAAGTAGCAAGACAATGCTACATGAGCTCGTGCCGAACCTTGGCACCAATCAAAAGAGCTCGGGTAGATTTGCTCGAAGAGCCCCCGCACCTGACGCAAGCTATGGAACCCGTGGGGTTCAAGCTCATCAACTTGGTTGAGGATGACTCAACCAAGACTACACGCATCGGGGCACTTTTAGCCCCGACCTTCGATGAAGAACTGGTCCGCTTGCTGAGAAGCAATGTGGACATATTCGCCTGGACCCCGGACGATGTGCGGGGATTGACCGATCCGAGAGTGAGCATCGGATCAACACTGATCCCGGAACCAAGCCTATTAGGCAAATATGAGACGCTATTCTCCTGAGAAGATTGAAATCATCCGGGTAGAGGTGAACAGGTTGCTGCGGTCGGGTTTCATTAGGGAAATTCACAACACTGAATGGGTTGCAAACCCGGTGGTGGTCTTCAAGGCAGATGGGAAGTGAACGATGTGCATTGATTTACCGACGTCAACAAGAGTTGTGAGTCGGACCCTTTCCCAATGCCACACATTGACCGATTGATGGATGATGTGGCTGGCAGCACAATGATTAGTACCATGGACGCTTACTCCGTGTACCATCAGATCTTCCTTGCTAAGGAAGATCAGAAGAAGTCATCATTCATGACAGAAGACGGCGTTTATTGCTACGAGGTTATGCCTTTCGGCTTAAAGAATGCCGGAGCAACATACCAAAGGCTGGTCAACAAGATCCTTAGGGATTTGATAGGCCATATTATGGAAGTGTATGTTGATGATATGATTGTCAAGTCCATGAATGATGAAGATCATATTCCTTATTTTTCTCGATGTTTCGAAGAATGCCGTAAATATAAGGTCAAACTAAATCCAAACAAGTGTTGATTTGAGATTCAAAGTGGCAAATTTCTTGGATATTATGTTTCTAAAAAGGCATAGAGGTTAATCCGGGGAAATTCTAGGCAATTATTGACATGCAACCTCCGAGAAACAAGCGAGAATTTCATAGGCTAACTGGCCGATTGGCGGCGCTGAGCAGGTTTATCTCTAGGTCCACGGATCGGGCTCTCCCTATTTTCAGGACATTAAGGAAAGTCAGCCATCTCGGCTGGACCGAAGAGTGCGATCGGGCATTTTCCGACTTGAAGACTTATTTGAGCACTCCTACTGTAATAGTGAGCCCGACGTGCCACGAACCCTTAGGGTTATATTTGGCCTTGTCAGAAGCCGCAGTGAGCGCAGCCTTGGTGACCATTGGGGATGACATTCACCGACCTGTCTACTACGTGAGCCATTCCCTGGTAGATCAAAACAAGGTGGCCGACTCGTTAGCATGATTGCCTGCAGGCTTACCAGACGATGGACCAGGCACAGTATCGGTCCATATTAAGGACCGACCTTCGGTTGAAATCTCTGTGACCGAACAGTCGTTTGAGGAGGTGGGAGCTTTATGACATGAACTCCAAGACTTAAAGATCAACGCCGTTGACTCACTAGTAATACCACGTGGATGGCCCCTTTTGTCAAGTATCTGACCAACGGCCATCTACCGGAAAACGCATCAGAGTCCAGGAAAATTGAAACCCAGGCGACGCGATATGTGCTAAATGACGGGCACTTATTCAAGAAAAGCTTTGAAAGACCGCTCTTACGATGCCTATACTCTATAGAGGCTGAGGCCATCATGATTTATGTTCATGAAGGGATGTGCGGTATACATTCTGGGGCCCGATCGCTATATCATCACGTTATTATTGCCGGGTATTTCTGGCCAACGCTCCTTGAGGATGCTAAGAAGTACACAAGACGCTGCGCTGCTTGCCAACACCATTCTCCAGTTCCCCAATTGCCAGGGGCATCCTTGTCGATTACCCCACTTCCTTGTCCATTTGACAGATAGGGAATTGACATTTTGGGATCGTTTCCTCGATCGGTCCAACAGCGAAAGTTTTGCATGTGGCTGTTGAATATCATACAAAGTGGATTGAGGCTGAAGCGGTTGCTATTATTTCCGAAAAGGTTGTGAAACACTTCCTATGGAGGAACATCATAAGCCGCTTTGGAGTACCTCGAGCTTTTGTATATGATAATTTACTTCAATTCCGCGGAAAAGCCGTTCGGTATCTTTGCGTCAAACTGGGCATCGCTCAACACTTCTCATCGGTGGCTCATCCCCAGACCAACGGATTGACGGAGGTGTCCATCAAAGTTATCCTGAAGGGGTTAAAAACTAAGTTGGAAGATTTAGGGGGAAAGTGGCCTGATCACATCTACGGGGTTCTATGGGCCAAGATGAATGTTCCGGCTAACATCATACCCGTTAGCTATGACTCCTTGAGGTTCGACCTGTGATTTTCCCTTCATCCCTTTGTCACGGCCGTACTTCGGAAGATTAACTGCCAGACCTTCGCTCTTTTTCCGAGCAGTTATGTTTACATAATCGCCTTTATCCTTTACTGCCATAAACAGGGGGTAGAGCCAACCCTAAAATATTTCTTCAACTTATTCTTGGTAGGATCCCGTAGGGGAAGGAGGTTGTTTGGGAGCCACAGGTTGTATTATCTAGCTACCCGAAAGAAGGATTGTATTATCGTTTACAAGAAAGATTCCCTTCATGAATGGGAATCTTGCTTCGTCTGGATAGACATCCCGAGGGAAGACCTGTTGAAGGTTACCTTCTTAACCACCCATCCTGACATCGAGAAGTTGGACCGAAACCGGTTCAACCCATCCCGCCAGGATATTGCCAATACACTGGCAATGCTTCCTCCTCCTGAAAGGCGTCTGAAACGAATAGACATACTTCGGGAGAAGAAGCTACTAGAGATAGGGTAGCAGGTAGGACCGGCGCCCCTGCCCCGAAAGGGATATTTTCTATCCCCGACTCGTCGGGGTCAGAAGGATCGGGTACGACTTTAGTTTCCTTTAGTTCATATCTCCTAATCCTTATTATTTTTTTTTGCAGTTTCCACCGATACGATGTCTGAAAATCGACTTGCTGCATTGGCTGCTGCTGCAAAGGCCATAAAGGACACCTAGCTGCAAGCATCCAAGCCAATGTCCAACACCGTTGCTGGGTCTTCACGATCTGGGGAAGCTCCAGTAGTCAGAGGCTTGAACCCTGATCAATGGATGAGGTGGACGAGGTGATTTCTAAAAGAATTCGCTCGTTAGGACTTCCCGCTTTGTACAGGGGTCAATGCGGGGGGAGGATATCCGCCCATCCTCTAGCTTAGGGTACAGAGTGTCAAAGCCTCATGTCCCTGCGTCGACGAGCAAGCGGGGCCCTGAAGAGGAATCCCTGAAGCAATACCAGAGGTTGCGGTCAGCCGTGATTAGGCCTGCAGCCTCGATACCGGTGAAAGGGATCACCATCGGGGAGAGAATGGCCCCCTCGTCATCGAACCCTGAGTCCATTCGAGAGGCTATCCAGGAGATGGTAGCCTCCGTTTTCAAAGCCCGCGGACCGAAAAGGGTTCCCCCCTCATGGAAAAACGCCGCTCTTGAATAATACCGGCTTTTGGGGAGAAAAAAACCACCCGGTATTGACGGCGCACTTCCCGGCCTGGTGCTATCCTATCTGGAGTCCCAGCTATTGTAAGCTATCTTCAACTCTCGTCGTCCCGATCGGGTTTTGTTTTTTATCACAGTTTTTTCTTGCAGGCACATAGGAGGTCTCTGGACCTTGCCTCCGCTGTCCAGCTAAGCCGAAGCATCTCTTCGGCTTCTGAAGATCTGGAGAGTCGATTTGCCTTAGCTCAACGGCAAGTCGAGATCAAGCAACAAGAGCTGGAATCGGTCCTGGCAGATCAGGACCGCTTGAATGGAGAGCTGCTTGGAGCGGGCACTGATCTTTCATTAGCTACTTCTAAGGCGGGAGAGGCCCAAGCAGCTGCGAACTACGCAGCGGCCCGTGTTTTGGAACTGAAGCGTCAGATTCAAGAAATATCTGACGAAAGCAACAGACTTCTCCTTCAGTCCCAGGAAGAAAAGATGCCATATGGGAAGAATAGGAAGCATTAAAGGAAGAGTTGGTTAGGGGCAAAGAAGCAACTGAGAGGGCGATCCAGGAAGCCCTTCTGGGTTTTGCCCGATCGCAACTGATGTTTGCCTTAGCGACAAACGTTTATGGATCGAGCGTCTCCCAATATATGGATAACATGAAGGACCAAATGATAAGGAGCAAAACCCAAAAGGGCTTCCCGAACCGCACCCTCAGTTGATCCTTGGACCCTAACAAAATCTTCCTTCAGTGCTTCCCTTTCTTCCTTCAAGGCATTCTTTTCTTCCTGGGACTGCAGGAGAAGTCTGTTGCTCTCGTCAGATATTTCTTGAATCTGACGCTCCAACTCCAAGCCACGGGCCGTGGCGGAGTTTGTAGCTGCTTGGGCCTCTCCCGCCATAGATGCTGCTAAAGAGAGCTCAGTACCCGCTCCAAGCAACTCTCCATTCAAACGATCCAGATCGGCTTGGACCGACTCCAGCACTTTCTGTTTGATCTCAACTTGTCGCTGAGCTAAGGCAAGTTGGCTTTCCAGATCTTCACAAGCTGAGGAGATGCTTCGGCTTAGCTGGACGGCAGAAGTGAGGTCCAAAGCCCTTCTATGTGCCTGCAAGAAACAAACTGGAATAAGAACATATACGCGATCGGGGAAGCAAGAGTTGAAGACAGCTTACCACAGCATGGGACTCCAGATAGGCTAGTACCAAGCCAGGAAGCGCGCCATTAATACCGGGCGTGTTCTTCCTCCCCAAGAGCCGGTAATCTTCAAGGGCGGCATCCTTCCATGAAGGGGGGACCCTTTTTGGTCCCCGGGCTTTGGAAACGGAAACCACCATCTCCTGGATAGCCTCCCGAATGGCCTCGGGGTTAGGCGAAGACGGGGCTCATTTCTCCCCGATTGTGACCCCTTTCATCGGGATCGGGGCTGCAGGCCTGCTCACAGCTGACCGCAACCTTTTAAATTGCTTTGGGGCTTCCTCTTCGGGGCTTCCTCTTCGGGGCTTCGCTTGCTCGTTGACACAGATACTGGAGGTCTCGGCGCTCTATCCCTTAAGCTGGATGATGGGCGGACGTCATCCACCCGCATTGACCTCTGCAGCAACAACCACACGACGTTAAGATCCAGAGGAGAGTTATTCCCGGTTTTGTACATGGCGGGAAGGCCTAGCGAGCGCATCCTCTTAGAAATCACCTCATCCATCAATCGGGGCTCTGGCCTTTGGCTGCTGCAGCTCCCCGATGATCGTGAAGGCCCAGCCGCAGCGCTGGGTTTAGGCTTGGACGCTTGCAGTTGAGCCTCCCTCTTAGCTTTTGAAGCAGCAGCCACCGCAGCGAGTCGGTTTCCAGACATTGTATCAGTGGAAACTGCAAAAGAAAAATAATAAGGATAAGGAAATATGAACTAAAGGAAGCCAAAGTCATACCCTATTCCTCTAACTCCGATGAGTCGGAGCTAGGAAAGATATCGTTCGGAGCAGGGACGCCAGTTCTTCCTGCTACCCCGATTTCTAACAGCTTCTTCTCCCGATGGATTTCTATCCGTTTCAGACACCTTTCGGGAGGAGGAAGCATTGCCAAGTTGTTGGCAATGTCTTGGCGGGATGGATTGAACAGGCTTCGGTCCTTCCAGATGTCAGGATGGGTAGTTAGGAAGGTAACTTTCAGCACGTCCTCCCTCGGGATGACTATCCAGACGTTGCAAGATTCTCATTCATGAAGGGAATCTTCATTGTCTAGGATAATACAATCCTTTGTTCGGGTTGCTATGTAATGCAACCTGCGACCCCTAACAACCTCCTTCCCCTGCGGGATCGCACCAGGAACAGGTTAAAAAAATGCCTGAGGGTTAGCTCTACCCTCTGTTTGTGGCAATAAAAATAAAGGCGATTATATAAACATAACTGCCCGGAAAAAGAGCGAAAGTCGGGTAGTGAATCTCCCGAAGTACGGCCGCGACGAAAGGGTGAAGGGGGAATCGCAAGCCGGACCTCAGGGAGGCATAGCTAACGGGTATTGCGTTAGCCGGAACATTCATCTCGACGGGAAGGAAGCAAGGAACATCCTCCTTCCCCCTCTAGATAGGATAATGGGCAGGAATTGAAAATTTGACCCGAAATGCTTAGAGGTCCATTGCAGATACATCTGGATACCTAGCCCTACGAGGTCCCATGGATGGTTACCTTAGAATTTACGAGAAAATTGGAGTTGGAAAACGGTTGAGCGAAATCGCAGAGAGTTCTAATGCTGGAACGATTTGTCGCAAAGTGTGATAATGGCTGCACAGGGCAAAAATCCCGACCTTTATACAGCGTATTACCCAATCACAGGGTGACATCTCATTACTGCAAGCGGCTGCATTCTGACAGTCTGTCCCCCTTTGGAATAAGGAAAGACGTTAGCTATTACAGAGCCTAAAATCACGCTATTACCCTCAGCTGCTATGAATTTCAAATTTGAAAATTCAAGTCATAAAATTTCTAAGTGCACGATCGGTCCCTAAGGACGCCGTTACAACAGTTCAGGTACAGTTTTCCGTTGCTACAATCGGGCACTGATGCCACAAACGATCTCAATCTGATGATCGAACCCCGATCACCACCATGGTGGCGACACAGTCCGAGGGGCTAGTGATGAGATCCCAGAACCCGGTTTCTCGAACATGTTCAGAGCCCAGCTTGATCAGAGGAGCCCATGTAACATAAGCCAAACCTGGGGGCCCAGATCCAGCCCACATGAATGAGTGGCCCATCCAGGCCAGGTGGCACGATCGGCTATTCATTTCGATCGGTCCCGATAGGTGGGGCCCAGCTTCTCCCGCGCGCCAGGACCGATCGGTCCACACTTTACAGGCCCTGTTTCGGGCCATCCATATTCCTCACATGCGACGACAACCTTTGACAATCTTGTCAGAAGCGTGGTCCGGTGAAGTCATACGAGCCTCCCTTAGCCTGGGAATAGCCGGCTAGTAGCGCCGAAAGGTCTAGCGCCGTGCAGCTCTATGAAGCCGTTCCCGGCGGCTGTTCCGCCTGACACGAGCCGACCTAGCCGCAAAGGACAAGCACAAAACGACACCTTACTATCCACACAGCACAGTAGGCGTATAAAAAGGACCCTTGGGGTGTGAAATAGAGATCTTCCCATTTCTCCTTCAAGCTTTCTTACAAAGGATCCCCTGTCGATTTATTTTCGATAACTCCTTTCCCCTTTTTTGTCTGAAAAACAAACATGATCTTTGTGATTATTAATCTGTTTATTGAACCGAGTAAGGGTATTTTTCATAGCCCTTAGTCAATTGGTTTTTTCCTCGGTTTTCAGGTTTTCCACTCTAATACTGCCGTGTCCCCTTACATTTGGTTTATAATCGTTCTCCACACATCAAATAAATTATAACCGAGTTCGTCTTGCTACGAACCGGTCGACTGTTGACAACCCCGGTTTTCAAACCACAACAAGTATGGTTTCTATCGAACGTTCCTTTTCATGAATCCTCTTCCACATAATTCCCCTTATTAACGGTGTTGTGGTTAGAAAACCAGGGGTGTCAACAGTCGACCGGTTCGTTACAAGACGAACTCGGTTATGATTTGTTTATGTGTGGAGAAGAGTTAACGGTTTAGAGGCATAGAAGGCAGAAAGGATTTAGAGTGGAAAACCTCGGAAGCGAGGAAAAAACCACTTGACTAAGGGCGGAAAGAAAAGCCCTTAGCCCTTCCAATAACCGAAAACAGGATCATACAATGCATGTTTTCAGATCAATACAAAGGGGAACCACAAAGCGCTTCGAAAATAAATCGAGAGGAGATGTGAAACCACGGATGTGGGGAGGAAGAACCAGGAAGATCCCGAACCTCTTCCGTCCTTTCTTTCTGATTCCAAAAAGGCTCCTTTTTTTTCGTTCTCTCAGCGTCCTTTTTATACCTGCACTGTACTATGTGCAGTAGGCCGTCGTTTTGTGCTTGTCCTTTGCCAATAGGTCGGCTAACGCCAGGCGGATCAGCCGCCGGAACTGGCTCAACAGTGGCTGCATGGCGCTTAGGCCTTACGGCGCTGCCAGCCGGCTACTCTTTGGCCTTTAGCGGCTTGCTCCCATGACTGGACCATAGTCCTGACTGATTTGTCGTGGCTCGCTATCATACAGGACGATCGGAAATGGCCCGAGGGGGAATCTGCAGCTAGNTTTAGTAATCGGACACTGATTCCAATTGGTCATTTGGGGTTAATCAGGCTGTGAAATATGTCTGTAAATCCAACCGTCGTATTCAGAGCCATTCTAGTGGGAGGAGTGGCTGCATTTGCTAAAGTTGGAGGCGTACTAAAAGCTGCTGGCGGAGTCAAGATCAGTGCCGCAGCAGCTGCCATGACTGCAGCGGCAACAGCCGCTGTCACAGGTTCAAAAGAGGATCCTAAGAATACACCTCCAAAACACTAAATCTTGAGGTAAATTCGTGGACAAGTTTTGGGATGCCCGTTTTATATCTGTCTTGAATAAAGCCATCCTTGTTTAATAAGCATGCCACTTGTTTTAGCATATGTGTGTATGATTTATGATGTGATGGCGTACCTAGTTTAAGTTAGTGTGTCGTTCCATGATGGCTTTGTGTGTTTGAATGAAAATGTCATGTTGTAGGATGGGAACAAAACAGCCAAAGTTAGTAACTTTTGAACATTTTTTGTCTAGTCTTACTGTAATCTACAGGAAGAAGAGATGGATAATTTGGAGAAAGGCTACTTTGGTAGAATGAAACAAGAATTGTATTATTACTATTAGATGTGGAGTGATTGAAATGAAAGGGAATATTTATGTTATGATTTGGGTGAAAGTGGAACAAAAAGCAACACACCTCAACAAATGAAGCAATCATTTGATCCATTTCCTATTTCCAGCTAACTAATCATTATCATCTCTTTGAAAACTCCACCCTCTTCAGTCTTCACATGCAATAAGCCAGTGAAGAATTTAATGGATGAAGATTCTCTATTTATTTTTTACAAACTTGTTGTGTGCATTTGTGCAAAGTCCTTTTTAATATTCATATAACTCATCTTTTTATTGTACAATCAAGTAAAAAACATCACCTTTTTACAATTGACTCAAAAAATATCATCTTTTAGGAATCTTTTATCTACCTTTTTGGGAAATTTTAAGTGCAGCAAGTAAATTTGCATGTTTCAACCAAAACAACATTCAATCACATTTTACTTTAATTTCATTTCTCATTATGAAATTTTGACAAGTTATTTATTTATGTTTTTTTCATAGATTTTATATAGGGCCATAACAACATTAGATAATAAGTTGTACTTAATCGCTATAAAAATTATACTTAAACTAAACAGATTCTCCACCCTACACTATCTAACTAAATATAATGGGTTCCATTTTCCTACTTTTATATAGGGAGTATGTTGAAATATAACGTATAAGAAGATAAGACAACGTCATAAGATATATCATTTAGTATTGTCCATAATAACTCTTATAAACAAATACAAATTTCATTGGAAATCTAATATAAGACAATTTGATGTATTTGTAGTGGGAATCAAAATCAATATAGAAAGCAGTGAAGAGATAGCTGCATTTATTGATTGAGCATTCAATGTTAATCATATGATATCTCTGTGACTAGTACTTTTCCCATGCAGTTTGTAACAACACAGAGATTCTCATGTTGAATCCTTCATATATTATTGCTCTCATACATCAAACATTAACACAATACAAATCAAATGAAATGCAGTTGCTTCATTACCTTTGACTTATTTCATTCTGATGGATGTTGCAGTTGTTGAAGCCATTGAAGCTTTGAATTTCCCAAAAAGTCTCTTGTCATCCCATCATCGTTCTTTGAGCCATTTCCTTCAACAAAGTTCAAGTCTTTGTGATTGTTTGGTTGATTCAATAGTTGTGCAAAACCAATGTCGTCGATGATGAAGTCATGTATGAATGAAGAAGGATTTGTTCTGGTTGAGGCTTGTAATTCTGAAGGAGGACCCGCTGACAAAAAAACAGCTTTATTCCCATAAGAAGACAAGCCACTGATAAACTCGCCATGTGAGGACATCAAGTTACGAACAAAATCAGTGGCTCCACCGGGACCAGATTCACCAGCAGACACGTGGGTCTGGTGGGTACTACTCAACTTACAGACGGGTAATGGGAAATCGCTCTGGCTAACACTTTTAACACCAATCTGTGCCGCTTTCTGCAGCAATGCAGTAGCTGAGTTTTGAGGAGACGAAGTGGCCTGTTTAGTACCAGTATGATTTTGGGGTAGAACGGCGCAGCTAGGGTTAGGGTTTGGATTTGAATTATGGATCTGATCAAGAGCTTGTTCAAACAGTAATAAATCTTGGGTTTGATGAAAATCTTGAAAGATTGACGATTGTGGTTGACTAAGATCTGTAGACATTTGACCTGGAATGAACATCCATGGCGGGAGAGGGAGAGGGAGAGGAATATCTCCGCCGTAAATGAAACTTTGGTGCTCTTTCTTGATTGAAAATGGAGGTTGTGTTTGATTAGAGAAATGGGTTTGAATTTGTTGGAGGTTGGATGAAGAAGAAGAAGGTTGAAGTTGAATATGATTTCTGGTCACAGATCTCGCACTTTCTTGTGCTAAAGCTTCACAGAAAGCTCTATGCGTAATGAAGCTATCTCTCCTGCAGTAAAAGCAAAAGAAGAGATATTAATTAAGAATAAGGTTGTGTTGTGTAATGAGTAATGTGTACCTTGAGAAGAGGGTTCCGCAATCACATCTGTATTCTCTAGTTCCACAAGTTTTGTTATGAGCTTTCCAATCTGATTGAACAGCGTATTTCTTACAACACTTGTCACATTTCCATTTCTTTTCACCATGTTTTCTGTAGAAATGTTTCTTGATACCAGTAAGGTCACCTAAAGCTCTAGACGGATGATGATGAACACAGTTTGTTTCTGGACAAACGTACACCTTTTTTCTTACTTGTTTGTTTGTTCTTTGCTTCAGTTTCCATGGGAGATTGTGTCCTCTTCTGTGAAGCTGCAGATTTTGATCTCTTTGAAAACCTTTGTTGCATATTTCACAAACAAATCTGTTTGTTGCCAGGAGAGTTGTAGGTGATAAAGCTATCACTTCAGAATCAGGGTCTGGTTCAATTAAAAACACATCCATTCAACTTACAGTTTCAGAGTTAATGAAAATAGATAGAGAGAGATACCAGGATGACCGGGCTGGCTTCTCTTCCTTTTAGGTGGCTGTGGATGAACGCCATTTTCAGTACAACCGGAACTCAAATTAGACATGTTTTCTTCAAGAGGAATCTGCTGCTGGTTTTTCATCTTTATATCTCAAGAAGAAGAAGAAGAAGATTGAAGTAAAGCGAGCTTCGTCCCTCTTTCTTGTTAAAAGAGATAATAGCCAGGAATAGAGAGCTCGAAATTGAGACTTGTTGTGGGGGTGCTGCTCCTATAGTCTATACTGACCTCCACTTTCTCTCACTTTTGTTTCCTTCTCAAAATATTAAAATAATTACATTTTTTTAACTAAACATACATCTTCTTCATCCATTTCACATTCCTTTTCCTTTGCCTTTATAAACCATGTTATAATACTATCTAGTTTATAATAAGACTTGCTATTATCTAATTTAATATAACATTTTTAATACAAATATTCGCCCCGTTCCTTTGAATTCTAAATTTTTAGATTAGGATTCAAAGATGAGTTTTAAGTTCAGATTTATACAACAATACTTTCAAAACAAAAAAAAGTTAGTAGAAAGTGTATTACTCGATAAGTAGCAAAACTAATGAGCAAATCTGAACGAGGGAAATGCCAATTTGACTTTAGAAAGTGTGAAAAAGTTAATTGCAATTAGAATTTATAATATGTGATATTAATTAGCTTTTTTAATATATTATACAAATATAAAAGAAACGTGTGGTTTGGATGAAATCCGTTCTTGTTGTACATCGTGTTGTCTACGTAACGTTAGTTTAGTCATCACCCTAATAATCGTGGTTTGAATATTGAATGATTGAAGAAGGGGACTTTGGGCTCCACACATCAAGATCATGATGCGTTTGTTGTGTGGGTTTGGTTCATCTTCATCATATATTTCAAAATATCTATTTACATCAACGGACCAAAATATTCCCATACAAATACCACTTGTCAATCAAACTCCAATCAACCACAATTCCATGCATAAAATTGAACCTCCAAAATAACATATTTATATAATTTTCAAATCAACTACCCTTAATAGTTAGTTAATACACCATAATCTAATTTATAAAGAATATTTGGAGCACATACCTTTAAAAGTTAAAACACATGTTGATGTCTAGTCATACCATCCTAATATGGTTTGACTACTTTTACCTATATTATAACAAACCCCAATTAAGTATACTCATACCGCATTATAACTGAACCGATACAAATACACCCCATAAGTGAATGGGAACTAATCTAAAAAAATGTTTATTAAGAAGTATGATTTAAATAGTATGGAAGTTATAGAGATACCGGTAAACGAAGGCCATCGTAGCTGAGTTGCACATCAATTCCTTCACTCTCCATTAACTTTATCAGTTGTTCATTAATCTTGTCGTGTTCCATTAGATGCATCATACCTGCGGATTCACAATTAAATTACTTTCTCTACAAACAAGCGCACTTGCCAAATGACAATGCATCATCATACCTGTGAAAAACGTTCTTTTTGGTCTTATTTTTCTAACTTCCTCCAAAGCCTGAGATTTGTTGTAGTCAAACTACGAGTTATGAAATCACTAAGTACGCATAACGTACCCTTGGAAGCCCGAAGTGAGTGGAGGAAGACCGATCAGGTCTCAGAGCATCCTGTTGAAGAATGCATAAGAATCTTACTTATAAATGCATAAGAAACAACAATACCATTATAAGAATTTCACAGTTCTTGAGAAAGGGATAAGTCTCTTCTGGTATTTCACTAACATCACTGAGAGAAAAAAAGGGTCATTGTCACACTGGTAACGTTGCATGGGGAAGCTCAACAGAATGATACCTAATATAGCAAATATTTCCAAATCGAAAACCCAAAGATCGATAACCGATACCATGCCACACTGGGAGAGGAGTAAACTGTAAAAAGTGAAATTCCATCACAAGAAAAAATAACAAGAGCGTTTAGTACAAAGTTTGCTTTTGGAAAGAACAAATCATACCTGAATATCATTTACTATGAATGGTTCTTCATGTATAATGTTGAATTGCAGAGTTGAAACAGCTGCACCAGGAATAATTCCGCTTTTATCTACCAAATAATAGTGAGTTTTCTTCATTACCTATTATAGTTTGAAGTTAGTTTGAAATGTAGATAAACGAATAATACATATTGTTTGGGAGAGTGGTGCTAAAAGAAGAACACCTCGAAATCCCGTTGAGCTGTGTATATTGGTATAGAAGATTGGACGTTGTTGGTCCAATCACGAAGATCATCCAAACCTGAAAAATAACACAACTTCTGGCCAATATTCCAACTATGTGCTTATCTCACGGATACATGTTGAAATATCAAAGCAATCACGTGAGAGACCTCCAATTGCATCAGCGTGAGAATGAGTAATTATAACTGCATCAATTGCTCTTATCCTGTCAATAATCAGAACCAATACAAGAATTAAATACAATGAAAATTGAATTATAGCGCATAAAAATTTCCAAACCAGACAATAACTTATTTGGTAGCTTGATATCACTGAACAGTAACTAAATTTGCTTAAAAAAAAATAGCTTCTTTCCAAGAATATAAACATGAGGTTGGGCTGCAACAAAATGCAATACAGTAATATATGAAATTATTGGGGTTTTCCAGGGACTAACTCTTGGATTGAATGATTTTTTTGCTTACCCGTAAATTGGGAACCATCTCAGAGCACTATGATAGAAAAATCTGCAACATTTAAGCATATGAATGAAGCTTCAAAAGCATTCATGAGAAATATGAGTTGATGAGGAATAGGAAGCGTGAACATTCTTAACATACTTCCCCACATCAATAAGAATGTTGCACGGTCCATATGGCTTGGGAAGGCGGAGCAACAGGCTTGTATTAAGCCTTCGGTTTTTGTTGCCAGGCAATAATGCCAAAGGGCAAACCTATCAACGGGAAAAACAACACACAAATTGATACTGAAATTTCAACTTCCATGCTATGGGCATTTACAAACCAAATTCAAAGAGCAGAACAAGTCAAAGGTCTTACTGGGCATGTTCTATCAGGAGTAGTGAGGCAGCTCACACGAGGAATTCCTTCGCTAGTCCCAGTTCCCAAGAAAACAATTTCAGGTTGTTCAACCGAAACCTCATCACTGACTGGACCACTTTTACTATCTACATAATTACCAACCAAAGAAGTTCAAAAGTAGCATACGTTAAAAAGCAGAACAACTCACAACAAGTTTAGCAGAGGTTAAAAGGCGATCTCAACAGCAGGAACACACAAACCAAGCATTGAAAACGTCATATAGAAAGCAAAACAGCAGAAACTACCTAACAAATAAAACAACATAAATTTTTTCAGTTCTTTACACGTTTTACCAGTGTGAACTATATATCGGATTCCATTTCAACCCAAGACAAGAAGCATAAAACATAGCATATTCCTCCAATAATCCCAAATATCCTGATCAAACCCTCATTAATACACACACATAATCCCAACATACAAAAAATTTAAAAACAAGCATAAAAAATACAAAAATGTGCGAAAACCCATAGTGGAACTCACTCAGAGAATCTTGGAAAAAGCGGCGAACGGGAAAGTGCCATACTTTAGAAGTAGAAAATAATCCGATTCTGGGATTGGTAAACGAGTTTGTTNGATCGTACGCAATCCTAGTTCGAGAATCACTATCATCTACGATCAAACAACTGTTCAATTAATATCCGGTGATATCGATATCGGTGACGGATCTTTCTCAGGCTTCACTCAGGAGGCGAAGAATTCAACGAATCTGAGATGTGTAGTCACAAGCTCGAATCACACAATCGACAGCTCAGACATGTCCACGTTGCAATCCAGCATGAGAAAGAAGACTCTGCCGCTTAAGATCCAGATGGATACCGAAATTAGGGCAAAAATCGGGAACTTCAGAACATTGAAGCTCGGAATTAGGGCTACATGCGGTGGAATCACAATCGCAATTCCTTCAGGCAAAACGGCGACGTCTGCGATCAATTCAAACATCAAATGCAAGGTGGTTCCACGAATCAAGATTTTCCGATGGACGATTTGAGATAGATCAAATTTGTTTTGTCTCCGGCTCCCCATCGAAGGTGCGAATTTCATATTATTATTATTTTATATTTTCCCAGTCATTCAATGGCACAATACATAAATAAAAAAAATACAAGAATTGTGGGTGTTGATTTGTGAATAAGATTCAGTCGTTGGCCTTGTTTATGGTAGGGGAGGTCTTATTCTTGAATAGCACGGGCTCATTTGATGCAATATAATAGTTTTTTATATAAACGATAATTTATATTAAATTTGAAGCTGGAAATAATAATTTAATTTAATTTAATCATCATATTTATTTTAATTAGTTGGATAAGCCATTTATTTTTAGAAAAACTCAACGCCCATCATTCTCAATAATCTTCGCACTTAAAAATTAGATTGGAACAAAAAGTTGTATGATGTACATGCCACGCATCCAAGATGGAGATTTATATGAATAGAACGAATTTGTTTGTTTCAACTTACACCTTGCGCGATATGATTATGTTCTTTATAATCGAGTTTTAAAAAGTTATTTAGAGAAGCTTCAATAATCACATATTGATTTTGATAAAATGAGAGTCTTAATATGTTTGCAAAGATTATAAGAATCTCAAGTGAGGGCAAAGATACACAAAGGAACTCATAAGATTTCGTTATTGGTATAAATCTTAGTAACCTATTATTTATTATAATCTAAATATGTATAATCAGTATGATTGATATATAGAATTATTTTTACTTTTTTTAAAAAAAATATTTAGCAACTCATTCCTACATTTGGTACGTACTTGGAAAAATATTGGGTCAATGAGCCAAAATTAAATTTATAGCGTAAAATGAGAATTATATTATTCGATGTCTGGAAGAAGAAGCTATTTTACCAGTATATAATAGTTTCACTAAAATAGAAAATAAAATAAAATAAAATAAAATAAACGGGATTTTGTATTTGGGCTTGACTTGTCAATTGAGGCCATATTATTAATGGGCTTTTGTTGGGGTTTATAAGTGGGCCTATTTACTAAACGCAAGAATGCATGTAATGCGACGTCGTAGAGTAACAAAACGTCGATTATCATTTCTCAGGAAGAAACATCAATCTTGCGAGGGAATAATCTACAGAAGATTTGAGCTTGATCTCGAGGTTCGCATCTTCATTCAGAAATGTAATCTTTGTTACATGTTTTTACCCGTGTTCTCCTTGATGTAGTTTTCCTCTAATTTGTTTCGCCTGTTCATTAACGTATTGCGGCTGCCTTCATTATGTGTCGATTGTGATAATTGAATTCAGATTACATGTTTTAGATTGTATTCAAAATAAAAAAGGTATATATTTGGTGTAAAAAGGTACATATTGTAGAAATCCCATCGATTTTTGGAATGAAATCGGTATCTAATTTATTTATCGTTATAATACACCTTTTACCCTTGTTTTATGCAGTTTAACCTTGACTAAATAATTTAGTAATCGGACACTGATTCCAATTGGTCATTTGGGGTTAATCAGGCTGTGAAATATGTCTGTAAATCCAACCGTCGTATTCAGAGCCATTCTAGTGGGAGGAGTGGCTGCATTTGCTAAAGTTGGAGGCGTACTAAAAGCTGCTGGCGGAGTCAAGATCAGTGCCGCGGCAGCTGCCATGACTGCAGCGGCAACAGCCGCTGTCACAGGTTCAAAAGAGGATCCTAAGAATACACCTCCAAAACACTAAATCTTGAGGTAAATTCGTGGACAAGTTTTGGGATGCCCGTTTTATATCTGTCTTGAATAAAGCCATCCTTGTTTAATAAGCATGCCACTTGTTTTAGCATATGTGTGTATGATTTATGATGTGATGGCGTACCTAGTTTAAGTTAGTGTGTCGTTCCATGATGGCTTTGTGTGTTTGAATGAAAATGTCATGTTGTAGGATGGGAACAAAACAGCCAAAGTTAGTAACTTTTGAACATTTTTTGTCTAGTCTTACTGTAATCTACAGGAAGAAGAGATGGATAATTTGGAGAAAGGCTACTTTGGTAGAATGAAACAAGAATTGTATTATTACTATTAGATGTGTAGTGATTGAAATGAAAGGGAATATTTATGTTATGATTTGGGTGAAAGTGGAACAAAAAGCAACACACCTCAAAAAATGAAGCAATCATTTGATCCATTTCCTATTTCCTATTTCCAGCTAACTAATCATTATCATCTCTTTGAAAACTCCACCCTCTTCAGTCTTCACATGCAATAAGCCAGTGAAGAATTTAATAGATGAAGATTTTCTATTTATTTTTTACAAACTTGTTGTGTGCATTTGTGCAAAGTCCTTTTTAATATTCATATAACTCATCTTTTTATTGTACAATCAAGTAAAAAACATCACCTTTTTACAATTGACTCAAAAAATATCATCTTTTTTGAATCTTTTATCTACCTTTTTGGGAAATTTTAAGTGCAGCAAGTAAATTTGCAGGTTTCAACCAAAACAACATTCACTCACATTTTACTTTAATTTCATTTCTCATTATGAAAATTTGACAAGTTATTTATTTATGTTTTTTTCATAGATTTTATATAGGGCCATAACAACATTAGATAATAAGTTGTACTTAATCGCTATAAAAATGATACTTCAACTAAACAGATTCTCCACCCTACACTATCTTACTAAATATAATGGGTTCCATTTTCCTACTTTTATATAGTAAGTATGCTGGAATATAACGTATAAGAAGATAAGATAACATCATAAGATATATAATTTAGTATTGTCCATAATCACTCTTATAAACAAATACAAATTTCATTCGAAATCTAATATAAGACAATTTGATGTATTTGTAGTGGGAATCAAAATCAATATAGAAAGCAGTGAAGAGATAGCTGCATTTATTGATTGAGCATTCAATGTTAATCATATGATATCTCTGTGAGTAGTACTTTTCCCATGCAGTTTGTAACAAACAGAGATTCTCATGTTGAATCCTTCATAAATTATTGCTCTCATACATCAAACATTAACACAATACAAATCAAATGAAATGCAGTTGCTTCATTACCTTTGACTTATTTCATTCTGATGGATGTTGCAGTTGTTGAAGCCATTGAAGCTTTGAATTTCCCAAAAAGTCTCTTGTCATCCCATCATCGTTCTTTGAGCCATTTCCTTCAACAAAGTTCAAGTCTTTGTGATTGTTTGGTTGATTCAATAGTTGTGCAAAACCAATGTCGTCGATGATGAAGTCATGTATGAATGAAGAAGGATTTGTTCTGGTTGAGGCTTGTAATTCTGAAGGAGGACCCGCTGACAAAAAAACAGCTTTATTCCCATAAGAAGACAAGCCACTGATAAACTCGCCATGTGAGGACATCAAGTTACGAACAAAATCAGTGGCTCCACCGGGACCAGATTCACCAGCAGACACGTGGGTCTGGTGGGTACTACTCAACTTACAGACGGGTAATGGGAAATCGCTCTGGCTAACACTTTTAACACCAATCTGTGCCGCTTTCTGCAGCAATGCAGTAGCTGAGTTTTGAGGAGACGAAGTGGCCTGTTTAGTACCAGTATGATTTTGGGGTAGAACGGCGCAGCTAGGGTTAGGGTTTGGATTTGAATTATGGATCTGATCAAGAGCTTGTTCAAACAGTAATAAATCTTGGGTTTGATGAAAATCTTGAAAGATTGACGATTGTGGTTGACTAAGGTCTGTAGACATTTGACCTGGAATGAACATCCATGGCGGGAGAGGGAGAGGGAGAGGAATATCTCCGCCGTAAATGAAACTTTGGTGCTCTTTCTTGATTGAAAATGGAGGTTGTGTTTGATTAGAGAAATGGGTTTGAATTTGTTGGAGGTTGGATGAAGAAGAAGAAGGTTGAAGTTGAATATGATTTCTGGTCACAGATCTCGCACTTTCTTGTGCTAAAGCTTCACAGAAAGCTCTATGCGTAATGAAGCTATCTCTCCTGCAGTAAAAGCAAAAGAAGAGATATTAATTAAGAATAAGGTTGTGTTGTGTAATGAGTAATGTGTACCTTGAGAAGAGGGTTCCGCAATCACATCTGTATTCTCTAGTTCCACAAGTTTTGTTATGAGCTTTCCAATCTGATTGAACAGCGTATTTCTTACAACACTTGTCACATTTCCATTTCTTTTCACCATGTTTTCTGTAGAAATGTTTCTTGATACCAGTAAGGTCACCTAAAGCTCTAGACGGATGATGATGAACACAGTTTGTTTCTGGACAAACGTACACCTTTTTTCTTACTTGTTTGTTTGTTCTTTGCTTCAGTTTCCATGGGAGATTGTGTCCTCTTCTGTGAAGCTGCAGATTTTGATCTCTTTGAAAACCTTTGTTGCATATTTCACAAACAAATCTGTTTGTTGCCAGGAGAGTTGTAGGTGATAAAGCTATCACTTCAGAATCAGGGTCTGGTTCAATTAAAAACACATCCATTCAACTTACAGTTTCAGAGTTAATGAAAATAGATAGAGAGATACCAGGATGACCGGGCTGGCTTCTCTTCCTTTTAGGTGGCTGTGGATGAACGCCATTTTCAGTACAACCGGAACTCAAATTAGACATGTTTTCTTCAAGAGGAATCTGCTGCTGGTTTTTCATCTTTATATCTCAAGAAGAAGAAGAAGAAGATTGAAGTAAAGCGAGCTTCGTCCCTCTTTCTTGTTAAAAGAGATAATAGCCAGGAATAGAGAGCTCGAAATTGAGACTTGTTGTGGGGGTGCTGCTCCTATAGTCTATACTGACCTCCACTTTCTCTCACTTTTGTTTCCTTCTCAAAATATTAAAATAATTACATTTTTTTAACTAAACAGACATCTTCTTCATCCATTTCACATTCCTTTTCCTTTGCCTTTGCCTTTATAAACCATGTTATAATACTATATAGTTTATAATAAGACTTGCTATTATCTAATTTAACATAACATTTTTAATACAAATATTCGCCCCGTCCCTTTGAATTCTAAATTTTTAGATTGCATTGGAGTTTTAGGTTCAGATTTATACAACAATACTTTCAAAACAAAAAAAAGTTAGTAGAAAGTGTATTACTCGAAAAGTAGCAAAACTAATGAGCAAATCTGAACGAGGGAAATGCCAATTTGACTTTAGAAATTGTGAAAAAGTTAATTGCAATTAGAATTTAAAATATGTGATATTAATTAGCTTTTTTAATATATTATACAAATATAAAAGAAACGTGTGGTTTGGATGAAATCCGTTCTTGTTGTACATCGTGTTGTCTACGTAACGTTAGTTTAGTCATCACCCTAATAATCGTGGTTTGAATATTGAATGATTGAAGAAGGGGACTTTGGGCTCCACACATCAAGATCATGATGCGTTTGTTGTGTGGGTTTGGTTCATCTTCATCATATATTTCAAAATATCTATTTACATCAACGGACCAAAATATTCCCATACAAATACCACTTGTCAATCAAACTCCAATCAACCACAATTCCATGCATAAAATTGACCCTCCAAATTAACATATTTATATAATTTTCAAATCAACTACCCTTAATAGTTAGTTAATACACCATAATCTAATTTATAAAGAATATTTGGAGCACATACCTTTAAAAGTTAAAACACATGTTGATGTCTAGTCATACCATCCTAATATGGTTTGACTACTTTTACCTATATTATAACAAACCCCAATTAAGTATACTCATACCGCATTATAACCGAACCGATACAAATACACCCCCATAAGTGAATGGGAACTAATCTAAAAAAATGTTCATTAAGAAGTATGATTTAAATAGTATGGAAGTTATAGAGATACCGGTAAACGAAGGCCATCGTAGCTGAGTTGCACATCAATTCCTTCACTCTCCATTAACTTTATCAGTTGTTCATTAATCTTGTCGTGTTCCATTAGATGCATCATACCTGCGGATTCACAATTAAATTACTTTCTCTACAAACAAGCGCACTTGCCAAATGACAATGCATCATCATACCTGTGAAAAACGTTCTTTTTGGTCTTATTTTTCTAACTTCCTCCAAAGCCTGAGAATTGTTGTAGTCAAACTATGAGTTATGAAATCACTAAGTACGCATAACGTACCCTTGGAAGCCCGAAGTGAGTGGAGGAAGACCGATCAGGTCTCAGAGCATCCTGTTGAAGAATGCATAAGAAACTTACTTATAAATGCATAAGAAAGAACAATACCAGTATAAGGATTTCACAGTTCTTGAGAAGGGGATAAGTCTCTTCTGGTATTTCACTAACATCACTGAGAGAAAAAAAGGGTCATTGTCACACTGGTAACGTTGCATGGGGAAGCTCAACAGAATGAGACCTAATATAGCAAATATTTCCAAATCGAAAACCCAAAGATCGATAACCGATACCATGCCACACTGGGAGAGGAGTAAACTGTAAAAAGTGAAATTCCATCACAAGAAAAAATAACAAGAGCGTTTAGTACAAAGTTTGCTTTTGGAAAGAACAAATCATACCTGAATATCATTTACTATGAATGGTTCTTCATGTATAATGTTGAATTGCAGAGTTGAAACAGCTGCACCAGGAATAATTCCGCTTTTATCTACCAAATAATAGTGAGTTTTCTTCATTACCTATTATAGTTTGAAGTTAGTTTGAAATGTAGATAAACGAATAATACATATTGTTCGGGAGAGTGGTGCTAAAAGAAGAACACCTCGAAATCCCGTTGAGCTGTGTATATTGGTATAGAAGATTGGACGTTGTTGGTCCAATCACGAAGATCATCCAAACCTGAAAAATAACACAACTTCTGGCCAATATTCCAACTATGTGCTTATCTCACGGATACATGTTGAAATATCAAAGCAATCACGTGAGAGACCTCCAATTGCATCAGCGTGAGAATGAGTAATTATAACTGCATCAATTGCTCTTATCCTGTCAATAATCAGAACCAATACAAGAATTAAATACAATGAAAATTGAATTATAGCGCATAAAAATTTCCAAACCAGACAATAACTTATTTGGTAGCTTGATATCACTGAACAGTAACTAAATTTGCTTAAAAAAAAATAGCTTCTTTCCAAGAATATAAACATGAGGTTGGGCTGCAACAAAATGCAATACAGTAATATATGAAATTATTGGGGTTTTCCAGGGACTAACTCTTGGATTGAATGATTTTTTTGCTTACCCGTAAATTGGGAACCATCTCAGAGCACTATGATAGAAAAATCTGCAACATTTAAGCATATGAATGAAGCTTCAAAAGCATTCATGAGAAATATGAGTTGATGAGGAATAGGAAGCGTGAACATTCTTAACATACTTCCCCACATCAATAAGAATGTTGCAAGGTCCATATGGCTTGGGAAGGCGGAGCAACAGGCTTGTATTAAGCCTTCGGTTTTTGTTGCCAGGCAATAATGCCAAAGGGCAAACCTATCAACGGGAAAAACAACACACAAATTGATACTGAAATTTCAACTTCCATGCTATAGGCATTTACAAACCAAATTCAAAGAGCAGAACAAGTCAAAGGTCTTACTGGGCATGTTCTATCAGGAGTAGTGAGGCAGCTCACACGAGGAATTCCTTCGCTAGTCCCAGTTCCCAAGAAAACAATTTCAGGTTGTTCAACCGAAACCTCATCACTGACTGGACCACTTTTACTATCTACATAATTACCAACCAAAGAAGTTCAAAAGTAGCATACGTTAAAAAGCAGAACAACTCACAACAAGTTTAGCAGAGGTTAAAAGGCGATCTCAACAGCAGGAACACACAAACCAAGCATTGAAAACGTCATATAGAAAGCAAAACAGCAGAAACTACCTAACAAATAAAACAACATAAATTTTTTCAGTTCTTTACACGTTTTACCAGTGTGAACTATATATCGGATTCCATTTCAACCCAAGACAAGAAGCATAAAACATAGCATATTCCTCCAATAGTCCCAAATATCCTGATCAAACCCTCATTAATACACACACATAATCCCAACATACAAAAAATTTAAAAACAAGCATAAAAAATACAAAAATGTGCGAAAACCCATAGTGGAACTCACTCAGAGAATCTTGGAAAAAGCGGCGAACGGGAAAGTGCCATACTTTAGAAGTAGAAAATAATCCGATTCTGGGATTGGTAAACGAGTTTGTTAAGCGGGAGAAATGGATCCATGGTGCTGGCACCGGACACAAGAGGCCGATTCCGACAGGGACAACAACCATCACGAAATCGTTCACTTTAGGGACCTCGCTTCATTTTAGAAGGAACTGTAATATAATTATTAATTGCAAGTCAGTCACCGTAGTCTCCAATAATTATAAATAGCCCCCATTTTTGTTGGGCGTCATTGCGCCTCAGCCTGATTTAACGACCAAATCTGGCCCAATTAAACATCCATAACTGACCCAATATTATTTTAAATATTTACACTTAGCCCCCATTTTAAATATTGTTTTCATCAATAGACTTATTTTCAAACCAATATTTAAAAATACATTTAAATTTCTTTTATAACAATTTCATCAATACACTTAGGAACATATTTATTATTTTTATTTTTTCATAATAAAGTAAAAGATGTAGGGGTTTTTTTAATTGCAGGTCAGATGTAGAAGCTAAGTTTAATTAATCATAAACCCTAATTAATCTTATCCCATCACAACTTGTATCATATTTAATCCCAAAAATACTTAAATCTCACATAATTCTATCATTATAACCCCTTAGATAATAATAGATTATTCCACATTAACCAAATGGAGATACATTATTGAAATAACTCAATCGAGGATACAAAATGCTAGAAAAGCACAAACAAAACCAAGAGCAATCCCAAAACGCACCTTCTGAAGAAGATCTCAACAGTCCTTGTTGTGCAGATACTTCTTCAGGACATCCATGACCGACCCAAAATCAGCTTTAACTTGCACAGGTGGATTCGCATACCGGCAAGTCATGTCTTTGATCGCATTAGAGTGATAATCAACTTTCGCTTGTGTAAACTTTAAGCCATGAGCAGTACTAACCACAACTGTTCGATCAGTCGGTTCGATTATCCCGCTGTTTCTCAGCTTTATCAATGCAGATAAGGCTACACCTGTATGTGGGCAAATAAACATCCCTGTTGAATCAGCTTGAGCCATAGCATCCATAAGTTCTTCCTCGGTTGCCTCTTCAACGATCCCATTTGAATTTTTCAATGCATAAACTGCTCGATCGATTGAAACTGGATCACCGATTTGAATAGCGGAAGCAAATGTAGTTCCAGCTTTCACTGCTTTGAAATCTTTCCAGCCAGACTTGTAGTGTAAGTAGAGTGGATTGGCATTTGCAGCTTGTGCACAGACAAGCCTGGGAATTCTATCGACTAAACCGAGCTCTTTACACATATGAAAACCTTTGTAGAAAGCATAAATATTACCAAGATTACCACCAGGAACAATCACCCAATCTGGAACTTCCCAATCAAATTGCTGTAATATTTCAATTGCTGCAGTTTTTTGCCCTTCCAATCTCAAACTATTCAAGGAATTAGCTAAGTAAATGGGGAGTTCTGCTGTGACTTCACGAATCAATTGCATACATCCATCGAAATCAGAATCAATGCTAAGAACAAAAGCGCCATTTGCAATAGGCTGAACCAGCTGAGCCAAAGAGATCCTGTTCGCAGGCAAGAATACAATAGAAGGAATTCCAGCAGAAGCACAATAAGCTGAAAGAGCTGCAGATGTATCTCCAGTGGAAGCACAGCCTACGCCCACAACAGGACGATTCATCTTACGTAATCTATTCACTTGACTCACCAAAACAGTCATCCCTAAATCCTTAAAACTACCCGTATGACTAATTCCACAATGTTTTACCCATAAATCGTTCATTCCAAAAAACATTTTACCGAAACGCTCGGCCCAGAACAAGTTCGAGTTACCTTCAAATGCGCTAACGATATCATCTCCATCAATTTCAGGTAGCACCCACTCTTTCTTGGACCAGACTCCAGACCCATAAGGCCACGTCGTTTTTCCCACTCTGGAATCGAACAATGTCCGCCAGTACTCCCCATCGAACTTCTTCAACGCCTCCATATCATGCTGGACATCCAGCAGGCCGCCCGAGCGGCTACGGTAGACAATCTCATCCAAAGAATAACATTCATTGGAAGTGGGCTCCGCGTTGAAAGGGACATACTTAGCGGAGAAATTGTGGCATGAAATATGCCGGCGCGCTTCTTCGCGGATATTTTGGTCTGCTGCGCGGCGAGATTTCAGTGCTGTACCATCAAAACAATCATTTGAGGTGCCCGAAGCCCTGCAAATGTGGCTGCGGTTGCCAGAGCTGAAGGAGGAGTGAACGGGCGGATTGTTGAACAAAGGGGATCTACACAACAGGGAAGCCGTCATTGCTGCTGCGGATGAAAATCCTTCCGTTTAACTGCAAATAAAATTTTCGAGGTTATTCATGAAACTGAGAGTCCGTTCATGCGTAAGGACACAGATCCAAAAACCTAGAACAAAGCAATAGAAGAAAGAAAACGAACATTTTTCATTTCGCCGCTGATTGGATTCTGAGCCTCAATACATGGGCCGTTTTCTTCTACACGAGGCCCAATATATTTGTATTACTAATGAATTTTATTTGTAGTATTTCAAATTTTTAAAATCATAATTATATCATTTTTAAATGCATTAATAATCAATTAATTCAATTTAATATTATTGCCAAATTTAATTTTATAGACCAAAATAAGTCTTCATGCTTGCATCATTTATGAAATGTGCTAGACTAGATCATTGTAGGATAAAGTTATATTAGATATCATTAACAATAATATAAATTAATATTTAATTTTTCAATATATAAGATTTTTACGTCTTTCATCTAACAAACAATAAAAATCATTAATCAATTTTAATCACTATAGAATAAAATATTAATTAGTAATCAAATAATAAAAAGTGTTTGATAAGTAATTCCTCATAGGTTGAAAAAACTTTATAAACTATAATAATATTACAAAATAACTAAATAAAATGTGTCACATGAGTTGTAAGAATGATAATGTAGCCTAATTACTCATAAAATCTTAACATAAGGATTAAATTTCACAATAACACCAAGTTTGAGGTTTTGGATTTAAATTTAGTATATCTAAAATTTGAATGATATAACGCGTAAACGATGAATAAATTAAAATATTTTAATAAAAAACATGATTATTTATTCATTGTTGAGTCAAACTTTTTAAAATCAATTGTATAAAAACACACGCTGTTTAGACCACAACTGCAATTTCCTCGAAAATGAATTATTCCTAACAAAGTGTTTTGCACGCTCTACTTGTAGGCTCTAGTGTTGTAGCCAGGCGATTTATATATTTAATATTGCTAATAATAATAATAAATATATTATTATTATTATTATAATTATAAAATAGAGAATGCTCTAGTACATCATACATTGTCTCGTAGTACTATTTTTTGAAATATATATTTATTAACACTGATCATAAAAAAATTACACTTATAACATTACTTTACTGAAGGGGTTGATATTTATAAAAATGTTATTTATTAGTTGTACTTTGGATAAACACTCCTTTTCCTAATTCTTGTTCTTCATAAAAACATTATATGCGTAAAAAATCCAAAACACTCAAATTTACAGAAATAATAAAAACTAATAAAGACAACCTAAAACATTGATAATAAACTAACAAACTTCACCAAGAAGAAAAACAAGGCTTCCAAACACAACGAATAGAAAGTTTTCTTCATTATGTTGACTATGAATTGTGGTTGTCACCAATGCACCAGCAGCAGCACCACAACAAATTCATGCTTCAAACAAAAACTATAAACTTTATTGTATATGTCAGCCCCTTCAGTAAACATTCTCATCTATTCTTGACAATAGAAGAAGAAGATATAATCTGTAACATTCATTCTTTCATTTTTAGTTAACGGATAAAAATCATTATAAAAAAAGAGAGAGTTATTTAATAATTTACCTGAAAGTCTATATAATCTATGATGATAAAAGAAGATATAGGCTGACATAAATTTGAAAGTACTCTTATATGTATAAAAACTTTTATATAAGTGTTAATATAAATTTATTTTAAAAAGAAACTGTTAATAAAAAATGTTAATGACAAGGAGTACAAAAACTCCTATTTTAAATTTGACTTTAGTGCATTTCGATAATGTATTGTTTGAATTGTAGTTAACCAAATCCCTTCTGAATTGATCAATTCTTCATCTAAAGTTACAGGGCACGAGTCTACCATTTTTAGGTAAAAAAATATGTATTCTATTAGTTATTTAGCTATACTATACATAAGCGAATACTATTATTTAAATTTAAATTTAATCTATGTATACCCAATTGAATCAATTAGGCCATTCAAATCATGATACTGAATCATTTTGATCTACGGGTCTAAAAGTCACCAATTTATGTTAATATAATACAAAATACATATGAATGATCAAAACTCATCATCTTGGGGTTTTGATAGGAGACAGTTGACTGAAAAAGCTATTGAGACTAAGCTTGGGCGGGGCAAGCATACAAGGCAAGGCAAGCAAAAATATATTAGTTTGAGGTGACGTACGTATCACTCACATTACAGCTATACATAAATACAGTGATCGAACAACTCATAATCTTGTTAAGACAACCTTCCTTCTCGCCTTCTTATACATGTATTAGCAGTAGTAGTAGAAGAACCACCATTTCTTTTAACCAAACACGTCTGCTTCTCTCTTGTCTTTGTAAGAATACACCAGAAAGCGAAAACAAGACTATAAAGGGGACCCCAATTCTGTTTCTCTGCCTTCCCCATTCCCATCATTCTTTTCTTTGCACCTTCATAAACTAAGACAAAGGCACTTGCTTGTATTTTATTGTATTGTATTGTATTTCCCTGATTTCTTCATCATGGAAGAATATGTGGATGCGAAGGAGGAATTAACGACACCCCCATTCTGGATCCAAAACACCGTTCATTTTCATAAATCTCCCGGTGGTGGGATCTTCTTTGGTTCAGGAGTGCTGCTGTTGTTTCTTCTTCTGATAGCTGTTTTCTTCATGCTTTTTGTGGTGTCTTTTAACACAAGCAGTGTTAAGAGCAGCTGGGATTCCTTGAATCTGGTTCTTGTTTTGGTTGCTGTGGTGTTTGTATTACTCAGTAGAACAAACAATGATGAAACGAATACTGAGGATCGGAATGAATTCCACCCTTTTGATCATAGCGTGCAGAAAGAACCCCAGAAATCCAATCCATCAACACCGGAGAAATGGGGGAGTTTTTCTGCAAAACAAAGCTTGAATTCTCATCATCATTCAGATCGATTGTACACTGAGTTTTCGGATTCTCAGAGCAAATTGGAGTATAAAAACCAGTTCTTGAGAAGAAACAGCAGCTCATATCCTGATCTCCGTGAAACTTCATCTTCATTACATTTTTCTCACGGAGATTACTACAGATGGAGACCTTTTGATGATCAACGCGTTGATCCAGGTGAAAAATCTGAAACCAGACAATCCCACCGTCGTCACCGGAGCTCAGAAAATTATTTTCCGATGGAGGAGCTAGAGACCAAAACTGTTATATCAGATAAAGTCACGACCAAACCAAAATTATCCCCTTTACTGAAATTCGCTCCACCGGCTATGGTGGCGGAAGGATCTATGCCGGTTCGGGAAGAGAATAGAAAGAGTGGTAGGAGCGGAAGAGCAGCGCCAATAAAATCAAGCAAAAGCGTTGAAAACATGGGGCAGGGTGAGAAATGGGGGAGCAGAAAAGAGAGATCGGGTAAAAAACAGGACAAAGATGTCCAAAACCCGAATCCCATTTTAGCAACTCCATATAGTTTGCAATTGCAGCGGGAGCTGCCTCCGCCGGAAATTAAGACCAACAAAAGTGAAAGGAAAAGAAGCAGTGCGGCGGTGACGGTATCAAAAGATACCTTTAATTCTCTTTACTACAAGAAAAAGAACAAGCAGAGGCAAATGAGCGCCGATAATTTGGACCCTCTTGTCCAGGAAGCTCAGGCTCTTCTCAACTTACAGCTTAAAGAGGCACCACCTCCACCGCCACCGCCTCCACCTTATCAGGCGTTGTTAAATAATCAAAAGCAAAGAAAGGAAATTCTGGTAACGCTCGATCACGCCTCGACACCAACGCCGGCGCTGACGCTTGCAAGAAGGCACCAACCAGAAACCAATTCCCAATCTACCGAATCAAGACTTCACAATCCACTGGTACAGAGCTATGAAAATATAGAAGAAAACACAAACAGCAGCGTTGAATCCCCAATTAATCGGATTCCAACCCCACCACCACCCCCTCCGCCATCATTCCTCAAAACACCAACATGGAAATTTGTAGTGGAGGGCGACTATGTTCGAATCAATAGCGACCCAAGCCTAAAGAGCGGATTATCGGACCTCGGTGAGACTGATTCCGACATGACGCCCAAAGCCACATACGCCGACAATGTTTCGAGAGCGCTTCTTCCTCCGGCGACCGAGTTCTGCCCGAGCCCAGACGTAAACACCAAGGCCGAGACCTTCATCACTAAATTCCGGGCCAAGCTCAAACTCGAGAGGATCCATTCATTGAAAAAGCGAGAACTGGACCTTTCCAATTCAGGCCCATAAAACGGCCCAAACTTAAGTGCTAATTTTGAAAAACAAATCATTTTCCTCCCCACTATGTACTTCATAGATTTGATTCTACTATTAACTATTCTTGAGTGGAACTATAAAAGAAGTCACATAGTGTGGTATGTTTGTACCTTGTGACCCAAATAACTCATATAGACTATTATCGTGCCAATGAATCATTTACGATTAGTTTACTGGTACGTGAGTTTCTTCTGTCTCTACAGAAGCTTCTCCATTTTGGAGTAGCAAAATGTAAATCGGTGGAATTTTCATTTCTGATCAAATTTGGTATAACATGTTTTGCACAATGATTTATTATTGTAATCATTATTTGAATTTTAACAACTAAAATAGCTATTATTTAACTTTATGGGTCAGTATATTGGGCCGGCCTACTATCTTTGTTATTGGGCTCTCCTAATGATCTCCATTGGGAAGCCCTAACAATAGAGGGGATGCGCAAATAAGGAAATATCTGAGTCTCTGACCCTAATGAATGGTATGACACTGAGACCCTTGCCCGACCCGTAATTGTGTTCATGGTGTTCTAATACCCTACCCTACAACGGACATATTCTTAAACCCATACAATTCCTCCTCTCTTCCTGTATTTCTGAACAGGCAGGGGGCGCCACCCTCCAAGAGAATCATCAACTTATTAATAAGAGAAACTAAGGACCCCGATTATTTCTGTGTTCTTTGTTATTGGTTTTCTTTGCTTTTGGTTTTTTTTGTTTTGTGAATGTTGCAGGTATTAGATTGAAGTTCTTTGATGGCGGATGATTCTGGCTTTTCGCTGGAGGAGGGGTTGAAGAGTTTTCTGGACAGATGCCCAGAGATTAAGTTAAACCCATTATTTGATAATTTTTTGAAGGTAGTGAACATAAAAAGCTTTGAAGATGATATTTTTACTGCAATTTATGATCAGAACACATGTATAATTATAAAACTTGTTTTTTAAGAAAATAAGTTTTTTGATTCTTTTAGGGCGGGAACATAACAGAGAAAGAGTTGGTTGGAACATTAGCAGAACTTGTTTTGCACCCAAATTATACAATTCCGTTGCTTGGATGCTTCAGGCCGATTGCCCAAAAGATCATTGACAGCACCGTGGGATTACTTCGTTTGGTGCCTGATTTGAGGGCTGGAAGTGTGACGTATATTCAAGGACTAGATGTTGATGTGTTCTTTAGAGAAGATAGTATTGTAAATAATCCACAAGAAGCTATATTTATTAATTTATATGATAGAAAGGGGAATGTTCTGCATCTTCACGAGCTCGCATGTCTGGCCTTCTGCCGAGCCCTTGATTTATTTCCTTTCATGTTGAGGTAAGATGAAAATGTGGAGTTAATACTTTCTTTTACCCTCAATTCAGAAGATTTCTTAAGCCAGTATGGAAATACTTTGATGTTTATATCGTGAAACGTTTTTGAAAACTTGGTTATAGCTTGAACTGATCTGGATATTTGTGTTCTGGGTGAGTTTAGGGCATTTTTATAGAGGTGTAATAGGTTAGCAGGGAAATACGACACATACGATCATACTTTTGATTTTTCCATGAGCACATTAAGATTTATAAAGTTCACTACGGGTGGTTGATAACCTGCCCTAGGTTTCATGGTCCTATAATAATGTCTTGCATGCGATGCACTCACGTTCTCTACTAAAAATCAATGAAATTTCTTCTTTTCATGATGCAGGTCAATTTTAGATTATTTCAGATTTGCTCCTTCTCCGTTTGAAAGGATTCTGCTACATGAGTCAGTTTTGAATGCCTTAACTCAGGTAATTTTGTCTCTCTGATGGTTTTACCATTCTAATAACCCTCTGAACAAGGATATGGAATTGCTTTTGCATCCATGGTTTTCAAGAGCCTTTTTCCTATTATCATTCATGGATTAATCATTACACTCCATCATGTAGGAGCCAAATCATTGTTTAAATGTTGTTCGAATATCCTACCGTTTTCTTGTGCTGGAGACAAAAGTATTCAAAACATTCTGGGACTGGTCCTGTTTTTTGGACCTCTTACAGCTGCTCAATCTACCTAGTGGCGGTGCACTGAGGGATACTTTACCTGATCTGAGATGGTGTACTATGGGCATTCTATCAGTAGTTTTAAGGTTTAATTTTAATACCTCTGAAAAACTAAGTATTGACCCTGGGGTGGCTTTTCAGTGTTTTCTTCGGTAAGATTTTTCTTCATTTATTAGTCTTTTTTTATTCATATATAAAAAGAAAGAGACTAGTTTCTGCATTTGAACATTTCAAGATGATGACAGTGCACAAAACTCATAAGTAGAATTGATGATCATGCTTTATGTTTAGTATAATTCTATGCTTCAGTTATCAGAATACCAAAAAATTGACTGCAGATAAACTTTAGGGATCTTCTAACTTTGTGTTTCTCATAAAATCCTAATTTTCCTAAAATGATCATTTGCTGCAGTCAAAATCTAATCAATTTAATGCTTCTCATTGGAGATATATTTTATAAAGTAAATTATTGTGATTAAAAGAGTGATGTACTTCTATTTCTATTTAATATGAATTTATATTTTCGGAGTTCGCTCTTACTTGCATGACTTCAGGGTGCAGATAACATTTTTTTCTGTTGATAGGTGGCAAGACTTTTGCATGGATGTATCTTTGGAGAAAGCTGGTTGGCATATTGAGTCCTTTGCAGAAGAAGCTAATGAGTCCTTTAGATCAGATGCTCACTTCAATGGTGGTAGTTTTTTACTGCAGTGTCAGTCTCATACATTCTCCAAATACTGTGGCGTGGTTGAGGAGAACAGCAAGCTGCTTAAAGGGTGTGTTTATTTTATTTTAATAACCTTTTTCACTTGTTTTTATAATATTTTTTCCTTCCTGCCTTCGCAATGAGTAGTACTCCAGGTAGGGGCAGGTCAAAGCATAGGGGGTGGATGACACCGAAAAAGTTATCAAAATAAATATTTTAAAAATAATTCATTGTATTATTTCATGCTAATTTCATAGATATATTGTATTTATAATACAGAATTAGACAATCCATGAGATTTCATGTTATATTGGGGTATATTTTTAGGTTCCTCTGATATATTTGTATTCTGCTTTACTGAAGTTGCAAGGTATTCAGTTTCTCTGTATTTTTATGGGATTGTTTAATTATATTTTAAATTTAGGGAGGACGGTAGCCCCTTTCTGGTGACTGGTACTATGAATAAAAGACTTCAGATGATCTCTTTGGCAGTGAGTCAGAGGTGGCCTGTTCTTCTCTATGGTCCTCCTGGCTCTGGGAAAACTTCAATTATCAAGCAGTTGGCCTTTAGTCAAGGACGCAGAGGTTTGTATGTCTAATTTAGCTGGATCCTTTCCCTACTCGTTTGTAGTGTTTTTTGGGAGATGCTGCTATACCTTCTAAATGGATCCAAGTCTGCTAAATTATATGGATACAAGCTTTAGAAAACGTACTCTTGTGTCATGTAATATGTGCTACGGTGATCCGACGTTTTTGGTATATTTTTAAAGTTGGTCTAATATTGCTTCATTATCGTGGCACCTGCCTCGTCTCGGAGAAGAGTCATGATGAAACTCTTGTGAAATTTCCCTTGGGAGATGTATCATGGCACAACTCTTCCTATGTATGAGGATCAAAATTTATTTGCACAATTACTGATGTTACTTATGAATCTCCGAGCACATTTGTTTAGAATGATGTGAGTAGCGGTAACAGTTATTATCTGCATAAATGTTCGGCTGATGTGGTGGTGGTATAGCTATGAACTTTTTTTTAATTGAGTTTGGTTTCTCTTCCATATTTCAACATTTTAACATGAATATTTCCTGATCTTAGTGTACTTCATATGTCAATGCAGTCTTGTCCATCTACATGGATGAGCAGGCAGATGGAAAGACCTTGGTTGGGTCTTATGTTTGTACTGAGAAACCTGGGGAATTCCTGTGGCAACCTGGCATGCTTACCCAGGTATGCTATCTGCTTGTCAGTTTAAAATTTTATTATGGTGACAATATCTAATATTAACATTTGCAGGCTGTTGTGAATGGGTTTTGGGTTGTATTTGAGGATATAGATAAAGCACCACCAGACATTTTCTCAATATTGTCGCCCTTGTTGGAAGGTGCCATAGAGTTCTCAACAGGCCATGGGCAGGTTCATTGTTATCCTCCAACTGTTTTACTCATTTCAGTTTTTCATCTCTGCACTCGTTGAACACCATGGAGGGTTTAATATGTAGGCTGTAAAAGTTAATGATGGCTTCCATTTACTGGCAACGGTCACAAGCTCAAATACAGGGACATCTTCTTTTATTGAGGGTTAGCATAGACTTATTGACTATATGTGTTTTGGTGATTAGTAACATGGATTTTATGTTATGATCACTCGTCGTCTCTTTTTACCTTTTTTGCTTCCACTGGAAATAGGTAGGCATTCACTTGGTGCTGCTTGGCTGAAGGTTATAATTGATGCTCCTAGTAATGAAGACTTGTTCAATGTGGTGCGAGCCTGGTATCCTGAGCTGGAGCCTTTTGCTCAAAAGCTTATAGGTTTGATTGATCTGTATGTCCTATGAATAGGTATTACTCCATGCTTAATGATGTAATATGTTGTGAATATATTTGCAGAAACATTTGAAAAGGTGAACCAGATGACAAAATCACAACTGGGATTAACAACTTCTTCCAACTCCCACAGCAGATTCACTCTAAGGTATTTTTTTCTTCTTGTTATTAAAGCACTCACTCTTTCTTCCCACACACCCCTTTTTTCTTGATCATCAAGATGCTAATCAAGTAATTTGTTTGAGATGTTTTTTTAATGGATCATCAATGAGAATTATTTGTTCGACATGTTAGGGATCTTCTTAAGCTATCAAAAAGAATTGCGAGTATTTGTAAAGAGGATGGAAAGAGTGAACTCTCATCTTATGCACGCGAATGTATTTGTAAAGAGGTAGGATGATTTGTGTTTTTCCTTGATTTTTAATCAGACATTTTTCCATGGGATTTCACCGTCATGTTCTTTCTTCCGCAGGCTATAGATGTGTTTGCATCTTTCACTACCTCAGAGATGAATCGCCTGTTTATCATGAAAGAGATTTGTATTTTATGGGGTGTTCCTAAATTTGAAATGATATACCATGTGAACAAGCCCGTTTTTCAGGTACTTTAAGTTGCTCTGCCTTTTGTGTTATAGAGGTTATAATTCAGTTTTCATCTGCAGGAATTAAATTCCGTCCTTCAAGTGGGAAGGACGAGTCTTATTCGTGAAGAAAATGCGGTTAGTGAAGCCTTTCACAAATTCTTTATCATTGAACGTTTTCTATTCTTTATTTTCCCCTTACCCTTCCTTGAAGGATGATGAACTGAATATAATTATCTATTTAGTTGAATTGTGAAAGGAAGCCATTTGTTCAGCTCCGTGCTTCAGTGTATGCTCTTGAGAGGATTGCTTGCTCTATTAAGTTCAAGGAACCTGTGCTATTAGTTGGTGAAACTGGTACTGGGAAGACTACCCTGGTGCAGACACTTGCTTCAAGGCTTGGCCAAAAGCTTACTGTTTTAGTACGTCGTAACTCCTGATGCATACAATAATTTTATCAATTAAAAAACCATTTGTTCTAAATGGATTGTGTTATGATTGATCTTAGAACCTAAGCCAGCAAAGTGATGTTGCTGACCTCTTGGGGGGTTTCAAACCAGTGGGTGGACAGTTCATATGCTCTTCGTTATATCTAGAGTTTGAGAACCTTTTTACAAATACATTTTCATCGAAGGTATCCCTGATTTTGCATCATCTCTAATCACTGTTCTACTTTGTAAGGATGAATTCTTAAAGTACTTTCTTAATATAGGTTAACAGAGAATTTCTTTCCACACTTAGGAAATTTTATGTTGATAAGAACTGGAAGATGTTGTTCAATGGATTCCAGAAAAGCGTCCGACATGTGATTGAAATAGGAAATTCCAGTTCTGGAAAGAAAAGGAAAAGGCCTCTGAGTGAAGATCTACTGGAGGCTTGGCAATGTTTTTCAACAAAAGTTGAAATAGCTCACACAGAGATTAATGCATCAGATGGAATGATGTTCTCATTTGTTGAAGGAGCGTTCATTACTGCCTTGAGAGATGGTGAGTGGATATTGCTAGATGAAGTCAATTTGGCCCCTCCTGAGATTTTGCAGAGACTCATAGGTGTACTCGACGATGAGAATGGATCTCTATGTTTGGCCGAAAAGGGTGATGTAGATTATGTTTTTCGACATCCCAATTTTCGGTTGTTTGCTTGCATGAACCCTGCTACCGATGCTGGAAAAAGGGACTTGGCAAATTCTTTAAGGAGCAGATTCACAGAATACTTTGTGGATGACACTATGAATGATGATGACTTGATTTTATTTGTTAAGCAATTTGTAGAAGATGATGCATCTTCTCAAAAGTTAGCAAGTAATATTGTTAGATTCTACAAAGAGGCAAAGGAATCTGAGGAGAGGCTGCAGGATGGAGCTAACCAGAGGCCTCATTACAGCTTACGTTCTCTTTATCGAGCATTGGAATTTGTGAAAAAGGCCAAAAAAGTTTTTGATTACCAAAGGTCTCTTTATGATGGGTTTAGTATGTTCTTTCTGAACTTACTAGATGACAGCAGCTCCAAAGCAATGAATAACTTAATTTGCAAGCATTTTTTTGGTGCAGTAGCACCGCAGCCACTGCCTTTTTCTAACTACTTGCTCGATAAGGCAGCCCCTAGAGCTGATGGAATCTTGAATAGTTATGTTCTGACAAGGAGTGTAAATGAGCATCTCAGAAAGCTTGCACAGGCTGTTTTTGTTTCAAAGCCTGTATTGTTGCAGGGGCCTACATCTAGTGGGAAGACTAGCCTTGTAAGGTATCTTGCAGCAATAACAGGTCGTAAATTTGTGAGAATCAATAATCATGAGCATACTGATCTTCAGGAGTACCTCGGCTCTTACATCACCGATGTCAGTGGAAAGCTAGTTTTCCAAGAGGGTGCGCTTGTTAAGGCTGTTCGTGACGGGCAATGGGTTGTCCTTGATGAACTTAACTTGGCTCCCTCGGATGTTCTTGAAGCATTGAACCGGTTGCTAGATGATAATAGGGAACTTTATGTTCCTGAATTGCGGGAAACTATACACTGTAATCCCAATTTTATGCTTTTTGCAACCCAAAATCCTCCTGTTGTTTATGGGGGGCGTAAAATGCTTTCGCGAGCATTTCGAAACCGTTTTATAGAAATTCATGTTGATGACATTCCGCAACTAGAGTTTACTACAATTTTGGAGAAGAGCTGTCAAATTCCTGGGTCAAGAGCTAAAAAAATTGTTGATGTTATGAATGAATTGCAATTGCAGAGGCAGAGTAGTAAAGTATTTGCTGGAAAACATGGATACATAACCCCACGAGACTTGTTTCGTTGGGCGAGGCGCTTCTCAAAATTTGGTGATAGTGATTTAGCTTATGATGGTTATTATTTAATGGCTGAAAGGCTCCGGGACACTACTGAGAGAGGAGTTGTAAAGGATATTTTGGAGAGGCATTTAAGAGTGAAGCTTTCTGATGGTGACCTGTATAAGAAGGTATATTTTTGTGTATGATTCAGTATTTCTCTATTGATATGTATCTGTTGCAGATTGATTTGACTTGGTCTCTTATAAAATGATGCTGTGTGTTACCTGTTCATCCAGGGAGTAGGTGGAGATTTATCAGTTTGTGCTGATAATCATACTGGTCACTTTGAAGGTGTGGGAAAGTAAGTATCTCTGTGCCTAGGTCGGCTGTTGTTACTTTATTGACACTCGCTACAAATCTTCTTTTTTACAATTTTATTCAGAATTATCTGGACTCAAAGTCTATGGAGGATTTTTTTTCTGGTTGAGCGGTGTTATAGGATGCGTGAGCCTGTCCTTTTGGTTGGTGAAACCGGTGGAGGAAAAACAACTGTTTGTCAAATGCTTAGTATCATTTTGGGGTCCAAATTGCACATATTGAATTGCCATCAGTACACGGAAACATCTGATTTTGTTGGGGTATGTTATTTTACTTGTATTCCTGTACATTGTGAATATGCTCTATGATATCTTTATTTTTTTGACATTCTTAATGTTTTTTATAACCTTTGGCAGGGTTTTTTCCCTGTGCGTGACAGATCTGATATTAGTGCGGACTTCCAGAATATTTGTACCAAACTTACCAGCTTAAAGGCTTTGATCCACTATCCTGGGGATATTGTATGCTTGTCTTTTATAACTTATGATTTGGCTTACTATGAGTTTTTGATCATACAAAAATTGCTTATGATGGTTTTTTATTTTTCAGAAGATTTCCCCAGATATTAATCGGGCCTCAGTGACACTGAATTTCCTGTCTCTGGTTATTAAGAGTTATAAATGTGGCTCTTTTATTCACCCTGATGTCACTGAAGAGGAAATTGAGCAAGTTGAAAAGATTCGTCAAAGTATAATCCAACTAGAAAAAGCCTGGCGTACAATTTTTGTATGGCAAGACGGTCCTCTAGTTGAAGCTATGAAGAGAGGGGATCTGTTTCTTGTTGATGAGATATCTTTGGCTGACGATAGTGTTCTTGAGAGGTTAAACAGTGTCTTGGAACCAGAAAGGAAACTGGTGTGTTCCATGTTTTCTTTGAATAATCTTTCGCGTTCATATGTTGCCTTCTAATATTTCAACTTAGGAACTTCAGTTCGTACAAGTATTTTTTGTTATTTATTAGATACTGATTAGACTGTTGATACCTTCTTCCCCCAAAATGTGTAGTCTGTAGCAGAGAAAGGTGGCCCAGACCTTGAAACTGTTGATGCTCATGAGAATTTTTTCCTCCTGGCGACCATGAACCCCGGTGGTGATTATGGGAAAAAAGAGCTGTCTCCTGCCCTGCGTAATCGATTCACTGAAATATGGGTTCCTTCTGTTAGTGAAAGAAATGATCTTAAAATTATTGCCCTTGACAGGTGAGACTTTGAGACAAATCTTATGTTATATCATGACATCAAAATTGATATTATCATTTTTAATGCAGACTCTCAAATTCAGAGCTTGCTTACCTTGTGGAAACTATGCTGAATTTCTGGGAGGTATTCAGTCTACCAAGCTTATCCCGTCTGTCTATTGTGCTTTTGAAACATGCAAACTATGCATTAACTTTTCATTTCATGCCATTATGTGACACCTGACTTTTCTTGTTCTGATGAAGTTCTAATTTATAAGAGTTTCAAATTGTATATCACTAAATTAAAAATCTTGAGTGTTTAACTGTGGAAATTATATCTTGGTAATCTAGTGTTAGTCAATTCACTGGCCTGTCTATTTTAACTCCTGTATTTTTTTTTGCTTCAGTGGTTCAATCTTTTACAGACAGGAAGAATACTTACAGTCAGAGATCTTCTGTCCTGGGTATCCTTCATTAATGCAACAGAGAGAAATCTATCTTCTGAATCTGCGTTTGTTCATGGAGCTTTCCTTGTTTTGTTGGATGGACTTTCCTTAGGTACATCTGTTTAGCCATGGGAGACCTTTTTTGTTATTTTTTGTGAAAAGTATTTTATTTGTCGTCGCTTGGCTCATGACTGGTTTTCCATATAATTTCAATGATATATATACAATTGACTTCATCTGAACACCTTGCAAGATGTATGGATTAACTTGAATGAGCTTACTGTTCAATTTTTCTCTAAATTCGCTCACATGTTACTATAACTAGCAAATGCTTGTCTTCAAGTTCCAGCATGGCAAATCGCAAAGATTTTTATTAAATATATGTGGTTTTGTCATCATCACTGATATGTAGCATTGGAGACCATAGTTGTGACTGTTTTCTTGTTATGTAAACTCCAGGTACAAGCATATCTAAAGCTGAGGCTGCAGATCTGAGAATGAAATGTCTAGATTTTCTTCTAGATAAACTTAAGGTGGGGGAATGAATAATGTATAAGAACATTATGGAACTAACTTCTTTTGTTTCTTGAAGCTGAATAGTAAGAAATACTAGAATAAATTCCACAAATGTATTAATTCTTCGAAATAGACCAGATTTGAATGTCTGATTTTGACTCAGCTTGCATGAAATGTTTGTAAAATAGTAATGCTTCTTTTTAAAAGCATGAAAGAATAAGCTAACATATTAACTTGGCTGTCAGTTGTAATGATATTTTTTTGTTTTTAAAGGTATACCTACCAAATGTTGGCAAATCTAACATTGAGGGGCTGGAGTCCTATGGGTTGGCGGATGTTGGATGCCTGCCAGCTACTTGCAGTGCAGATAGTATGGAGTGTGACACTCTATTTGGGTTTCATCCTTTCTATATTGAGAAAGGTCAGTATCAGTTTGTATGCCGATTCTCACCCGTCCTTTATTTTGCATTATTTTGACACAAACCAACAGTCATACATGCTTAGCATATATCCTTAATTTACATTTTATGCCTCTTCAGGCACTGATCGTACCACTCCAGAAGGATATGATTTCCTAGCACCAACAGCATACAGGAATTCTCTCAGAGTTCTACGTGCACTTCAGCTGAAGAAGCCTGGTATTTTTCTGCTTCAATGTTTTTTACTGAGTTGACAGTTGGGGTGCACCTCCAGTTATGTTCTGGCAACATCGTTCTCAACCTTTTTGTATCTAAAAAATATTTGTAATACCTTTGCTCTCTAGTTTTGTTGGAGGGAAGCCCAGGAGTAGGGAAAACAAGCTTGATCATTGCCCTTGGAAAATTTTGTAGGCATACTGTTGTCCGAATTAACTTGTCTGAACAGGTTAGTCATGTTATAGTATGGCTCATCATGTATCCTACTCAACCCTTAAAATGTACCAATATAAGACACCTTTGCAGACAGACATTATGGATTTATTGGGCTCATATTCACCTGTTGAAAGTGAAGAGGGGATTCTGTTTGACTGGTCCGATGGTATCCTACTAAAGGTCTGGATATGCTGCTCTTTGTGGATTTTTTTTCTTCAGTTTTAGTATTCAAACTTCTCACAATGCAATTTCAGGCTCTGAAAGAGGGATCATGGGTCTTGCTGGACGAACTTAATCTTGCACCACAGTCTGTTTTGGAGGTATTTATTTTCTTCGCTGTTGGGAGTCTGAGACCACCTCATTTTGCTTATGCTATGCTCATGCTTGTATGTTTCAAAAGAATGTTCTTTTCTTTTTGGTTTACTTTGAGAGTCTTTTTACGTGATTCCTACTACCTGCTCATCCTGGCCTTTCACTTTGTGCCCTTTTGTGTGATAAAATAAACAAATAAACTAGTATTTATCTTTTTCTGAGCTTGTTTGAATTTCTATTGATGGTTAACGGTCCAATAGGGCTTGAACTCTATATTGGATCATCGAGCCGAGGTTTTCATTCCTGAGCTCGGACGATCCTTCAAATGCCCAGCTTCGTTCAGAGTTTTTGCATGTCAAAATCCTTCCTATGAAGGAGGTGGCCGGAAAGGCCTCCCTAAGTCTTTCCTGAACAGGTTTAACAAGGTATGCTTGTTTTTTATCCTGATATTAGCATCTGATTAGTATATTTTGGTTTTATATTTAATATGCTGCCAACCCTTTTGATGCAGGTCTATGTTGATGAGCTCGATGATAAAGATTATATTTCCATATGTAGGTCACAGTTCCCATCAATTGATAGTTCGCTCTTGTCAAAGTTGATCAGATTCAATAAAAGGCTGCATCAGGAGACTATGTTATATCATAAGTTTGGCCAAGATGGTTCTCCATGGGAGTTTAATCTCCGAGATGTGATCCGTTCTTGCCAAATTATAGAATGTATGCTAGTACTTTCCTCATGGTTTTTTATGATTTATCTGCTTTTTTTTAAATGTCCTTTGTTTTTTTCAGTTGCCCCGATATGGTCTAAGTTTTCCTGTTTTCTGAACCCTATATACCTTCAAAGAATGCGTACTCCTACTGATCGTCAAGAAGTTCTAAAACTCTATGAAGAAATTTTTGGTGTGAATCAATTTGTAAATCTCCACCCAAGAGTTAAGATCGGCCGACGTTCATTGAATGTTGGTGGTGTGTCGATTGAAAGACAACCATGTCAAACATCGATACTGTTTGATAAGCTTATGATTCTGCCTGGTTTACGTCATTGTTTGCAAGCTCTTGTGCATTGTGTGAAACATCAGTGGTTATGCATTTTGGTTGGTCCATCATCTTCTGGCAAGACCTCACTTATAAGACTGCTTGCTGAACTGACTGGAAATGTCCTGCATGAATTAAATCTCTCATCCGCGACTGACGTATCTGAATTACTGGGTTGCTTTGAGCAATATAATGCCTCTCGTCATTATTATCTTGCTATTTCTCAAGTGAATAGATATATGGACGAGTACTCACACTTGATTGGATCTTTTCCGGATGGCTTGCCTAAAGGGAAAACTTTGGCTGCTCGGTGGCTAGCCTTTTTGTCAAATAGAAATCCTCTGGGGACATTTTTAGACAACCAAAGAATGAAAGAGTCAGCTCAGAAGTTGGTTGAAATCCTTGAATGTCTAATAGCAGATGTTGTTGAACAAGCATTTCCCTTACCATGGTCTACCGAAGATCTCAAAAAAACATTGCATGTGATTCAAGATTTGAAAAATGAATATCAGAAAAAGCATCATTCTGTGAAATTTGAAAGAGTAACTGGATCTCTTCTGAAGGCCATTCAGCATGGTGAATGGATTGTCTTAGAAAATGCTAACCTCTGCAATCCAGCGGTTTGTGTTCTTTTTTTTTGGTTCCATCCCCTTTATTTTTTATTCAGGGCTAATAGTTATAATTTGGATGACACATTTTTTGTTTCATCCCTTCATGGTTTATGTGTTGCTCTCGTTTTATGCAGGTTCTGGATCGAATAAACTCATTAGTTGAGCAATCTGGATCAATCACTATTAATGAATGCGGAATTGTTGATCATGTTGTCCCTCATCAGCGATTTCGAATGTTTTTCACAGTGAACCCTAGCTTTGGAGAAGTGTCCAGAGCTATGAGAAACAGAGGCGTTGAAATTTATATGATGCATCCTCATTGGACAATGAGAGATATGGGATTCCTGAGTAATAATGAGATTGAGCTCAGAGAAACAAAGAGGTTTATTTCCCTTTCAAGAATTGCAGGAAAGAGGATCGTTGACATGATGGCAGAGACCCATGTGTTTGCAAAGCATAAAGGATCACATCTCAATGTCAGTATCACAAATCTAGAGCTTTCTCGATGGATTGAATTGTTTCGCCGGCTCATGCTGAATGGTAATAGGCCTGCTAGAAGCTTACTAGAAAGTTGGGAACATACATATCTTTCATCATTTGGCGAGGTGAAAGGAAGAGAGATTTCTCAGGTTGCTCTTTCATATTTGTCGAAGTCAGAACTTTATAGATTCACTTCAAATGAAGATTCGTTGTTATGTTTACCGGGAGGTTGGCCAACTCCCTTGAAATTAAAGGATTATGTTCTCCATTCAGAGGAAACTTTTCTTAGACAGAATTTGATGTATCTTGAATTTATGGGTTACCAGTTTGCGGTGCTCATGTGTAAGGGATCAAAAGAAACAACGCCTCTTGATGAGAGCGCCAAAATGTTCAATTTCTTGGATGCAGTGTTGCTGCGTAAATTATTCTTTCCTAGTTGTTCGGAAAATATGGTTACTTCTCAATATGGGATGGATTTAAATTTAACCCAGAAAAAATTATCTTTTGCTGCAGATTGGGTGATCGAACAGGCCACAGAAGATGATTATTTACTTTACATCTCGTGGTTTGATTTTTTTGGTACTCGATTGCACCCCATGGTATCCTTTTTCAGTTGGTTTTCAGATTTATTGAAAAAGGAGCTTCAGCATTCTATTTGGAGAAGGATCTTTCACCATCGTAAGAATCTCATGTCTTTAGATGCTGCAAGAGATGTCTTGTCATCTGTACCAATGCTCTCAATGGATCATATAGATATATGCCAATCTGTTGGTCTAAAGGATGGTTGTCAAATTCTGTTACATTCCATCAAGTGTGTTAGCCTTTTGAGACGTAGTCTTCAACAGTGGAGCAAAGAAGCTGAACTCAATCATCATTCCGAAATTCAACCTTTTCTCCTTGTTTTGAGTTCCCTGAGGAAGATGGAAGAAAATGTTCTTGACTCACTTGTGGACTCGCCATATTTTGATGTGCTTTTTAAGTTGTACACTGATCTTCTTGAGCATCATATAAGCTTTTGGGGAGGTATTATTTCTTCTCAAACTGAATGCCTGAAATTCCATGGAAATTGTTTAATGAAATATGCCAAGAAGCTGCATAATTTCTGCTTGGAGGAGGCATTGCATTTTCAGGTAGGTTTTTGTTACCTAGTTATTTGTTTACTCTCATTTTCATTTTTCATATCACATTGATTCTTCTTGTGTTTATGGTCCTGACTTTTTTTATTTTTTATATGTTGTGATTGTATGTTTGAAGGGTGAAATGAAAAAGCATTCTTCAAATTTCATTTTAAGCAAAGGCTTGCTATGGGCCTATGGAGGCCACCCAATTTCGCCAACATCTGCTGACCAGTACCAAATTATGTGCCAACTATCTAAGTTCTGTGAAACATTGTGTCCTTCAAAATATGTGGCTTTGAAACACGGTAATTCTTTTTAGTGCTTAAGAAAAGATTGGTATAGACACAACGGATTCACTTTATGCTACACATGAGTGTAAATGCAGGTTTCATAAACCTTTTCTTTATGTTCAAGTTAAACTCATCATTTATTGAGTAATGTTGAGTAATCCTCACTATGATTCACGGCTCATTTGACAAAGTTGATTTCATTCTGTCAGTATTTACACTTATCCACGCTTGAGCAGCATTGTTTATGCAAATGCAGATGAATTGAATGAAGTCATAGTAGACGGTGCGTTGATTGCAAATGCTGAGCTTCGAGCCCTCGCAACGCATGGTACGTAGTAGGAATCATGTTGGTTTGTATTTTTTATTATGTGATGCATAAAGCTTTCGTTAAGTGGTGCCTTCAAGATGTGAGGAAGAGTTTAAATGGAACATAAATTTGATCTCTTTGTCAATTTTCATCCATTGTACGTCTTGCTCAAGAGATGCATGCAAGAGTTGTCTTTAAAATAGGTATCCTGTGTCTACCATCATACCTTCTTATCTAAAATGATTTCCTGGAGTTTGATTTTGTCATGATTTGGTTTTGAATGGATGATAGGAGTGGAGTTCCTTTGGGAATGTGAGAATTCGCTTTTATGTTATAAAATCTTGTGTTATTTTGAAAAGGTCATTTTTTTCTCTTAAATCTCACTGCCACAATAATTTAGAAATGCAAGCACTGTTCCATTAATGTTTTGATAAGCAATAACATCCACCTTCATTTGGCTTGTCTTCTGATTCGATTTTCATTTAATGAAGAACTTGGCGGGTCATACTACATTATTGGTAGAGAAAATTATAGCGAAGTTGAGATTGTTCAGCAGTTGGAAGAGATTTATCAGGTAGTTCTTTTATTTATTTTAGATTTGATGTAGATGGTTTCCACTCTGCATTCTTTAAGGCTATGATTTTTTTGCAGAGACTGGAACTTGAAAAGAAAAAGTTGGTGATGAAGTTGGAAGCTGAAATAAATTCCCCTGTTCCAAAATTTCCTTGTGGTTGCTGTGTGTTTACTCCTGTTTCTTTATCTACTTGGTCGGGTTTCTCATGCTGGTTGAGGACACAGCCGATACTGGACGAGACGAGCCTTGCTTTTGATTTGGAGTTGCTACAACAACTGACAAAAAATTCTTTGGTTGTTACTGAGGAGCAATATGATGTATGTTTTTCGCCTCCAATCTTATTTGTTTTGTCAACCTGTTTCACATGAGTGTCTTAACATTTTGGTGGGAATAAATCCCCCAGGCTTTTCAGAAGTTGTCTCTTCCCTTGAAATCATCTTTGAACTTCTCTCTCCAATACTCATCAAGATCTCCTGCTGCCCTCTTACCACATCAGAATATTTTGTCGGCTATAGATTCTTGGGAATCACTCACTAGAGGCTAGTATACTTGCTTAAGATTTTCCCCATTGTTCTCTATATTTTGCTAACTTTATATTAATCTCTCATGCAGCAAATGTAGTTGTTTCCGGTTTTATTCAGCAGATGTGGTTCAGGTGGCATGCTACCCTATGGGAGAGCTGCACTACAGTTTCAGAGGTATGTATCGACATGTGAAATGCTATGTGGTATTTGTCACAAATTATATGCCTTTTCTTAGGACATGACTTCGTGAATTTATCATGCAGAGAATAATAACTGAGGAAGTTGACTACCGCGCAATTTTACCATCCAAACTCTTTTGGCCTCTAAAGTCTATAACAGTTGATCATATTCTGTAAGTTCCATTCTGGTTGTTGTAATGATTCTGGTTTTTTCAGTTTCAACTTTTTAAATGTTCCCTTTAGGAAATATTAGTTTGGGAATTGTGCTTTATTTCTATCCGAGAAACCAGTGTCCTCCTACTGAATTTTGATTATAGCATGTACACTTCTAATCTTACTCATTTTCCTACACAGGCAAAGTGTTGTTCCTGTTACAGAATACCAGTTGCAAAATTTCAAGCTTAGAGCTGCATCACATAATTTGTGGAAAACTTCAACTTGTATTATTCATTTCCATAGCATGCTTTTATCCGTTGCACGGTCTCTCTTCCAACAGGTACTGTGTATGAAAAATTAAATAAATATGATTTTTATGAAGTAGATTTTCATATTGCATGTATATCTCCATTTCACTGCTTGTAGATTATTTATGCGCATAAAAAGTCATTCAAGGATTTTGGTTACACTAAAATCAGATGTGCCATGCTTTCGCTACAGGAACATAAAAACATGGTATGCATGTAATTTGTAAAAATTTTCATCAATTATGTTGTGTTAAACTTTGCATTTTTTTCATTGAGAAATTTTGGCTGTGGCAGGAAAACGTGGAAGCTCTAATTTCTCTTTTGAAATCATCAGACCACCATGTATTCACATCCTTGATTAGTTATTATATAGAGCCACTGCTCCGAGATCTTTATTGTGCAGCTAATGGTCAGTCAATCCTATTAAATGTTTTAAGTCTCACTCCCATTTGCCAAGTTTTCTCTTTAGTTGCCTGATTATATTTTGTTTTCAGGTATTCGAAGTCTTGGATCAGCTCTATTACACATAGGTGGCTTGCGCTGTAATCTTCTTGTTTCCTCCATTCATTCGGACCCCAGTTTGAAGTATTCACTCAAGTGCTCCGGATTGGTAGAGAAGATAGCCTCTGTTGAGGTGGAGACCGAGGTATTATCAAAATCATTTTTTTGCTTTGAATATTTCATCTTCTGCTTCCTGTTTCCTAGCTTTTCAACCTTTTCAGGTTCGGGAAGAATGCGTTTATCTAGCTGGAACTTATACTGAGAGAGATGACAGTTGTCGAAAATCATTGCTTGAGGAACTCAATGCCATGAGAAAAACGATAGAAAAAAAGGTACTTGGCAGGATGCCATTAATACTTTAGCGTAGAACATTGTTTACTCTCTACTTATAAACAGGGACTAGTCATTGTTCCTTCTAGTCATGTTGGTTCATATTATTGTATTCCATTCTGCTATAGCTCACCTTACTTTTCGATTGTGCGTAAATCAGTCATTTAGTTTGACAGGTCGGAATCATTTTTTTGCGAGTTTTTTTATATTTAGGAATGATTACCCTAGAATGCTGTTACTTGCCCTTTTTTCAGATTGTATTCCGCCCCAATCATGGAAAGTTTGTGGAATTTAAGAAGCAGTGCCATGAATTTGTGGAGTCAGTTAATTCTATGGTTGAATGGGTCAAGGGTGTCAAAAGCTTCAGAACCGAACTGGTACCTAGACAAGTTCATAATTGGCAGGTATTACTTTAAATTCTTTGTGAGCTTGTATTTGATATCACCAAGTAAACTATATCATTGTAATCTCTTTTTGGCCTTTTAAACTCACTTTCAGGAGGTATTGTCACACTTCATTGACGTGCTATCAAATGAATACTCAGAATTTAATGATATAGCTGAGCCTGTTAAAGTTGCTCTATATGAGCTGAAATTGGGCTTGTCATTGATGTTTTCTTCTGAAATCTTTGAGGTGGATCCAGAAAATTCAAATCACTACATGGGTTCAGTTTTGGTTGGTGACTGATCCATATGGAATCTATCTTTATTTTTGCATTTTGCCTTGCATTTGACACTAAATGTTTCTTTGGCAGGATTCGATTTATAAATTCATGAGATTCCCAAGAGTTTTTGACGCCACGCCTGTATCTATGGATTTTGGAAAACTGCCTATAATTTCTGGGCCATCAAATGCTGTGGGGATGGGTGCACTTCTAAATGCATTGTGCTTTGCAAGAGATGCTATTTCAACCTCATATTCTGTTTTGAATCCTCTGGTACATAATCAAAATCCTAAATTTCTTGATTTCTAGTTTTCTTCTCAGGATTCCCTGCTTAATTATGCATGAGTATATCTTTCCAGTTGACATTTGCCTTGTTTTTCAGGATATAAAATTATCGTGCAAAATTTCCATCTACCAAAATATTCTCCAGAGAATCAAATATTCGGCTGCTGTTTCTCATTTTCTATGTGATTCTTCCTTCAAGGTTAGGCTTCTTTGAGACTATGGAGTAACAGCAGTTGTTTTTATGTGTAAATGTTCTCCTTTATTTGGACCTACTATTATATTTGGCGCTCTGAAATACTCATTTTTATCCCTTGACACCAGCTTCTATGCGGGATTTTTTATGAAGTTGTATGTCTTTGGATGAAACATCGAGTGAAGGCCTCGGTGACTGATGAAGACGACCAATTCAAGTTCAGAACCCGGACATTTAAGATGTCAAGCATCATTGAAATTGATTTATCGAATTGCTTAAATTTGCTTCCAAATGATAGCTTCTCTGAGTGGCAAGAGTTTTTGTCAGAAGACCTAGATGAGAAGGTTCTTGTTGCTTAGCTTATCTAGCTTAATGCATGTCATTTTTTTGTTTAAGTCGTATGAATGAATATTTATTTTGAGAACATGATTAAATGTTCAATTTCTGCAGATAAGTGTTAACGGGAATGTTGATGGTATGGAGCATGACTGGGATGCAGAAGAGTCTGATTTGGATGGCATAGTTAGTATTCACAACCAACTGTTTGGCTCACTGGACCTTTTTCAAAGAGTAAGCCACTATAATTTTATGTGTCTTGTTATCTTTGATTTTCAATGGCATAGTTACATTTTTTTAAACAGAATTTTTGTTTTATTAAAAACTTGTGAGAATAAGCAAAAGTTATTCTCAAAATGTTACATTACTTCATATTTTCATGACATTATATATATTCTTATCAGCCTGGTTGTATACAAGTGTCTGAGATTGATATGAAGGCATCTTTTACTGGATCATATTTGATGGGGTTAAGAATGATAAAAGGTGACTCATTTTCTTCTCAATGCTTCCAAAGTAACATGGATGACTAATACTAAATATTTTGTGTCCCCATCAATCAGATTTGAAAGGTACAGAGGCAGCCTGTTTTGATGCTTTGCTTGCCCCGGAGCACCTCCTCTGCCTATGCTTGGAGCATGATAATAATTTACTTATATCTAATAAATCGACATCTGCCAAACAATTTTATAAGGTATAAGGTAGGAGCTTCTGGCTGATCACAGAATTGTTGGCTTACCCTTATTGTATCCTATCAGGGTTCAAATCCAGCTGTGGTAGCTAAACTCATTGAACCAGTCACAGTCTTAAAGCAGGAAGTCATTGCCCTGCTTAAGGAATATGACAGTATTCCTGCGCTTCAGAGGATTTTAGAAGTTATTGAAATGATTTTAGCTCTTCCACTCGACTCTCCTCTTGCTAAGGTTAACATCTGGCCTAATAGTTCTCTGATTGCTTAACTCTGTGCTCTTCAGAGTAATAATTTCCTGTTTCAGTTGCTAACTTGTTCCATGTCTTATTCTGAAGGCTTTATCTGCACTGGAGTTTCTCGTAAGTAAGATTTGGGTTTCACAAGACGACTTTGCCAAATTTTCCATCTCTGGTATGTACTGATCAATTTTGTGTTTTTTGTGACTTTTTGATGCACATATCTTTCATCTCATCCTTGCTTTTTACGTTGAATTATTTTTCTCTTTAAATAAAAACAACCTGAATATCCTTCTAACTTTTCCTACTTCCAGAAAAATTGCAACCAATACTCTATTTGGTAGCTTCATGGTATAAATTGGAGTTTGAGTCCTGGCCAGCACTGCTTGATGAAGTTGATTCTCATATTGAAGGAAATGTTGGAAAGGTGCGTTTTCTATGATCATATTCTACACACCACATTTGGCATGGGAAATGCATGTCAACTAGTTAGTAAAGTTATTGACGGTATTGAGCATCTCATCCACAGCTCTGGTATCCACTGCATTCTGTATTACTACGAAGCCATGCTGATGATCTTGATAAACACAGCGACTCGATAATCAAGAGGTATGCATCCCTATTTTACTATCTTGCAGATCTCTATTGAATTCAAAAGTTTCGTTATTAATTCAATTTGAATCTGCAGTCTGCAAGAATTCTTTAATACATCTAGCATTGGAGAATTCAAAAAGCAACTTCAGTTGCTTATTTCGTTCCACGGGCAGATTACCAACGGTTCAAGTTGGAAAAGTCCAATGAGGTAAATGCTTTTCTTTTCTTTACCCTTGTTAATTTCTTTGGGTACAATTCTTGATTTTGAGCTCTATGTAAAAGATTCATCTCTATGTATTTTTACGGAACTTTTAAACATGATATGGATTTTTACTGTTGCAGCACCTGGGAAGGGGAAACTGCAAAAATTCTTTACAATGCTTTCGGATTCTATGTTCAGTTGTTGCCACAGTGAGTTTTTTCTCTGTGCATTTAATATTGTACATTCTTGGTAGCCTTTTTAACTGATTTATTTGTCTACGAAGAGTTTTGCGACGTATTGGAGAAAATAGAAGAAAGATCGAAAAGGAATTGAATGCATTTCTAAAGCTCTGTCGTTGGGATCGCATCGATAAGCATTTCGCCATCGAGAACTTTGAAAGAACACGGCTCAAGCTTAGAAAGATAGTGAAAAAGTACACGGTAAGAAATCAATTTCATTGGCCTTCAATATTGGTGCATATTTCAAGCACATATGAAATTTTTCGTTCTGGAAAGGAGATGTTGACTTACGTTTATCAGTTGGTATAATATTTGGTTTTTTTTGCGCTTTACATCCCAAGATAACCGGTTTCTTAATGAATGCTTGTCCCCAACTTAGGACCTACTTCAACAACCTCTGGTGCAGTACCTCAGTCAAGAAGTATCAACAATTGGGACTGCAGGATTTGCTGAAGGTCAAAATCTCCTACTTGATCATGAAACCAAGGAAGTCCTTGAAGATATAGATAAGGGGAGGTATGTCTGGTACATTTTCTGAGGTGTGTTGTATGTTTTTTTCTTTTTAGGTGCTGATTCTTTTGTTTTTTTCAGCGACCCTACATGGTTTGACAATTTGAAGAAGAGCATAGACACAGAAGGTTCACTGATTGAGACATTTACTTTGCGTTCCACTGTGTTCTTTTTTAATAATGCATATCGTGCAGAGGCTATGAGCGAGATTAGCGACTCCAACATACCTTTCAAATCTTCATGTGCGTTGTACTCGGAAGAAAGGAAGCATCTGTCAAAGACAATTAACGAATTATGTGCCAGCCTAATTCATTTTGATGATCTTTGGGGTGATAAAGCCAAGAACTTGAGAAAAAGAAGAGCTTTTCATGATCTTTTTAAACTACTTGATTGCTGTGGCTTGTCCAAGCATAGAACAGACATGGAGGTATCATGCCATTACTCTTTGGGAAATGGAAAACATAATGCTATCTATGAGTGCTTATTGATTATTGCTTCAACGCAGGGCCAGTCAAGCAAATCTAAAAGATGGTTTCTCCAGCCGTCATATGAGGTGCAACATTTGCTGATGTGCAGTGATGATTCTTCAGGAAACAATACTCACAGCCACCTCCAGTGCTTATCCCATGATATCCTGTGGAAATTAGCAAATAAATTTTACTTCAAGAGTATTTCCGCGATTGCGTGTTTGGAGAATGCTTCTCAGAAATTCCACAAGGATATTAGTAGCATACAGGCATGTCTCGAATTGCTCAACTATTTAAATAAACTGCACTTGCAACATACTGAATCATATCTCATGCATAAAAAATGTGTTTCTATGTTCCCCTCTTTTGTAGGTATCAAGGTCATGTTCTTATGTGGATCACTTATTCGAGATTCAACAAGAGCAAAGAGCCGTCATTTATGATTTTTCCAAGAAACTCACATGTTTGAGACAATGCACTTACTCTTTGTCTTCTCTTTTTTCACTGGAGGAATCCAGTACTGACTGCTTTCCAATGAGGAACCAACTGTCCGTTTTTAAATGCCTCTGGCAGCAGAAGGTTTTTATCCACTTTAACTACTCCAAAGGAAATTTGGAACGCTCTTATATTCCATTTGCTAACTTTCTGTTGCATTTTTTGCAGAAAATGTTTGATAATTTGTGCACTTTGCTTAATGAAGAACAATGGCTGCTGCAGACAGTTGAGAAAAATCATCTGGGATCCTGTTCTAGTGTCAAAGTTGATACTGAAATTTTTTTGTCATTCATTAAGGAATTGCTTCCTGGCATCCAAAAGTCCAAGGTAAATTAGTGAACGCCCTTTTTGTTTGCTGAATTCGTACCATGTTTCTAATAAGAAAAGACGACAGGATACACTGGATAAGCAGCTCCTTGGATGCAATGGAGATTATCGTAAAGAAATCATATTCTTGCAGCCTTATGGTGTCAATCGGGAAATGGAACAGCTTGTGTATGATAACTTTGAACTGATCAAGAAATTAGGGCAGAATGTATCTGCATTTTCTGTGCAAGATGGTAGGCAAGCTAATGTTCAAAGTATTCTTCTGGGGCATATTGACGATGTAGTTGTGCAGGTGCAGCCAAATCTTTATGCTTTTCTATCGTGATGGAACGCAGGGAACCCATCATTATTCCAATCTGAGACATTTTGACTTTTTGCAGGCTCGTATGATTGGGGAAATGTATTATTCTTCTGAGCAACTAAGCTTTGCAGATAATGCTAATGCCAATGATGAAGAAACTACCAACATCTACAGAGCTAGTTTAGATAGTGCACTCAAGGGAACATTTGAACGAATTTCCGGCGCATTTCAGAGTATTGGGAATCTGAACTATGATTTTGATGCTAATGAGGAATCTCTTCGTAATATTAGAGAGTGGAAGTCTATATTTGGGAAACACATTGAGAATTTGCAATTGGAACTCATTTTCGAGGATGTAATTACAACATTGCAGCATGTAGTAAGTTCATTCTCACTGCTTTCTACTTGTTTTTTTCAGTTAGCATTTGTGAATCTCTTTGATCCATCAGGGAGAACTTCAGAAAAGTTGCAAAGAACGAGATACCAGTTTAAGATCTTTCATTCACTTGCAAATGAAAAATCTACATGACTTATTGGAGAAGTTGCTTGCATTTGGAGATAATTTTCTACTGGATTTGCTGCGTCTCCATAGTATGGTATGTTTTAAACTCCCTTTCAATGTTACGTCTGAAGCTCCATTTCAAAAATAGAAGCAGAGTGTGGACTAACCAATTGTCATGATTCTCTAGGTATGTGGAGTGACCTTTGCACTTGCGAATGCTTTCTCGTCTTTGTTTATCAAAGGTTTTGGTGGCACCGAAGATACTGAAAGTACCAAAGAATTAATGACTGATGCTACTGGAACCGGGATGGGTGAGGGTGTGGGAGAGACGGATATCAGCGATCAAATTAATGATGAAGATCAGCTTCTTGGTTCCTCTCAAAAGGTACGCAGTTACATAGATATATATATTCCTTTAGTGTTCATTCTTTATACTGAATCTTGAAGCGGGTTTGACGTGTCATTTCAGCCGAATGAGGATACAAACGCTCCAACTGATACGCCTAGTAAAAATGAAAAGGGCATAGAAATGGAAGAAGAATTTGATGCAGAGGCATTCAGTGTTAGTGAGGATTCTGATGCTGATGAGAATGAGGAAGATATTGATGGAGAGGAACCTGAGTCTGCAATGGGAGAAGTAGGGGACAAAAGTAATGTTGTTGATGAGAAGGTTGGCGATCATGACAAAAATGATGATAACTGCAGTGCAAACGAAAAGTATGAACAAGGGCCATCAGTACAAGATAGAAGTTCCGAGGAAGACGAGTTACGGGGCAAGGATGATTCTAATCCTCAAGAGACCACTGAACTTAATGATGCGAGAGAATCTGCGGAGGAGCATAATGGCGAAGATGGTGATGATAATGATGGTGCAGAAAATATGAACATGGATAAAGACGAGGCGTTTGCGGATCCTTCTGGCATTAATCCCGACGAAAATCAGAAGCCTGATGAAAACGATTCAATGGATGAAATGCATTCTAATGAACCATTAGAGGATTGTGTTTCAGAGGATATGGAAGATGCTGAGATGAAAGACGAAGAGGAAGTCAATGATCTTACAGAAGATGCAGAGGCAGTGAACAATGCAGAAGACTCGGAAATCGCTGATGCTGAAGAAAATGGTCCTGAAAAATTGGAAGGAACAAAAGATCCTCTGATATCCAAGCAAGATGTTGACCAATTTAATTCTAATGATGGCACTTCACAGGCAGGAGGACAATCTTCCGAAATTCACAACGATGCAACTAATACGGAAGATTTATCGGGCATGGATGATAAAAAGAATGATCATGTGCCAACTAGTGGAAAGCCTGATACCTCGGAGTTCAAAGTCCGAACTGCGGATTCTAGAACTGGTGAAAGATTAGATTCCGGGAAACCCTTATCTTCGTTGCCTTCTACTGATTCTTTTCGTCAGAATTTACAGCCGAACCCTTATCGCAACATTGGTAATGCGTTAGAGGAGTGGAAGGAGAGAGTTAATGTGTCTGTTGACCTTCAGAAGGAAGACATTGTTGATGACTTGGTGGATGATGATGATGCAGATGAATATGGTTACACTTATGAGTTTCAAGAAGGTACAGCTCAATCTCTTGGACCTGCAACGGATGTTCAAACTAAAGGCGATGTTTCTCAGAGAGAAACTGACGAGGATTTTGGTAACACACACCCGAAAGAAACTGAAAAGGATGTTAAGATCGAAGAAAGGAATCGTGACACCTTACCGGTAAGAAATTTTGGTCTGAATCATCTTCAAAAGGATGAATTTCAGCAAGAGATTGGAGACCATGAGAAAGAGACCGAAGAATCCATGGAAGTCGACGGTGAGGAATATCGAAACAATCCTGGCTTTTCAGATGCCGTGGTAATTGTAAATAGATCATACATGAACGAATCAGTGAACCAAAACGAGGAGCCATTGTTAAACAATGATCACCTTGGCCATGCCCTTAAAAATGAGCTTCCAAATGATAATTTGATGAGTGATGCTGCGTCTGATTGGAGAAGATATGAATGCAACACAACAAGATTGTCTCAAGAGTTGGTGGAACAGCTACGTCTGGTCTTGGAGCCTACTGTAGCTAGCAAACTCCAAGGATATTACAGGACTGGCAAAAGAATCAGCATGAAGAAGGTAATAACAGTGTGGTATTTTTATTTTACGTATGCTATCATAGTTAAAACAACCGTATAATTCGACTGCTCCACAGGTTATCATGTATATCGCCACTCAATACAGAAAAGATAAGATATGGCTGAGGAGAACCAGGCCTAGCAAGCGTGATTATCAAGTTGTCATTGCCGTGGATGACTCCCGAAGCATGCACGAAGGTGGCTGTGGTAATTTCGCCCTCGAAGCTCTCGTAACCGTGTGTCGTGCAATGTCGCAACTAGAGGTAGGACGGCTGGCGGTAGCAAGCTTTGGACAACAAGGGAACATCAGATTACTTCATGATTTTGACCAGACTTTCACTAGTGAGGCTGGAATGAAGGTTAGTTGGATGAAAAGTTCATCATTTTAATCGCAATCCGAAATTCTTACTTTAATATTGACGACGCAGATGATATCAAGCTTCACATTTAAGCAAGAAAACAGGATAGGGAATGAGCCAATGGCTGACTTACTGAAATATCTGGATAATATGTTGGATACTGCCGTGACTCGAGCTCGTTTACCATCTGGTTGCAATCCTCTCCAGCAGCTTGTTCTGATTCTCGGAGACGGCAGGTTTAGCGAAAAGGTACTACTAACTAAATTCCTTATTCTTCATGTTCAAATAACAAGACCAATCATCAAATTTCATTATCTTCCATCAGGAAAAATTGAAACGTTATGTGAGAGACATGTTAAGCAAGCAACGCATGGTTGCGTTTCTCCTTTTAGATAGTCCGACAGAGTCGATCTTGGACTTGCAGGTATGCACGCACGCACGTACATCCCTCTCTGTGTATAAAGAAAGGCCATTGAGTATTGATTGGTTTCATTATTCTAGGAAGCAACTATGGAAAGTGGGAAGTTCAAGTTGTCGAAATACATGGACACGTTTCCATTCCCGTATTACGTTGTACTTAAGAAGATTGATGCACTTCCAGGAACACTATCTGATCTTTTAAGACAAGTAAAGAATTTTTCTTATATGCTTATTTTTTCTAGTGTTTGATTTGATTGCTTTTGCAGTGGTTTGAGCTTATGCAGTACTCTAGAGACTAAGAATGATGGATCCATCAACAGAATCTGGAGTAATGCTCATTTTTGTAGGCGTTTTGAGCTTTGTTTTTGAAGAAGAATCATATTCTTACAATGTACAAGAATGTCAATTTAGTTATTTCTTTTATGATGTCTTTCATCAGTTAATTTTGTCGATTTTTTGCATCTAAATTTGCTTATAAATATTATGAGACATTCAATTGAGATATTTTATTTTTATTTTTTAGATTTATATTGTAAATTTATCAAATTAATTATTTTGAGAAAATGTTGCATATGATTGTCAGAGTTTGAATTTTTTATAAATTTGATCATCATTTTAACGTACACAATGAATTTTAATTATGATTTTATCAAATTGTATAAAATATGTCTGATTTACTTTAATATATTGGAGTAACCCACCGGTATTTGGTTTTTGGTTTTTGGTTTTTCCTTAAAGAAGTAGCGGCCGGCGGTTGTAAGAAAAGATACCGCTCTCGATCACACGAACGAGTAAGCAGAGGCAAAGGGGGTTAAAATCAAAGGGGAAAATGGCACTCTCCAGTTCATCGACGGCTCTGTTTACGACCCGTTTCCAGTGCGTGTTGCAGAAGGCCAAATCAAGCGTCGTATTCACCGTTACCCTGCCACGATCCCTCGCTAATTTGGGTATTCAGTACTCTCTCAAAAAACCCTCATTTGAATCTATATTCGTCAAACCCAGAAAGTCCCAGCATCCAAAAATCACGGGAACCACTATCACATCCTTATTCACGGGCATAGTTGAAGAAATGGGCACTATCAAGCATCTGGGTTTCGATCAAAACAGCAGCTTCACCATGAAAATACACGCAGAAACCATTCTTCAAGACATAAACTTAGGTGACAGCATTTCTGTGAATGGCACTTGCTTGACAGTTACAGATTTTGATAAAAATTTATCAGAATTTACAGTTGGTTTGTCCCCTGAGACACTAAGGAAAACTTCCCTTGGTGGATTAAATGGTGGATCTTTGGTTAATTTGGAGAGAGCAGTTAGTCCCACCACAAGAATGGGAGGTCATTTTGTGCAGGGGCACGTTGATGGAACTGGTGAAATCGTAGAAATATCACCAGAGGGAGACTCATTGTGGTTTAAAGTAAAGGCAGGAAAAAAAGAGTTGTTGAAATATATTGTGCCTAAAGGATATATCTGTGTTGATGGAACTAGTTTAACTGTTGTTGATGTGTTTGATGAAGAATCATGTTTCAATTTCATGCTTGTTGATTACACACAGCAAAAAGTTGTGATTCCTTTAAAGAAAGTTGGTGAATTGGTGAATTTAGAAGTTGATATATTGGGTAAATATGTGGAAAGATTGCTGGCTAATGGACTTGCTGATTCTTTAAAGCTGAGACTGTGAGCTTTATAAATGTTCTTCTTTTCTGCATCTGAAGCACTTTATCTTCCTTTTGTAATGTGCCATTGAATAATTTGACTGATTCTTTGAGTTATTCAAAGCCAGCCTTTAAGGGACAATTTTGTTGATTTTCGAGGCATGTTTCGGATCTGATATGTTGTTATTACAGAGGCTGTTGTTTTGCTGTTCTGTACATGTAGTGTTTTTCAAAGCAATTACACAACAAGTCACTTGTATTTCATAGCTGGAGATGAATCTTCTCGGCCCACTTAAAGATATCCGAATAGACACGATCACCACCAAGCTCGTCTCCGGTAGCACCAGCAGCGACTCGCATTATATCTTCAATCAACGCAAAGTTTCCCATAATGTCGACATGAGCACCGCTCTGAGTTCCCCGGCCTTCAAGTAGAGTTGTTGGTGGAGCATGATCGTATTCACGAATATAGTTTTTTATACCCGAAGNGTGTTATAAATAAAACGATTCGAAAAATGTGGAATAAGATAGATACTAATCTATGATCATAAACATAATACTCATATCTTCAATATTATTGTGTATTTTCATAAGACACAAATCAATCCTATTTATAGACAAAATATATGAATATTTGTGGAAGACAAATATTCATATAGATAATGAGATATTAATTCAATGACTAATTCAACTAGTATCATTAAATATATCTACCTTATTAATTAGATGTAAAAGTTAGGTGTATAAGATATTTTGTATATTGTAATTTAGATTGTCTTTTCCGGATTTAGTGGGATATGTTTCTTTACTTTGATAAACATCCACCTATATATTCATAACACTCCCCATTGGATGTTTATTAATATTTGCTCTCATGGAACATCATCGTCCTTCTTCCATAGTTGATTTGGAGAATTTTCTGATGAAGATGTTTTTATTGTTATTTATTGTATTAGTCTTATATTATATTATTGTTGTTTATCTTTTACAAAATATGTAACAGAAATGTATTTATTTTGTATTATTATTGTGATTATAAATAAATGTACATCTCCCCCTCTTAATAATATCACTGAATATCTTTGAGTCTTCGGACTCCAATGTTGTAGATCAACTTTTCAAAAGTTGAAGTTGGGAGAGATTTAGTAAACAAATCTGCCAGATTGTTTTGTGATCGTATTTGTTGGATATTTATTTCTCCATTTTTTTGAAGCTCATGTGTGAAGAAAATTTTTGGTGAAATATGTTTTGTTCTATCTCCTTTAATATATCCCTCTTTCATTTGCAAGATACACGCAACATTGTCCTCATATAATATCGTTGGGTTCATTTTTTCAGAAAATAAACCACAACTTAATTGGATATGTTTAATCACAGATCTCAACCAAACGCATTCACGGCTGGTTTCATGCATAGCTAAGAGTTCAGCATGATTCGATGAAGTGGCTGCTATGGTTTGTTTTGTAGATCGCCAAGAAATAGCGGTCCCACCACTCATAAATACATATCCAGTTTGTGATCTACCATTATGAGGATCAGACAGATATCCAGCATCTGCGTAACCAACTAGTTCTAATTTTGATCCTTTCGGATAAAATAATCCCTTATCGCATGTTCCTTGAAGATATCGAAGAATATGTTTGATACCTTTCCAGTGTCTTAATGTAGGAGAAGAACTATACCTTGCTAATAAATTTACTGCGAATGCAATATCAGGTCTTGTATGATTAGCAAGATACATTAATGATCCAATTGCACTAAGATATGGTACTTCAGAACCAAGAATTTCTTCTTCACTTTCTCGAGTTCTAAATGGATCTTTATCTACATCTAATGATCTAACAATCATTGGTGTGCTTAATGGATGTGAATAATCCATATAGAATCGTTTGAGCACTTTTTCCGTATAAGATTTTTGATGAAGGAAAAATCCTATTCTTTAAATGTTCAATTTGTAATCCAAGACAAAATTTTGTTTTGCCTAAATCCTTCATCTCAAACTCTTTCTTTAAGCATTCTATTGCATCTGCAAGCTCTTCAGGAGTACCAATTATATTGATATCATCAACATAGATTGCAAGTATAACGAATCCATTTTTAGACCTTTTCAAAAAAATACATGGACAGACTTGATTATTTATATACCTTTCATCAATCAAATATTTGCTGAGACGATTATATCACATTCGTCCAGATTGTTTCAATCCATAAAGAGATTTATTCAACTTAATTGAATAATTCATTCGAGATTTGGAATTGAATTTTTCAGGCAAATTGAATCCCTCGGGAAGTTTCATGTAAATGTCAGTGTCAAGTGAGCCATATAAGTAAGCTGTAACTACATCCATTAGATGTAAATCAAGGTTCTCGTGAACAACTAAACTTATTAGATATCTAAAAGTTGTTGCATCCATAACAAGTGAATATGTTTCTTCAAAATCAATTCATGGTCTTTGCGAGAACCCTTGAGCTACAAGTCTCGCCTTATATCGTGTAACTTCACCCGTTTCATTTCGTTTTCTCACGAAAACCCACTTATAACCCACTGGTTGTACATATTTTGGAGTACGAATTATTGGCCCAAAAACTTCACGTTTTTTAAGTGAATTTAATTCTTCCTCAATGGCAAATTTCTATTTGATCCAATCATCTCCTTTTTGACATTCAGACATTGATTTCGGTTCATGATACTCATCATCATTGATTACATGAAATGCCATATATTGGACAAAATGTTCATCAATTACTTCCTTAGATGGATTCCATTTTATTCCATTCAATGTATAATTGATGGAAACTTCTTCATTCTTATGAGAATTGTTTATATCATTCTCAATCGACACATCTCCTTGATGCTTTGTTCCTTTTCTCTGTCGATGATTCTTATCCTTCGAACCAATGGGTCTCCTACGCTTCAGACGTGCTTTTGATTCATTTGCGATAACACAATTCTTAATAGGAACATCAACTCTTATTGGAACATTAGCAGCTGAAATGTGAGATTTAGTAACTTGTTTAGTGTCATTGAACGTATTTGGCAATTGATTTGCTAGATTTTGTAAATAAATAATCTTTTGAACTTCTAGTTCACTTTGTTTTGTACGAGGATCTAGATGATGTAGTGATCGGTTACTCTAACTGATTTCAATTTCATGATGAGTCTTTTCTCCCCCTAAAGTTTGGAAATTAGTTTCATTGAAATGACAGTCGGCAAATCTAGCACTAAACAAATCTCCAGTTTGAGGTTCAAGATATCTTATGATACTTTGAGACTCAAATCCAACATAAATTCCCAACCTTCGTTGTGGTCCCATTTTAGTGCGTTGTGGTGGAGTAATTGGAACATAAACAGCACATCCAAAAATCCTTAAATGGGAAATGTCTGACTCTTTTCTAAGAACTAGCTGTAATGGTGAAAATTCATTGTAATTTGTTGGTTTAATGCGAACAAGTGCTGCTGCATGTATAATAGCATGTCCCCAACAAGTCAATGGTAACTTAGCTTTCATAAGCAATGGTCTAGCAATCAATTGTAAACATTAATTAATGATTCTGCGAGACCATTTTGTATATGAACATATTCTACTGGATGTTCTACATCTATACCCATTGCTACACAATAATTATTGAATGTCTCAGAAGTGAATTCACTAGCATTGTCGAAACGTATTTTCTTGATTGGGTAATCATGAAATTGAGCTCGTAATCGTATTATTTGAGTAAGCAATCTAGAAAAAGCTTGATTACGAGTCGATAACAAGGATACATGTGACCATCTTGTTGATGCATCAATAAACACCATAAAATATCTAAATGATCCACATGGTGGATGTATTGGTCTACATATATCACCTTGAATACGTTCTCAGAAGGTTATTGATTCACTTCTTATTTTCAAATTTGATGGACGAATAATGAGTTTTCCTTGTGAACATGCAACACAAGTTAAATCATTTGATTGTAGAATCTTCTGGTTCTTTAAAGGGTATCCACATGAAGAATTTATTATTCTTCTCATCATAATTGATCCGGGATGACCCAATCTATCATGCCAAGTAGTAAATATCTCATGATTTGTAAATTTTGGATCAATAATATTATTTATTTCAATTACACTAATATAAGTGTAATATAATCCCGAATGAAGAGATTTTAATTTTTCCAATATATATTTTGTCTCATTTATTATACTTGTTATATGAAGACATTCAACATTATCTTCATTAATTGTTTCAATGTGATATCCATTTCTACGAATATCTTTAAAACTTAATAAGTTTCTTTGAGATCTACTGGAATATAATGCATTACCAATTTTCAGCTTGGTTCCTTCATGTAGCATTATATTAGTTATTCCAGATCCTTCAATAATTTTTGTTGTACCAGAAATAGTACTAACATTAGAATATCGCATTATAATTTTTGTGAAATATTTCTTTTTCTTGAGAATTGTATGAGCTGTTGCACTATCCAAGAGGCAAATATCATATTCTTTCATATCGATGTTGTTCTGTTAGCTACTCATTTTCAACTTCAATATTAAAAGAAAAATTATAAATAAAACAACATTTATTCATGATGAGAACTCTAGGACCGGGTACCCTGTAATGGGTGAGGCCCGATAACAGTTGGGCCGACTTAAATAATCAAAACGAATTCTCACAGCCCACTTACACCTTTAGGAAGAGCGGCCCGATGTTCAACACAGAGGACCGAAGATAACCTTAGTAAATAAAAGCGTTATCTGCCAGCTGACTCCGGGGTTCGGTCCGAACAGTTACAAAACGGTTACAGGCTCACGCGTTCCACGCTTCGGACCCTGTCACGTTTATCATGCTTCGGGCCCAATCACGCAGACCACGCATCGGTCCCAGCCTCGTTTTAAATCCTGCGACAACAACCTCTAACAAACTTGTCAGAGGCGGTTACAGGACGTGGATTACACTCGCCGGCAACTCTATAAATACAGAGCAAGACGAAGGAAAAGACAGGACCCTTTGNGGTTATTGATTCACTTCTTATTTTCAAATTTGATGGACGAATAATGAGTTTTCCTTGTGAACATGCAACACAAGTTAAATCATTTGATTGTAGAATCTTCTGGTTCTTTAAAGGGTGTCCACATGAAGAATTTATTATTCTTCTCATCATAAGTGATCCGGGATGACCCAATCTATCATGCCAAGTAGTAAATATCTCATGATTTGTAAATTTTGGATCAATAATATTATTTATTTCAATTACACTAATATAAGTGTAATATAATCCCGAATGAAGAGATTTTAATTTTTCCAAAATATACTTTGTCTCATTTATTATACTTGTTATATGAAGACATTCAACATTATCTTCATTAATTGTTTCAATGTGATATCCATTTCTGCGAATATCTTTAAAACTTAATAAGTTTCTTTGAGATCTACTGGAATATAATGCATTACCAATTTTCAGCTTGGTTCCTTCAGGTAGCATTATATTAGCTATTCCAGATCCTTCAATAATTTTTGTTGTACCAGATATAGTACTAACATTAGAATCTCGCATTATAATTTTTGTGAAATATTTCTTGTTCTTGAGAATTGTATGAGTTGTTGCACTATCCAAGAGGCAAATATCATCTTCTTTCATATCGATGTTGTTCTGTTGGCTACTCATTTTCAACTTCAATATTAAAAGAAAAATTATAAATAAAACAACATTCATTCATAAATAACAACAAAGCTTTATTAAAAATCAAAATACAAATTTCAAATTTCATCATTTTTAGTGCCAACAACATCTCCAATCAAATGATCAATTCTTCCATCAGGATCAGTAAAGAAGTCAGAAACATCAAGTTTAGTAACATCAATATCACTTTCATTTTCGTCATAAGCAAAGTTCGTCTCAATCTTCTTTTCATTTCCTTTTATAGATGCTTGATAAAGTTCAATAAGATGTTTTGATGTTCTGCATGTACGTGACCAATGACCTTTTCCACCACAACGATAACACACGTTGTTTCTGTTAATTTGGTCATATTTATTGTTTTGTCCGTACCTCTCCTTTTCTTTGCCTTTACCATCTTTCATTTCATGTATATTCTACTTCTGGTGGAATTTTTCGTTTTGTGAGTATACATCATGGTAATTGCGACCTCGTCCTCGTCCATGACCATAATCATGAGTACTTCCACGTCCACGACCACGACCGCGACCACGACCACGACCATGGCCATGTCCATAATAATTCTCTTGAGATATAACATTCACTTCAAGGAATGGAGCAGTACCAGTTGGGCGTAACTCATGATTTTTCATCAATAACTCATTATTTTGCTTAGCTACAAGTAAGCAGGAAATTAATTCAGAATATTTTCTAAACCCCTTTTCACGATATTGCTGCTGCAGGAGCACATTGGATGCATGAAAAGTTGAAAAAGTTTTTTCCAACATATCTGAATCTGAAATATTTTCTCCGCTCAACTTTAGTTGAGATGTAATCTTAAATAGTTGAGAATTATATTCACTTACGGACTTAAAATCTTGCAACCGTAAATGCATCCAGTCATATCTTGCTTTTGGAAGAATGATAGTTTTCTGGTGATCATATCTTTCTTTCAAATTAGTCCAAAGCACAAATAGATCTTTAACTGTCAAATATTCGGTTTTTAAACCTTCATGAAGATGGTGACGAAGAAAGATCATTGCTTTTGCTTTATCCTGTTTAGAAGTTTTATTGTCCTGTTTGATTGTGTCTCCCAGACCATTCGCATCTAGATGAATTTCAGCATCTAGAACCCAGGACAAATAATTCTTTCCCGTAATGTCAAGTGCCACAAATTCAAGTTTTGCTAGATTCGACATTATGCTATCTTCAATGTTCTAAGAGCAAGTTAGAAAAGAAATATCAATATCAAAGATAAAATGCAATAGAGCTTCGTGCTGATAACGTGTTATAAATAAAACGATTCGAAAATGTGGAATAAGATAGATACTAATCTATGATCATAAACATAATACTCATACCTTCAATATTCTTGTGTGTTTTCATAAGACACAAATCAATCCTATTTATAGGCAAAATATATGAATATTTGTGGAAGACAAATATTCATATAGATAATGAGATATTAATTCAACGACTAATTCAACTAGTATCATTAAATATATCATTAAATGTATCATTAAAAGTTAGGTGTATAAGATATTTTGTATATTGTAATTTAGATTGTCTTTTCCGGATTTACTGGGATATGTTTCTTTACTTTGATAAACATCCACATATATATTCATAACAATGATACTGTTATACTTGACAAAAAATTTTTTTTTAGGGAGTTTACTGCGGCGGAAACTGAATCACTACATATAATTCTGCTACTCGATCCCAATATTGCACCAAATTCCGTTTCGGTACCCCGACCCACCGACGATTCATTTTCCGACGCCGGAATCTCGATAGCCGTTAACTTCTCCGCCATCGTCTCCCTGTGGTGCCTCCTCCACGCCGCCTGAATAAAACACGCAGCCCATGCCCTCCATTGATGCGAATAGAATCTAAACTTACGCCGGAGGTTCTTGCTGTGTAATCGCCGGAACTGTCCCGCCACGAACTTCAAATCATCCCACCGGAGAGTAAAACCTTCAACCTCTGAAACCGCCATCACCGTCCGTGTCGACGACGGAAGAACGACGCTCGGCGGTGGATCCAACACCCACGTTAGAAGCTCCTCGCCGCAGAAATCACCGGAACCGATCATACATGAGTTGAAAAATCCCTTCCGGCCGCCGTTAGTCGAGTAAGAATCAAGCTTCCCACGGATTATTAACATCAATTCCACCACCGGATCTCCTTCCCGAACCAAACAAGTTCCTTCTGTACACAACGCCGGCGTCAAACGCTCACAGATTGCTTCCAAAATCCGTTCATCCATTTCATCGAACAAAGGAACCCGACGAACAAGATCATAACAGAGATGACGCTTAATGGCTCGCCGGAGATCTAGAGGAAGTCCGATTAGAAGGGCTTCTTCATCAACTCCTCTTGTCGCAACCCATTTAAATTGATCGTATTTCCGTACCAGTCGCCGGAGTTCCATCGGAAGTTGCCGATGTCGCATCCATTCCTCTGTATCTAATCTTCTAATCCTCCATTCTTCTTCTCTAATCGTCGTTGATTGAAGATACGTCTGTAAATTGTAAAAAAACAGCCATTTTCGATTAGCTTGCAAATGAAAATGAACACAGACAATTCAAAAAGCCATAACTTGCATATTTCCGATCAGCAAACAAAACAGAACCAGACCAAGAACAGCAATAACAATGGCGAAAAGGATTGTTCCGACATAAGTTCTAGTGTCAAGATTTTGTCCTAAAGAGCTGCAAAAACCAGAATTCACCATCAGAAAATCGCCCCATTATCACAAAACTTAAGAAAAATACAGTGAAAATGATGAATCAGACCTTAAGTTCTTGATCCCCCACCAAAAGCAATACANAGAAATTACTCACCCTTTCTCTTCTCTCATATGCAACATCAGTCGTTGAAATACTACATCCACAGCTTCCGCTAAGTATTCATTTATAAGAGAGAGGAACCTAACAATAACAGCATTACGTGGTTCAGAGAGCATCTTGTCAATCAAAGGCCCAACAATTTCACGCCAATATTCAACCTGCAAAATCCATTGAAACATTATTCCACGGATAAAAATAAAACGAAATGAAATGATAAAATTTTCTCTTATGCCCGAAAGCCATGTTGAATGCACTATGAACAGTCTCACATGGAGAAAGCATGCATTAAATCAATGATATCTACCAGAATGGGATATTTAGTTTCATGTTTCAATCGAATATAAGGCACTCCTATCTCCATTACATTTTTTATCCACTCTGAAAGCAGTTTCAATATCATATCGCAATCAACTGAGGGTTCACGTATAATTTGTTCATTTCTTGTATCAGGACAAACATCCCCGCTTTGATAAGAATTTCTGCAGAAAACAATAAAGAGGTTGATGAGCAGGGAAGATCAGATGAAAAGATATGACCAGGCAATGGAAAAAGTAAAACCCCCATTAAGTTACCTAACACAATCAAGCAACAAACAAAATGTTTTGGGTTCTTTGCGGAAATCCAACAATCCCATTAGTGCACGTTTTGCTGATATTTGTTCCCTTTCATCTGTTGAATAGATCATGCGAACAAGCGTCGGCAGCACAACTGATGGTTCTGTATCAGCAAAGGTAGTCATGTTGCATTCCTACTCGAATCCTTGGAAAAGAAAAACCTCCAATCTTCCACTTATTATATGAGGGATAATAATAAGTGATGTACTGACACAAAGACTTTTCAGATAGAACAAGTGCTCAGCGATGAATGATACTTATTTTTTTAAAATGTTTCAACAATTTAGACACGTTCATATTTAGAAAGTTCAGCATGGAATCTTCATGCAATAGAAGAAAAACCACTAAAATAAACTGTAAAAAATAATTTTATGACCAATCCTTTCTCAGCAAAAGCTCTTTTGAATTATAAAAACCAAACTAACCAATCATGGAAATCAAATCAGCACATTGGTTTTGAATGCACAGATCTTCATCTCCAAGACAACCAAACAAGTGGTTTGCAATAACATGCCTAAGCGTACAAAAAAGATTCCATGTTAAAGAGAAAGCCCAGATACCAAGATGTCAAATGCAGAGAACTTAATTCCATACCATGAAACAGGTGAAAGTATATTATTTGTCCCATGAAAATAGATAAGATCAGCCACAACATCAACAGCATTCATCCTCTGGGCAACACTTGTTGAGTTGAAACACTTTAAAATTTCATTAAGACAGTTGCTATCTGGACATCTGTCACGCATATGATCATAAAACATAAAAATGAAAAGATTTAATGGCTCAAAATAAAATGGATATCTAAAATTCAATGAAATCATACCTCGAGCAATACTCAGCTATAAGCTTAACAATGGCTTTTGCTGCAGCATCCCGCTCATCTAAAAGGTTTAGCAGAGTTGGAAGAAAAGCATCTAATTGTCCAGCTTCAAAAATAGATGATGAAGTATGGTTTGTTCCAAAAATGAGAGCCTTAAGCATGCCAACGGCTCCATCAATCACTTCCTCATCACCAGATCTCAGCTGTAAATTAACATCTTAATGGCTATGAAATCCAGAATATCTTTTAGAAAATTGAGCATAGTTTTGGAGGTTGCAAACAGCCCTGATGCTTTAAATTACTACAATAATGCTCAGCTGTTTCCTATAGTGCTGGACAATTATAGGGAGCGTTGATCCGAAATCATTCAAGGTAAGAAAGGGTTGCTAGTTGCTCACGCAACACTCTACTTTTATCTGTGTTTGAGACTAGTTAGCATAAGCCACCCAACTAAAAAAAGTTGTTTCTTATTTTAAATCAACAATTGCTAGTGTTCTCCAGTCCCAACATTGTTTACAGTAGGATCCAAAAAATGCTAACAATGAAGTAATATTAGCAGCAACATCGAAAAAAATGAAAAAATAGAATGCCATCGTACAGAGAGCTCAGATAAACTTAAATTTTCCGAGAAATTGACATCTCAAAGTAGTACATCAAAATTGAGTTCAAGTTTAAATTGTTACCTGAGAAATAAGAACTTGCAAAACCTGTGATCCATATTCTGCTACAGCATCTTCAAATTGTTGTTTTTCAAGTCGACCGAATAAAAGCAAAAGGCAGTTCAGGAAAAAGTTAATGGTGTCTGATATGCCGTGTCCGTCCACCCTAGGTAGTTCTAATTGGTTATCTGCATAAAACTGTACATAATTTTAGGAGGAACTTGAAAAATGTAATATGAAAAAAACAGACACACGTGAAATTGAAAGTATTCATAAATATATAGGAATGTGGAATAGCATCATAAAAATTAAAAGGGGCATTCTCTGGCTGCAGCACTTAAAAACGTCTGGTATGAGAAGCAATACCTGAATTCCGGATAAATATTGCCCCATTAGATCTTTGTGTCTGCAAGTAAATTTATGATCTTCTAACTGAAGAAGTGAGCCATAATGTTTCCAACAAGAAGCAAGAAGCAAAACATCATTCTTCAGTGGCTTGCTATCTGTGTTTCAATATTTCAAAAAGAAGCAAGAAAGAAGATCAAGCAAACAAATAAGGTGATTGGCACTTGCCTTGGCTACCAAAGTGGTTACTATATAATATAGATAGATATATTGCTACCAAAGTGGTCTATCATAAAAGATGCGTATATTACCTGAATCATAATGTTTTTTCAGTTCCTCCAACCACCTAAGGACCCTCTCCAATCCTTTCGAGTGCAAAGGACGTCTTTTTTTACTCCACTGTAAGTTTAAAGAAAATTTAAATAACACGATCCAGTTCCTCAAAGAGATTCAACATTGCAACTCTCAGATCCAACAGAAGATATCATTTTTATCAGAAAATCAAATTCGAGAGATTACAATTTTAGGTGATTCAAAACAAGCCCAATCTCCAGGTATGCATATATCAATTCACAGAAAGAAAAAAATTAATAACCCTTTTCAAAATATACATGCATTCTCTAATAGAAGCTAAAAGGCCTATTGCAAAAAAAAGGGTGATGTGTAAAGTATTATTTGCCCCTCAAACATTAAAACATTAAGCACTAAGATCATACTGCTTTAATTTTCTTCACAGTGGTTATGATCTCATTGAGATTATTCCAGAGCAGGAAATTCAACTCCATGTTAAAGGGGAGCTCAGAAAGTGTCTTTGATGATTTTTCGACCCTATCATCAGCAGCGGAAACTAATAGATTGATTGGTCGATGTGTGGAATCAGCCACAAAGGATTTTTGAAGCATAGCAGTATTGTTAAGAACCGGCTCTTTTTGAGTCAGTGCAACTGTGAGTGATAAAATGAAATCAACAGCAGCTACTGCAAGGCGAGTCGGCAACTCAAACCCCTCTTTCATAATGCTACAACGAAGAAAAGACCAAAATATGTACCAGAAAATTCAATGCAGCAAGATTCATTGCTTATATACAATTTCACAGTTACCTTCCATGGCATACTATGGATACGAGATGGGCAACACTAGAACAGAATGACTTCAATATTAAAGTCCTCTTATCTTTTATTGCTGAAAAAATCCAAGAGAATTAATATTACTATTGATTACTAACTCTTATCTCATACTGCAAATAACAATATAATAGACAAAAGCCCCATAAATGAAAATAAATGAAATGCCCATAAAAAATAGCACCTATATACATGATATAACTTAAAAATTGCATTAATAAGTGAAGGAAGAATTAACACCATCAAAATAAGAGCATCGAATTCGGAAACCAGAAGCAGCAAGCATTTGAAAATAATCCAAGAAACAAGAGAAACTGAAATTACCGGTAAAAGAATCATTCGAATTCTCGTCGAATTCAATTAGATTGCGACCAACAATACACCACCCGAGAGCCATATAACGATCGTCTCTTCTCAAAATAATGGAAGTGAAAGTTTTTAAAATTGCTTCAAATAAAAGGTCATCATGAAATAGAAAATTCAAAAGTATCAGCTCCCGGTTTCCATTCTTAGACTCCCTTGTTGAGAGTGACTGAAAAGAAAAGCAACAATAGTAAGTCTAAATCTCAAAGAACTCTCGATAATGGAAATAAACATGCCATTTGAAAATAGCAGCACAAGTCACTTCCATGGACTACATTCTTCCCAATAGGCCCTTAGTTCTTAATATTTCCACGAAAGTGATGTGTAATTATCAAGTGTCAGGGTATTAATGTATATGATGTTGGCGTAAAGAATAAAATTATGTAGATATACTCGCACATTTTGAACGATAGGCATGATAACTAGGTCCAAATGCTCGCCTATTTCTGCAGCTTCCTTGACGTAATTGTGGATAAACCATAGTGACTGTTCCAAAGATTCTAAGAAAGAAAACACGAAAACTATAAGTAAATAAACGACGATCAATAGCAGTGACATGCTATATGTAACATATACCAGTGAAGGGGACATTTTTTGGGGACAAGTGCAGGCGAGAAATGGCGTCCTGCAGTTTCTTAGGTTTCGCTGAGAGTAGAGTTGTCAGGACCCGAGCCACGGTGGCTGAAACCACCGGACCGGTATCCGAACTCGCCGGTGCTTGTCTCATGCTGTACTTCTCTAGCAGCTTCGGATTGTTGACATTGATGATTGAACAGGTTTCTCGTATTCAAGAATCACACTGTAAAATAAATAAGGTTTGTTTTTTGCTATTTGCATTTCCCTGGTGAAGTAAGATTCTTTGATTTTTTACAATTGGGGTCGGTGGAAGGGGAATTTTTATAAATACACTCATTTTCAAATACTTTTTTCAAAATTACATTTATTTTAAAATTCTCGTTTTAAAATGAGTATTTAAAAATAAATGTACTTTTGAAAAATCCTTGTGCTAAAATTCACGGAATTTCACATAAAATACCACATTTTTGAAGTTTATGTGGAAAAATCACCATTTTAATCTCGGATGAAATTTAGTCTGAAATACCCGAAATTTCGTTTCTACTGGTTTTCACCGGAATTTTGGATTATTTCGGCCGATATTCAAGTTATTGGGTCGGGAGAATGTGGTTTCAAGTTTTAATAATAAAAAATTAATAAAATACAAAATGACACATCATCACCACAATTGGGATTATGGCTCAAGCACCGATTTCTTCTGCAACTCTATTTGCACGTAGGAAACTAAGTTCCAATTTCCAGCCCCCACCCTTCTGCTCAACGCTGAATTACGTGTCTCTCTTAGGGTAAAAATTTATGGTGTAGATGGAAATAATAAGTTTTTCTGAGTATTCTTATACGAACAAAGATGAAAATTACCCGAAGAACCGAGAGTCTTCAAGAGTTTTGACGAGTAATGGCGTTGGTGTGTTTTTTTCCTTTGGACTTTTATATTGCCGAGAAACCTAGACAATCGAATTTATTCATTGCAATTGATCAGTTTGAATGTGTTTTTTGACAATTTCCAAATTTATGCACGAACATTCTTAATAACATGAATATTTTTTATTTCAATTCCTCAAACCGATATACTTCCGGTATATCGACAGTATACCGGTGTACCAGTCAAGACTGGTATAAGAATGATACATCAGTATTCAAACATTGGGAAAAATACCACCATTTGTTTTTGGGAAACGTGAATGATCTAATTGTTCTTAGGAAACACGAAAGTAATAAAAATATTTTGTAAATTTGAGCAGAATTGAATACTGTAAAAATGCTCATTTTAAAAAATCCCTAAAAACAGTGTTAAACTATTAAAAACCGATTGAATCAATAAATTTATTTTTAAATATATATTATGTTTATATCACGGTTCAATTCCGTTTAAATTTTTAAATTTGGAACCTCTTATCTAATCAATTCGAAGTACTAAACTATATTATACATTCTTCATACCCTCGGTGGCCTCGATAACAAATTTACCTATACAGCTTCTTTGAATACTTTGGTAAAATAAAACTGATTATAATTACTAAACTATATTTCGTGCATATTTTATTTTCAATTTAAAATAAATAATAAAGGAATATATATAAGCCAAAAAATGGATATCACACAAAATGAAAAAATTCCCTTGCATAGTTATTAATATTATCCAATTCATTTGGAAATTTTATTTTTGTCACATATGTGTGTCAACTGTGGAACTGTGAAGTGTGGAATTTCAAACATTTACATTATTTTTTCAAAGCCTAAACGAATTTGTCATCGGCCCACGAATTTGTCATTGTCTATTTTGAAAATTTTTATAGACTATTTTGGTCACATATGACTTAGGGTTTAGAGGGCTTTGAATTTTGAAATTATTCTAAAGCTCTACTATTCATTCGAGTCTTAATTTTGAATAGTTATGAAATTTCGAGGAGTTTATATCTAATTTTCAAATTTTGTGACATTTCATTTACACTATTTTAAACATCGGGGATATTGTTGTAATTTTCTCAATTCTTAACCATGAAAAAATTAACAATGAACCAAAATATAAAGTTTAAGCTTTGAAATATAACGTTTCACCTAATATATGAAACCAAATTATATGTCCAAAAAACATATTTAAAATAGATGCATCGAACAATAATTGTGCTTGTTTAGGTCATTTTATCGTGAAAAGTTAATAGACACATTTGGAACATCATTAGATAAATAGCGCTGAGATTATATGATCGCGATTTAAAAAAACTGCTTTTTGAAATATCAGTGCAGTGATTGTGATCTCATAAAATAATTATTTTGTTATTACTTTTAATTAATTGTATATCACTTATTAATTTATGAATGATAAAATGAGCATTTCACAAGTGCGTTCGAACCACCGTTGGATTAAATGAAGTATGAATTCACTGTAGTTTTTTGTGATTACACGAACTTAGTTATTAATGATGTCTGATTAATATGAAATATAACTACGACCGATTGACCACATCAACGGTGCACTACCCTTCCGAACAACATTAATAGTAAATGGTGATTTAACTAAAATCTAGCAAAAATCAATTTTTTCATACCGATCCGTTGGTATACCAGTATATCTTTTTAAAAAAAAATTAAAAAACCATGAAAAATCTGAATTCCGACCCAGAAATCCGGTATAGGACGGTATTGATTGAAATACGGTATGAAAAGATAGGCAAAAATGACAAGTATTATGAGTTGAATAAATGTAATTAATAAAAGATATTAAAGTGATAAAAAACAAGAAGCATTTATAAAATCAAGGTCTTCCTAGAATTGATGGCCTATAAGCAAAACTCTGAGCAATCTCAATCCGATCACGAGGGTCATTAAGCTTTTCATCCCTCACTGCTTCAAGGATTGTTTCTACACCTTTCTCCCTGCATTTCCCAACAATTTTGTTAATGTAACAGAGCTCAACAACTTCTTAAATAATACATCATCACCTCACAATCAATATTTTGAACAGTGTTTGGAGAATGGGACAGAGCTCAACTGGTACAACATATTTACTTGCTCCAGGGTGAAATACTTTCAAGCTATCTTCACTTAAAAGCTCGTAAAATGCCTCAATAGCTGAAATACCCTGACATTTTGTTTTCCTACAGTTGGTATTGTATTTAAGCAATGAATGTTTTGTTTCATATTACCTGAATCATTCCTTTCCCACTTATACTATCTCCCATGTCCAAATTCAGTTGTCCCTTCGCAATCATCTGTCCGTACCATGCGTTACGTCCTTTTAATAAGGTTACATATGTATCAGCAAGTAATGGACCTGTGAGATTAAACATAGAGGTTGAATGTACGGGATAAAACTCAGCGAATGGCTTCAAGCACATTTTGAGGATGTTTTGAATGCCACTTGTGGTTATTGTTATTCCGAATTAATGAAATTTTGCATTCTGTTCAAAAAATAAAGTAAAGGACCTGCAAGTTTCTCTGGTTCTTGAGTAAGAAAATGAGTGATGAAGATCATTTCTGATGTACAGTGAGCGAAATACACGGATTTGCTCGTTGCACTTTCATTTGTAAGAGCAGCAACCATTCCTGTACCATCAAAACTCAAACTCAAACTCAAACTCAAACTCAAACTCGAAGATTAATGGAGTTTTCTTACCAGCTCCAATGGCGTATACGTTCTTCAACCCGCCCATAACTTCATGTGTAACAAGATCACTGTTATCCCAAACAATAAAATGAGGCTGTCTCAAGAATGTTGCTAATGGTAATCTATACTTTTCAGTGCCACAAATACGTGCATTAGCATATTCTTTGTTGTAAATCTCTGAAGCAATATTTGGTCCACCGAGATACAAAATGTTCTCTATCGGCACCCCGGCTGCCAAACATTCAATTCAGCTAAAACAAAGAAAACAAAAAGAAAGCAAGATTGTGCTATGATGTGCTTATAGAAATTCAGGATTCAATGGATCAGGACAGTGTCCGTGTAGTTTAGTACATAAGAGAACTAAAACATTTGTATTTTCACAACCAATATAGGATATATTTCAACAGTGCTTACTTACTTGCTTGATGTATCATTTGTGTGGGGGTGATTATCCGAGGCGAAGGATCGAGTTCAGCCTCGATGCCTTTAGCTAAAGATATTATGATTGGCATAGTGATTCTCTCCTTCCAATATTTCCTTATCTCTTCAAAAACTACTCTAGTTTCAGTTGAAGGCAAACCATTAATCACAATATCAGCATCCCAAACAGCTTCTTGCAAATTAGTTACTACTTTCATGGGACATAATGGAGTATCAATCATATTCAGACAAAAACCATCTTTCAATATCTCATCAGCATATAGCGTTCGATCTCCCAATCGAGCCTCGACATATTTTAGATACGCACATCTCCTGATCAATCTTCGTAAAACATCTTCCCTTGAGTTTATAACCTCAAACAAATGCTCTGCTGTTGATCGATTCACAGCTCGATTAGCCCGTCTCCATATTCGAATCTGAACCTTATCACGATAAACACCATATCTATCTTGAAGTAAAGCTGCAAATACACTACCCCATGCTCCAGCACCAATCCCTACTATTCTTAGAATATCTCCATCTAGTTTATTTAAGATCTGACGAACTTCATCAAGTTTCTCTTCTGATCCATCTGAGATCGAGTTTAGATCCTTGTTGCTTACAAATTCAATGCTCCCAATCATTTTTATCCACTATAAATAAAATGTAAATCAGAAACTAATCAAATATGTATATTAAAGAGGGATCAAGCAACAGGCATTTGTAGCAAAATGCTTTCAACAAGATCACTAAATTTGTAAGCTATAAACAATTTCATGTACCAAACATTCACCAGATTCCTGATTGCTATAATTTAACACGCAAAGGAAGTCGAATTGAATTCACCCAAAAAAGTAAAACATACTAAGAAGAAGATTATCGTTTTTTTTCTCTTACCCACGACAAATAACACAATTTTACCCAGCGATCAGTCAAAATCGTATGACCCCTTCAAGTAATTTCACCTACGAATGACAGAATTCTTGCAAATAAAGACTCAAATTGAATGTAGCTCATGAAATGAGTGGGTGTTGGTGACTCAGTATCAGCACAGCAAAACAAGTATAAAGTAATTTAGATACTCCAACACAAAATCTATCCATCTATGTATATCATCAAGAGGAAATAGAGAAAGAGAGATTGCATTGATTGATACAGTTAGATTGAGGAGGAGGGTGCCAAACTACGCATTTATTAAGTTCATGGAATGTAAAGTGCCGCCTAACCCATCAAACGGTCATTTATTGGCATATCCATTCGCCACTTGAGTTCCCACTTCTGAGTTGCCTTTACCCATGTTTTCGCATTTTATAGGCAAAAATTTGTTCATATTTTGACCGATACCCTTTCGAACGAAGGCTATCCTCTACACTGCCACCCGAAAACTTGATTCGCTTTTTACACGTCAGTTTTCTCTATATATATATCATTTTTTTTCTACCTTTGACACTAATATAAATATTTAAAAATAATAACTTTTCTTTTATACCTATAACAATATATAGAAACTTACAATTTTCATTCTTCATTTTTTTAATCATTTACATTATTTTAGAGATGCATAAAAAATAATAATTGATATAATATTTGAGGAAAGAGTTGTAGAAATTTAAAAAGATATAAAAATAATAATTATTAACATAATCTTTAAGGACATTTTTATCGTTGGCCGTCCATTGGGCATCCAATGTGACATATTTTGGGTATAAGGAGGAAAAAGAGTTTTATATCTGAAATACTCTATTTTCTCTATTTTTATTGAAAATTAATTTTAAAATAATTATAAAATATAAATATTTATAATATATTTATATAAT